>CM070032.1:75791149-75806229 GCA_036250615.1 Ptychadena robeensis | reverse complement strand
CAATTGGGGTCCAATGGTAACTAGATGAATAAACGTACCATAGACTGACAGATATTGGGTCCTGAAGAAGACTCATTGAGTTGCCAAGTTGAGTGGGGTTTAGCATAGATTGGAGTTGTAAAATAGAAGAAGATGGGGAAGTGGCCAGAGCATATTTTGAGTCCTATAGAGTTTTCTGTATCTAAGAAGCAATGAGAAGGCAAAGGGCAACCAATTCTACTGTATGAGTTATGAGGAGTCGAGTAAAAGGTAGTGATGGCCGAACTGTCTGCAAGGCAAAGCAAATTCAAAGCACTAAAAAATATGTAAGACAGTTAGAATGGTGTTTCCTCTCTGTAAGGCAATGGGGTCTTGGAGTGACCTGTTGGCATTGAACCTGCAGTTGCAGTGGAGGGTGAGGCAGTGGGAAGGGATCCGGCCAGGGTTCCAGTGGTGATTCTTTTTGTTTCCCATATTGCCTGAAAATTTTATTGGGCCCACCAGATAAACCAAATATCACAGGTATCTGAGCTTGATTTTAGTGATGAACAGAGCCCTAAAACAAAATACCATCCAGGCGTTTAATTCAAAATCAAAATCTTAAGGTGCCCATAGATGTTTCAAAATTCTGCCAATTGACCAGACGAGATGACGCCATCATGCGCAGCTGGTCTTGCTCAGAATCGTCCGGGCACTCTTTTTATGCCGGCAGACTGGTCTCCATCCAAAGTAATAGGATCGTTCTAAGATATTATGAATATCTCCGTAATTTTCATTTAAAAAATCTAAACGTCTATTCCCAGCTTTAATGACACTTATAAAGTTTGGCCTCCTTTAGATTTTAGTCATTTCTCTATAAGATCATATTTTTGTTAATAAGATATGCTAATGATAAAATTGAGTTGCCCTTGGTGTGGTATTTAAAATTTGGCCATTTTATCAATATTGGTCATGTTAAAATATAAAACGTTTGATAAAAAAAAAAAAAAAAAAAAAAAAAAAAAAAAAAAAAGCTTCTCAATTATCAAGAAACCATTGAGCCCATGAAAGACTTGTAAGAAATGAGTAAAGAGAGAGCAAACCAAGGGTATGGTTGGTAAGTGGGCAAGCAAACCATGAGTTCAATAGTCTGAATACATTGGATCATAATCTGGTAAGCATGGGGCAGGTCCCCCATGTGTGAAGAACATCACAAGTTCACAAGGTGTAGCACTGCCAACCGTGAAGGAACTAGATTCCATCTGGGGTAGGTTTTGTATGCAGGATAACAACATTCATGCAGCAAAAAAGATTAGAGGAACAGATTTGTAACATCTCTAAAAATGTAAATGGGAGGACAAGGTCACCAATTTGTTCAGGTGAGAGTAGCTTGCAATGGTGTATAGAAACAGATATAATCAAATATAGCAAAGCAAAACCTTATAGACGGCTTGTAGACAGGGGAGGAGATACAGTGTTGGAGCTGGTACAGAACAGTATAGAGGGAGAAGCATGTAATTAAGGAGCTGCTTTGAGGACCACCAATGGAAAGAGGAAGGACTGTCTCACCTAGGTTTTAAATTAGGGTGACCAAGTAGTGGGGTTATGGGTATACAACACCACAAAATTTAGGACCTCCAGTTCTCCCTCCCACTTATGTTTTACATGTTCAAGATGTTGACCCTGTGGGGGGCATCTTACCAAACAAATGTCTGAATAGATATACAGGCTTAGAAAAGATGGTCAAGGCGATTCAAAGGCAAGACCATAATTCCATCAGGAATCGGAGAGTGCAAAACATCAGAATGTAATAAGATTGATATAGTGAAGAGAAACTCAGGGTGAGTTTGAGCCCCAGAAGGTCAAGTGAGTAGAATGACCATGAAAATTGCCGTGAGGCCTATCACCTGGGTAGGAAGGGAAACATTTAACACCAAAGAGCCCTGAGAAGTTGTGAAGGAGGGAAAAGAGATTGGGGAGTAAGAGTCAAAGTTCACAGCAAGACATCTGCAAATAGATTGATTTTATAAGCCGCCCCAGAAACATCACATTGATAAATATCCTGATGGGATCTAGTTGGGAAAGAGGCTCAAATGCATGAACAAAAAGTATTGGGTAAAGTGGGCATCTGGGCTAGGGCCACAAGTTGATAATACAGTGTCTTGATCCAGACCATAAAAGATCGAGAAAAACCCCACAGCTGGAGAGCAAGATAAACATAAGCCAAGGAAGTAGAGTCCAACACTTTTTTAATCTCAAGGGATAACAGATAGCCCTGAGTGCCTTGGGCATTCCATGGGGTAGTCCATAGATCAAGTATACTCTTCTCCTGGTATCAGTGGGTGCCTGTCCAAAGGAAACAAACCTCACCTGGTCTTATATATATTAAGCAGTCCAGAAACAAGCGCAGTCTAGTGGCCAGGATTTTAAGGGGCCTTTATTTTGCCCTGGGAGCATAGCAACATGGGGAGCCAGTGAGGTGTATGCATATGATGTTGGGTTGGATCTAGATAATTTAAGAAAGTAGTTAAATGAAGGGGAAAGGATAGCTTAGAACTATTTTCTAGCAGTTGTTGAAACAGGAGGGGGCTTGTGGTACAGAGTAGAAAGCATATAGCAAAAATGGCGAGCAATGGAATCTGGGTTTGCTGTAGCTATATCTCCAGACAGGACCAACTTGATAGATTGTAGATTAGAGTAGATTGTGTGATTATGATCAAAACTTAAATCTTATGATTTTACACATTTTTACAATTCATCAATCCTAAAAGACAATACAATAAATCCATGTTAAAAGTAACACACACATTTATACTATACAGTTATTCTGTAGATGATCACAACTTGTGTACAGCAGATAGTCTAGTACAATAATTCAGGAAAATCTTCCCAATACGTTGGTAATTAATCCACAATCCAGCTTAGTGGAATAAAACAAATATATTTGTGATTCACTCCAACTGAGGAACCTAAAGCACCAAGAAGAGCCAAGAACTCCCAAGTGGAGTTAATGTCTCCAGTCTTGCCCCTTCAGTTTTACATGATTAGGTCCCATATAATTATTCACTTGATTCATAGTTAAAGATATCAATGGGGTATGTTAGTATATGCCAGAGGTTCAACTGATTTGTCCAGATTGCGTGGATCAAATCCAACGTTGGGGAATCTCCCCCTTGCTTTCAAAGCACCTGGTCCCCCAAGACAGATGTACCCCATATGGGCAGAAAAATACATAAATACTTTAAAGCATGAATTTTTGTGTTGTTTTTATTTTTATTTTTTTCCAAACAAGCTTTATTGGTATAAAGTGGAGATACAAAATACATCAAATAATAAGCTGTTTGTAATAATACACTTACATACATTGAATGTAAATATACGCATAAAGTTGCACATCATATATAAAGCTATCCGTATGCTATGTACTTTGTCTTGAATATACGTATGAGTCAGTTTTATTCATCTTACACAAACTTTCATTAAACAGCTGGCGTCCACCAAGTGGTGGAGATATGACCGTGCAAGGTATCATAATAAAAAACAGTAACAATAACAAAATGAACAATTATTGACAATTATTGACAATTATTGGGCCCTCCATTTACCCCCCTAAACTGCACATTCAGAGGTGTATGTGTTTTGTGAAAGGGAAATAGAGGGCAGAATGCGTATATCGACTGCATATTGAGTAGGAAAATTCAATAACTACTGAATTCTAAGTCACATTGTGGTCTACAAAGCCCTATCTCCTCTAAGGTGTTGGGATGAAGTAAAATATCGTACAATCAGCAATTTCCCTGACGGATCGAGTATGCCGTGTTTAGGGACGAAATACAATCCATGACTCCCATATTCGCGTGAATCGCGTGAGAGAGTCCTTTGTCATGTGGATGAGTTTTTCCATTTCGCATATTTTATCTACTTGAACGTACCACTCTTGTAGCGTTGGGGGCCTAGTTTCCTTCCACAGCAGTGGGATTAGTAGCTTAGCGGCATTAAGCATGTGAAAAGAGAGAGATCCCTTGTAAGATTTAATAGTCTCCTGCGTATGGTGCAGAAGAACAGCTTCCGGTGTGAACGGCACGGTTTTGCCAGTCACCTCATTAATTGTTGCCACGACCATTTTCCAAAAACTGTTAATGCAGTCACACTCCCACCAGATATGTTTGTAGGATCCTACTCCATCTCCGCATCTCCAGCAAAACTCATCAGTGAGAGGGAAGATTTTGTGAAGTAGTTGGGGTACCCTATACCACCGCGTACGTAATTTGAAATTATTTTCCTGAATTCTTATATTCAGGGACCCTTTCACTGTCAAGACGTTGATTTTTTCCCACTCTGAATCCAGGAAAGACCTGCCAAGTTCCTTTTCCCAGGCTGATCTGTGAGACATACCATCTGATGCCATGTGGGCAATCAGTTGGTTGTAAATCGCCCTGTCGCCCATAACTCTTCCAGGAAAGTGGGATCTCTACAAATCAGGGTCTTGTTTCCTGTTGCGTTTAGGAAGTGTCTAATCTGGAAGTACATCCAGTGGGGGACAGTAAAGCCCTCTTGAGTGAGAGCGTTCCTCTCTTTGAAATTGCCATCTTCAAAAAAATTGTATGCCCGAAACATATCAACCTGACTAGCAGACAGTATTTTGCTTAGGTCACCTCCTGGCGGAAAGGATTGTGTGACAGGGGAGTCAGGGGATTCGGAAAGGTGGTCAAACCAAATTTTTTGATCGAATCACGAAATGAATGTATCGTCGAAGTCAATAATGGTGGTAGGGCGATCTTCTGGTTAGGCAGCCACGGTAAATATGACAAAGGTATGGGGGATAAATCGTTCTCTAATCCGACCCATGCTTTGGAGGACCCATGTAGGCCCCAGTCCAAAACCCTCGCGATGTGGCAAGAACGATGATATAGTTCTGGGTCTGGGAGGCCAGTGCCTCCTCTTGTTTTGGGTGCTGTTAATGTTCTATACGCGATTCTGGGCTTCTTATGTCCCCAGACAAACTGTCTCAATAAAGACCGTAGTGAGGCAAAAAATTATTGAGGGATGCGGATGGGTAGTGTCTGAAACAAGTAAAGAAATCTCGGGATAACATTCATCTTTACAATTGCCATTCTGCCAAACCAGGAGAAGATCGGCCTGTGCCATTTGGACAGGACATCTTTTACCGCCTTGAGAAGGGGGGGGAAGTTCCACTGATATATTTCTTCCGGGTTACCGAGCAGCAGGGTGCCTAAGTAGGTGATGTGTTGTCTGCCCACTGAAAAGGGAAATCTTTAGTACTTTAGGAAAAACTTTAGTACTGTAGCCTTGGGAACGTTTATGTTGAGGGCGAATGATTTTGCGTGATTAATTTTAAAATTAGACAGCTGTTGGTAGTTATTCAATATATCGAGTAGGCCAGGGAGTGTAGTGGACGGGTCTGTGAGGGTGAATAAAAGGTCATCTGCAAAGGCAGCAATTTTGTATTCTTTGTCCTTAACCTGTATTCCTTTCACGAATGGGCAGGCCTTGATCTGTCGGAGGAGAGGCTCCAGGGTCAATACAAATAACAATGGTGATAGCGGGCATCCCTGTCTGGTACCGTTCCTAATTGCGAATGACTCAGATAAAGATCCATTTGCTCTAACCTTTGCGTAAGGGCAAATATACAGTGCAGAAATACGTTGTAGCATAGTGTGACCGATGCCAACTTTCTTGAGCACTGCGATCATATAATTCCAGTCTTGCCTGTCAAACGCCTTTTCGGCATCCGTTGACAGGAAGAAGCAATGTTTAGATTTATTTACATTTGCCCAGTGCAATAAGTTAAGAGCTTTGATGGTGTTATCCCTAGCTTCCTGCCCTGGGACAAACCCCACCTGATCTTGATGAATGAGGGATGGAAGGAGAGAATTGATTCTAAAGGCCAGAATTTTGGAGTAGAGCTTCAAGTCGACATTTAGAAGTGAGATGGGTCTATAGTTACCGCATACCGACGGGTCTTTGTCCCCTTTCGGTATGACAGTTATATGCGCTTCCATGATGGTTGAATGGGAGGTGTCTGCGAGATGAATGGAGTTGAAGTGGCGAAGGAAGTGAGGTGCTAACGTGTCTGCAAAAGATTTATAATACTGCGCCGGAAAGCCATCTGGTCCCGGCGCCTTACCAGGTTTCAGGGAGTCTAAAGCCTGCAAGAACTCCTCCTCACCAATCGGGGCCTCTAAATCCGCGTCTTTTTTCTGTCTGGAGTGGTCCGCAGGGAGGTTATAGAGTTCTTTATAGTATGCAGCGAATTGCCCTGCTATGGCTTCATTGGTCACATGTGTCTGGCCTCCTCTATCTATTATTTGTAGGATCGTGTGCGCAGCCTTTTTGGTCTTAAGGGCCCTTGCCAGAAATTTGCCGCTCTTATTCTCGTGATTGTAAAAGAGCTTCTGGGAGAGGATATATGATCTTTTAGATTTTACATCTAGCTCCTCTTTTAACTGAGTCCTTAAGTCAGTAAGCTCTGCCAAAGTGGCTTCGGCAAGTGAAGCTTTTTGTACTTGTTCTAGTGTCGCAATTTGTGTCAGAAGGGCGTTGATCTTGCTCTGACTTGCTTTTTTCATTTGCGCAGTCCGAGCAATGAAAACACCCCTCATCACACACTTGTGGGCTTCCCATATGTTAAGAGGGGATTGGCCGTCTCTGGCGTTTTTATCAAAGTAGTCTACCAGGTCGTTCCTAGTTTCAGCTACCACCTTTGGGTCCCCCAGTAGAGCGCTATTTAGCCTCCAGATAAGCTTTGCTGGAGGGCCTTCTCTTAGTCTAATGGAGAGCCAAACAGGGGCATGGTCTGAGATGGTTATGTTTGAAATGCCAGCTTCCTTAATTGATGGCAAGTCCTTCTGAGATAGGAAGAAGTAGTCTATCCTAGAATACTTATTGTGGGGGGCAGAAAAAAAAGAATAGTCTCTCGTGGACCGAAAGATTGTCCTCCATGTATCGTGAATGGCTAGCATCTGCAATTTTCTCCTGATAAAACGAAGGGCAGAATATGGCAAGGACGAGGAGCCAGTAGAGGAGTCCAAGCTCGGGGTAAGTGGCACATTAACCAACCTGCGTGCGGAAGGCAGCACTGTCAGCGCTTGCAGCTGCTTACTATAGGCACGGACGAGGTGCTGCCGTCCAGTACGAATCGGGGCTCGAGGAGAGCATACTCACGCTGTCTGTGTCCCGCGTCCCCGATGACCTCTTCGGATTCTCTGCTTCTTGTGGACTTCCTCCCCCCCCGCTCCGAGTGACGTGATGACGTCACTCGGGGGAGGCGGCGGGGGGGGGTTTTGAATGGTAAAAGTAAATCGTATGTTTATTACATAGGGGGAGTTTGGAAGCAGTTTTTCTACATAGAAACTGCTTTCAACGTCCCCTATGGTAATAAACATCGCCAGAATAAAGTCCTGATGCCCAGTGTTGCCCATTTTGCTGTAACCCTTTCTTTCCCTGGTGTGATTTTATCATCACCAGGTTAGAAAGGGTTAAGTGCCACATGGGCACATCTGGTGGGCATCAGGGACTTTTTTTTTGGCGATATTTAGTACATAGCAGCATATGTTTTGTGTCCTATTTGTGTTTTGTTTTTTATTTTTTTTATTTAAAATTTTTTTTTTTTTTTTTACATAATTGTTTTGTTTCAACATTTGATATAGTCAGGATGTCTATTGGACCTTGTACGGACATATTTTGGGAAGTTCATTCCCTACGTACCTAAGAAAATTTTACCATGTTTGAAGTCTTATGGTGCGCTTTAGGTACAGAAATCTGGGCCTCAGCAGTGCGCTAGTAAAATCTCCCCCCAGGATCAACATCCCTGAGGAGAACTCCAGAAGTAGATTTTGCGGTTGGGGCAATATATATTCGCTAACGTGATCGGCGTATGGTTAATGGTACCCTTAAGGAATATGTATCGCCCGTCTGGATCAATAATCTCATCCGTCTGTAAGAACGTAACTGACTTTGCAAACAAAATCGCCACACCTTTAGTTTTTTGCGAAGCAGTTGTAGCATGAACCACCTCAGGATAATAGCGGTTTGTAAGTTTCTGTATAGATGATGTTTTAAAGTGAGTCTCTTGCAAGTACACAATGTCCGCTTTATGCTTATGTGCTATTTGCAAAACCTGCGTTCGCTTAGTCGGTACATTAAGGCCCTTGGCATTGAGGAACATGAGTTTTAACGTGGACATTCTGTGACTTGGCAAAGAGATTCGTGTAGAACCGTGGCTAAAAAAAAAACGTGACCGAGTAGAAAGGAAATTTCCTAAATATCAATTGTCTGTACGCTTGTAAATATAGATTGTCGATATATACACTATGAACCGGATCGGGATAATATCCCAATAAAAAAAAAAGAATTCCGGTTTTGGTCAGCTGGGTGAGCGATCTAAATCAAATCGTCGCTCGTTAAAGAGACCATAAGAAAAGATGGTCACCCAACTGTGAGAGGGGGTGGGTTGGTATGGAGAAGGTTATGTCATCAAGTAGACGACAAGTGAGAGAGAGAGATAACATGGGAATAGGCATGAAGTGAGGTTTAGCACAACAGAAAAGAAAAACAGAAAACAGGAAATATCTCGCTTCCACAAGTTCAGGCGGGTGGGTGCAATTAAGGAAATATGAACATTTGCAGCTAAATCCTGAAATAGGAGAACGTTTGAAAGTGATGTGTACCTTAGGTTTCAATACATATGTAGGGAAGGTGAACTCTCTCCGCTTGCTATGTGGGGCTAAATATAACGAAAAGGATCCCCGTATCTTCATAATGTAGAATGCAAACACATACTAAGTCATTAGGCATGAATCCAAACAGATACTGCAAAAAGGGATGTAACACTAACCCCTGGTGGCTTAAAGTAATTTCAACCCATGAGGTCACATTTACAAATTCTCATCAGCGATAATACTACAGTGTCCCTGTACCCATAAGTCAGCCTCCACATAAAACAGTAAATAAGCATTTACTAAACTGGTAACAACATAAGGGAACGCTTGCATGGGCCTGCTCACCCAGGAAGGACCACAGTCTGTTAATAAACCTGGGTATTATGCGCATGAAAAGGAGAGAGAAGTATTGCAATATAAGTCCATATGTAAACAACAGAAAAGGCAAAACCATATCACTTATACTTAGCTAGCTCATCAAGGATGCACCCACGACTCCTGCAGCCTACACAGAAACAAGAAAGACTGGACATGTGGAAGTCCCAGGGAGTGCGATATGAATCACATCAACATTCTTCTGGAGTCTCTTCTGGGTGTACGATGGTATCCCGGTGACGTAACTCCTGTCGGACCTCTCCTGCCTCTGGCTGACGATGGCGTCGGTAAACGCTGGGTCTTGGGTGTGTTGCTCTGATGAGGCTGTGGCGCGTCTCCATCTCGGCGAGTATAGAGACATTCTGCGTACCAGTCAGGTAAGTGTGGTTCCGGGATTTGCAATTGGTCACAGAACTGTTTAAGTTCAGATGGGACACGAAGCTGGACCAAGCGATCATCCTTGAGGACTGAAAGTCCGAAGGGGAAGCGCCATCTGTATCGCAGGTGTCTGTCTCTTAAGATGGTGAGAAGCGGGCGCAAAGCTCTTCTGCTCTTGAGCGTGGTGGGCGACAAGTCTTGGAAGATGGAGATTGTGGACCCATTTAACGTAAGAGTTTCTTGTGTTCTCATTTTTTGGACGATGGCTTCTTTAAGTTGATAATCCGGAATGCAACAGACAACGTCGCGCGGTGGATCGGAGTCTTTTCCTTTGGGGCGCAATGCTCTGTGAATACGCTCGAAGATAATGGGTGACTCTCTGGGCCTTTCCAATAGATCATTAAACAAGAATTGTACAGCCTCTGCCAATTGGGGTGACTCTATCTGCTCCGGAATCCCCCTTAATCGTAGATTATGCCGTCTGCCTCTATTGTCAAGATCTTCTAAGTAGCGATTCACTTGGATATTCTTGATATTTATGAATCATCTGAACTTCTTGTTCTTGGGTCGCCTGCCTCAGCTCCATGTCTCCTACTCGATTAGATATTGACCTAATATCCGCTTTTAAATCAGAGATGGCTGATGTGAGCGCCGCTTTGATATCGGATTTAATTTTGTCCGAGAATGATTGGAGATCTGATCTCCTGAGCACTTGGTCAGCATGCTTTTTTGATGCTTTGGGTGTTCTCCTTTCAAATTCCTCATGGCCCGAAGTAGCAGAATCAGAACCGGGAGACCCAGGCTGCCTTTCTGAGGATGCATGACGGAACATCTCAGGGATATGTTTGGGTGGTGCCTGTCCACTTTGCGCATAGTATTCCTGTTGCTTGCCGACTTTCCCCATTATGTGTATGTAAGGTGCTTATTTCTCTCACTTGTCGAATGGATGATTTACAAAGCAAGCATCCCTTTCACGGGTATGATTTGTAGTTATGAAATCCAATAATAAGGCGTAATAGTAGAGTGTCTCTTGTATTAATTATAACTTGAGTGCTGTCCCTAGCAATGCAACGCTAGTGATGTGTAATCTCAGTACTTGGTTAAATGCAGGCGCATGTAGCACAATACAGAAGCTCCACAGAAGGACACTGCAACATCCAGGAGCAGCAGAAGTCACCAATACCAGTATTCAGGGTACTGTTCAGAGAGGTCTCCGCTAGGAAATGCAGCTTGGTAGTACTGCTGAAGATATGATAGACTTGAAGCAGGTAGGTGCTGGTCAGACCGCAGCTATACCTCCATTAGTGGTCCCCTCTCCTGTTGGTGTTAGAGTGGGCCTACCATAAGTCCTAGGGAGGGCAGCTAGTGTGTCCTGTGTGTTTTTCTGGCCTGGACTGTGGGGCTACCGGCCCGGAGTAGGCCCAATCCCCGGCCTAAATTTTTGGCCTGGCCGCACTATGTGGAGAGTAGACCCCAGAATACTTGTGTTGGAGCACTCCACTCACCGGGTACACTGACCAGATCCACCTTCTAGTGTCCCTGTAGCTTCTGGATGCTGTGGCGCGTTGATTTGCGGTGCTCCCGGTTCCAGGTAGGCCGCGACCACGGCCTCGATTTTCGCAGCGGCGGAACTGCGCTCCTGGAATCGCGGTAGATGCGACGCGCTGTCCGGTCTGGAGGAGGGAGCCCACCGGTATGCTGGCAAGCCGGAATCAGCTTGGCTTCGCCAGATGGCAAGGCGGATGGTGCGCCGTTACAGGCCCGAGCCGTGGCCTCGATTTAAGTAGGGCGGCGGGACCTCACGCTACACTCCAATACTCAGCCGGGCCGGTAGATCTCTGTCCTTAATACTCCTGGAGTCTCCTTGTACGTCCAAAGGGCAATTATATCCGTCGGATTACCAAGGATGGAGAGTATGAAACAAGAGCTCAATAAAGTCGCTGCTCCTCCATTGCCATCCAAGCCACGCCCCCCCTCGTTGTTTTTAATATCATTTATATGTATTGTACTTTAATGAATTGTAATAAAATCATAAGAATTAAATGTTGATGTGATTTGTGACTAAACACACTTTAAAACCCAAATGTGTATAAAGGAATAGCTTTATACGTATATCCTCATGAGTATTAGATAATGGGTGGTGCAAATAGAAAACTATGTGGGAATTCTCATAGGATATAGTTTTGAGTAGTGTAGCTAGTTGTGTACCATTTATTGAAGTCAATAATATGAGTCTCAAACTCCCCACAAACAAGTGACCGGCATCCCAAAATCACAAGAACAACTGAGGGTGGAATGCAATTAGCATCAACCACAGTACAAATTTCCTCTGTGGATACAGAGGCTGGGGGACTTTAAAGGCCAACGTGTTTGATATAATATGTGACTGACATAAGTAGATATATAAAAATATAGACAGCTAATTTAATGATCATCAGAATGTGACAATCTTCTTTTACAGGTTATGCATCCATAATAAACAGTAAACAGAAACTCGCTGCACGTTCAAATGCTCAAAATACAATGCCTTTGTCAATTTCTACAGACAGTATAGGGACCCTGCAGCCTGAGTTGGTTGACTTGCCCCAACGTACATTTCATTTGTTTTCCACTTCATCGGGGGGTAGATGGTCAAAGAAAGCAGTGTTATGTCTGCGGAGCGTTACAGCAAGTTGAAGGATGTAAACCGGAGTGGGTAGCGTCAGCAGGATTCAAACAGGGATGGTGGAATGGGGGGCCCCTGCCCTCAGGGAACGGACCTCAACTGTATAAGGCGACCTATATCGTCAATTAAGGTAGATTGGTATGGTCATCAGTATAGTAGTTAGTACGTATAAGTCAGTAGGTGAGGTTCCAGTCTGTGCGGTCTACCGAGGTGAGTATGGTATAGTTGTGTCCTGGTCGGCTGCCTCAGGCATTGTATTTTGAGCATTTGAACGTGCAGTGAGTTTCTGTTTACTGTTTATTATGGATACATAACCTGTAAAAGAAGTTTGTCACATTCTTGACCTGGTAGATTAGAAGTAGAGCTAAAATATCCATAGAGGACCACAACTATCCCACTAGTGAATAGATTGTAGAGGGCAAGGGGGCTCCAAAAGGATCTTCTGGCATAAATCAGAGCAACAAAATAGATTACACAAGAGTAAAGCAACATAACAAAAAGACAATCAAAACAAAACAGAACAAGCAAAAACAGATGGGAAACACTTTCTGGGCTTAAAATGTCAATTATCAGTAATTCAATATAGCATTACAAGGTGAGGGTCGCTTACTGACCCGTTGTGTCTAACATAATACAGGCATTATGAAACACGAGCATAAAATATAATAACAATACCAACAATGCTAGGGGCCACAAAAAGGGGGCATGTTATTAGTGTACTAGAATAACGCATCCCTGTTACACAGGCAAAACATCCACCCATTGTGTGTGATGGGCATGTCAAGCTTGCACGTCCTTTACACACAGTGGAGATGCAGCCTAAGGCAAAGGCAAATGTTATAAACTGCATGTGTGATTCTTAAAAAAAAAAATTTTTTTACTTTGGAGTAGTAGAGTAGAACCCCACTTAGTTAATTTTGCTGAAAAATCTGAAGAGAATTCACTTATTCCCTGGGAATGTATTATTTTAAAAAAATCCTATAATTACACCCAGTGGAGCACTTCAAATATTTATTTTGGATGCGCCCTAGTAACTAAAAATATTCTATATATAAAGGATTGTGAAGGGAGATTTGTCATAATCAACTATATAACCATTGTTTTTATGATAAATATATTGATACACAGTAATGCTATGTATCACTGTAAGATATGGAATTCATCATATACATAATTCCTCTAGTGCTGTACATCACAAGAAGATATTTCGTAAAAGAAAATTTACAGATAAAAGACAGCATTTTGGAAACCTGAATCTGTAATTTCGATGTTTGAATTGGCTCAATAATCAGTTATTTATTTGTAAAAAAAAAAATATTTATTGAAAGAACTGAATAGCAATAGTATCTTCCAAGCTAGAACAGCAATGCTTGTGCGGAATAACATAACCATTGTAACACATTTCAAACTATTGGGATTTTATCTACCTCATTATGCAACTGTGCCGGTTTTCTGTCTTGGTTTGCTTTGCTACATTGTCACCACAACTGGAAATGTTCTTATAATTTCTTTGGTCTTGCTAAGTAGAAAATTGCAAAGACCAATGTATTTTTTTCTGTGTAACTTGGCCATCATCGATATCTGTTTAATTACCACCACAGTACCAAACTTGTTAATGAACATGTTGAGTACAAAGAAGTATATATCTGTATTCTCTTGCATTTTACAGTTATATGTTTTCTTTCTCTGTGGTACAGCCGAATTTTTAATCTTGGCTGTAATGTCGGTTGATCGATACTTAGCAGTGTGTTACCCCTTACAATACTCTGCAATTATAAACAAACACACATGCATCCATATTATCATAGGAGTATGGTTTGGTTCAGTTTTTGGTATGTCTGTTCCTTTTTATTTGGTGAAGAAGCTTACATTCTGTATTTCTGAGATTGACCACTTTATGTGTGATGTGACCCCAGTCCTAAGAAATGCCTGCATAAACACAACATACCTTGAGAAATGTGTACTTGCTGCATCCTCTCTAGTGATTATTTCTTTCTTTGTGTCTTTTGTATCTTATATGAATATTATAATTGCTGTTGTTAAAATTCGTTCTGATGGAGGAAAAGAAAGGATAATTTCAACATGCTTTTCTCATGCCTTAGCTATATCTCTTTTATACGGTAGCTGCATATTTATGTATTCTATTCCAAAACAAATTCAGTCATCTTCTTTTAACAAGAAAGTATCCATAATGAATGCCATCGTAACTCCATTAATGAATCCTTTTTTTTATACTCTAAGAAACCAAAATGTTAAAGAAGTTGTCCTCGATATATTTTTGAAATTCACTAAGACACAATGTAAATAAAATATCTTTCAGAAATCATTTTGTTTTATTTTATAGAATATTAAGCCCAACACTTTTGTGTTCACTTCCCATGCACAATATGCAGGAAACTCAATGTATACATAGATGGAGTAAATTGTTTCTCAGAAATGTGATACAGTGGTTTACCTTTGTACCCTTGGCAAATAGTGAGGTGCGACCGAGCAGGTCTAAAAGACAATTCAGCCATGGATGGTCACTGGAAAGCTATTATAGTGAAGAATCACAAGTGGTACTTCCATTTGCCTCTGGAACTTAAGCTAGGCCAGTGCCTGATAGCCCTGTGTCTTTGGCCCACCAGCCAGGTGGAATGAAAAGTCACAAGCACCTTTGGCAACTGGCCAAGTCTGAGTTCCAGGTCTGAGTTCCAGGAGGCGGCAGGATCCGACATGAGTGAAATCTGTGCAATCACTTCTTTCTCTAGTGGTCAAAGCCAACAAGATGTGGGATCACTGAGATGTGGACTCATACTGTCATTTAGGGGTTTGTGACAATGGGAATTTGTCCCACTGTGGGGTCTCTTATTAGAGGTGAAGGATCAGAATTCTGTTAAACGGAGGAATCTGTCAGTGAGGGGTCCTTCACGTGAAGGGATTTTTTACTTAGGTGAGAGGTTTTTCATTGAGGTTTTTCTCACTCCAAGGGGTATGTCAGTAAGAAAATTGAACGAAAATCGAGAAATGCCCACATGGTACGA
>CM070032.1:75748830-75762256 GCA_036250615.1 Ptychadena robeensis | reverse complement strand
AAGTCCTGTCCTCATCTAGGTCCATGACTGCATTGAAGTCACCTCTTATAATGACCTTAGCATTACCATCTATTTCAGCCCAGTTGGTCAGCTCTTAAAAAAGGACACCATGGGGGAGTTAGGGGCATATATATTTAAAAGATTGAGGGTGTTCTCCCCATGTTGCAGAACCACCCGGACTCCTCTACCCCCTGGCAAAACATCAGTAGACAATACTTATACCTGCAATGCTGTTCGAAATAAAATCAGTACCCCTGCTTTCCTACCCTTAGCGGTTGATCCACAGACCTCCACATCCACAACCCCTCAACATTTCAAGATATAAATCTCATAATAATCTATGTAGAAGCAGAAGTGATAAACCCTCGCATATACATCGATACCGAAAATAAAGTATGACCTGAAATGGGAGTCGAGCAGAAAAAAAAAAAACCAGGGTGCAGATTGCCCCCTAACAGTGCGTATAGGTAATGAGCATGAAACTATAGTAACCAACAAACCAGTGGCAGAGCATAGTCTTGCCAACAACACAGAAAATAGAAAAGAAAATATGGGAAACAATTAGTGACTTCTCTTTCTTCCTCATGGTTAACCAGTCTGGGTGGTAGGGGGGAAAGCGATCCAGAGGCAAGTGCCAAGAGTTATGGTGTCAACAGCAAACAGTAAGGTATGAGAAGCATGGTATAGGGGAGAATATATGGGTCAGTGAAACCGAGAGGCAGAGTCAACGTTACCTGCAGCCTGAAGGCCCATCGTCCGCCATGAAACTCAGTCTGGGTCTGTAGGTGCCGCTCCATCTTCTTGGGCCTGCAGGAATGTGAGAGCCGGTGCTGCAGCTGAGAAAGATTGCTGGGAGCCATCCTTTGTCCGGAACCGGAGGGTAGCCGGGTGTGCCAAAGTGAAGCGAATGTTTTTGTAGATCAGCAGGAAGTAGGCTTCATTGAACTCCTGGCGCCTGCGGGACACCTCCCCCGAGTAATTGGCAAACACGAGTAGTTTTCGCCCCTTATAGGATAGACCATTGGCTTGACGATATGCCCGGAGAATGGCCGCTTTATGTGTATAGTCCAGGTATCTGAAGATTACCGGTATGGGGTTGTGGCGGTCTTGCTGAGGGGGACCCAGTCGACCTTGCAGATCTGTGTGAGGCCCAACTCACACAGGATCACGTTAGTGCAGATGTCTGCCAGCTTGGCTGGACGCAAAGACTCAGGGAGCCCGAGGGCGATTCTTCTCCCTCATGACAGCCAGCAGTTTCTTCGTGTCCCCATCCAGCGCTTAGGGGGGGGTGGCGAGGGCGTCCTCCATGGCTGACAGTCTATTTTCCATCTCTGTCAGGCGTTTGGACTGTGCCTGCACATCCTGCCTCACAGCTCGCAGGCTCTTGGTAATACTAGCATCCACTGCCTGTTGAATGTTCGGGATGAGCATATTGGCCACCGCAGCTGCGATCTTCATGTGGGTAACGTCCAGCTCCTCATCTGACGGCTTGTCAGCAGTTTGGAGCGCCGCCATTTTAGATTTTTTTTGGCGGGGTGTAGAGGGGCAGCTGCGTGCGGTGTTCCGTGCCCAGTTTTTCAGTGAGTGGAGGTACCTGTCCATTGCCGTTGTGGAGCAGTGCCGATTGCCATTGGTTGGAACCCTGATGGCGATTTTTTAAGCAGATATTTCACCTCTGGAGCGGAAGCTTCACGGTGGTGCTATGCTCGCATGAGGCGCCGGAACCGGAAGTCCATGTAAACTTTTTTACAGTGCCATTCTGGGGTGTTGTGTGTAGAATTCTGAGGGAAAAAATTATTTAACCCATTTTAGAATCAGGCTGCAACAAATGTGATGCACTGAAAATCATGTCTTCATGTAGTTCTGATTCATTACAGGTCTTTAGGAACACTAAACAAAGTAGAAAGTGTTAGTTTTGATACCTCTTGTAAATAGATTTCCGATGAAAACATTGATAGTGTAGTCCTTTTAGTTGTACTTCCTTTGGGCAAGACGCTTTTTCTTTCGATAAGCTATAACAATCTTTAGTGCAGAACATATTATCCCAATAAGCATGATTTTTCTAAAGCCCCCAATACACCTTACAATCTTACCATACAATTTCTTTACAATTAACTTTTGTTTTACCAAAACCATGTAATATGAGGGCATTTTTAACCTTCCAATCACTATGTATTCTATCAGGGAGACCACTATACTACATAGTTTTTGGTGAGGAAATTGTATGGAATGATCTAAAGGTGTATGGTGGGCTTAAGAGTAGGTGAATTATTTTTGTTCTGTTATTCCCTATTCTATCAATTTAGGCAGTGTAATTATGATAAAGAAACCACAAGAAAAACGAATTTATCTGATTCTTTAAAATGTAAACAATACACAGTTTACTATACCTTGGAGACAATATCTGCAACGCAGCTTGATTAGCCTCAAAGGATAAATACACAGCTACACAAAGTGGAACTGTTGAAATGACCCTGGCTAGAACTGTTTTCTTTTTACATGAATAAGCATACTGTAATAACCAGTCTTAATATTTAACAAATGTGTAGGTGGCCAACAAAAATTTCATGTAAATATATATTTTATAATTATACATAAGATACAGTGGTATCAAAAAATAAATGCTCTTATTTCTTTTTTTTGGTAAGAGTTGATGCTTTTCTTGTAACGCATAATGGCAAAAAAAATTTATTGAGTATTTGGGTTGAAGCACATTTGGAGCAATTACAGCCATAAGTTTGCCGCAACAAGCTTGGCACACGTGAATTGAAGAAATTCATTGCCATTCTTCTTTGCAAATCCTGTCAAACTGGTTAAGTGTGAACAGACAATGGACAGCCATTTTTGTGTCTCTCTAAAGATATTTAAGAGGAATGAAATTATTTTAAGCATTAATCTGTCACATAACAAAATTTAAAAAATTCAGTTTATATGACATTGTGAAAGTATGTAAAAATAATAAGTAATCAAGTATTTGTTATACGCATTCAAAATAATATATATATTTTTTAAATTGCTATTCGTTAAATAATTATTATTATTATGTCAAACTAGACAATGTTTTTCCAGGAGCATTACAAATTCTTGACACAATGTTTAGTGTACTTTGTATGCCACAAAATGCCACAATTATATTGAACTAGCCAAAACTTTACTCAACTTTTACCTCAATCATCAGAGTCAGGGTGCACTTGTTTCACTATCCGCAAGATAAGGGGGAGGTGTATTTATTAACCAATGAAAGGCTGTGCTTATTACTAATTACTTATTGCTAATTAATACTCATACTAATAATTACTCATTACCAATGCAAGGAAGCTTATCTTCATTCACTTCAATATAGGAAGCCATCAGAGATCTCTATAAGTAAGGCTATGTCTCCACTTCCGTCTGGACCCCCTACACTAAGCGCAGTGCTTGGCGAGGGGGTTCCGACGGAACACACTCACTTTCCTGCTTGGTTCTCATGGCGCTGAGCCGTTCCACCGAGCAGGTAAGTGAGTGTGTTCTATCAGAACCCCCCGGCGCTGTGGAAACCCCCCTTACCTATTCAGTTTATGTCTTTCAGCAATCAACAGCTATTTGCATTGCTGGGTGCTTTGGCTGACTGGAGAATCACATCTTAACCATCTCCATTTTAAATTTAAAAAAACGGATGTAGAGCAAGGCAAATCAATTAAAGAAAACCCATTATTCCTTAAATTGACACAAAGTAGCTCATGTATAAAACTTGATGCAGGTGAAAGAAAATATTGTGGCACATTTTAAATTGTGTATTGTATATAATATACATGTTTTAGGAGACCGGTATGCAGATTTGGTGGAAGGCTATAGACATTGTTAGCAGAGATAAAGAAGTAAACACAATTTAAAATTTGCAAAAGAAATTGAAAGAAAAGTCTAAGCAAATGTATTTAGATATTTTTTGTTATTAGCATAACTTTGTTCATCCTTAATGCAGCTTATACCAGTATAACATGAGGATGCAAATAAGAAATAAAACATCGGTGGTTGAGTTTATTATATTAGGATTTCCAGGAACATTAGTTCTGCAGTATGTCTTATTTATGTTGTTGCTGCTTACATATGTGTTAACTATTTTATGTAACAGTTTAATTATGATTATCACCTGGACAGAGCAGAATCTTCACAAACCAATGTATTTTTACCTTCGCAACTTTTCTATGCTAGAGATTTTTTATGTCTCTGTGACTGTTCCTAAGGTTTTAGACACTATCAGATTAAATGGAAGACTGATTTCTGTTACTGGGTGCATAGCCCAACTCTTCTTTTTCTTTTTCTTGAGTTCTACAGAGTGTGTTTTTTTAGCTGTCATGGCTGTTGATCGTTATTTAGCTATCTGTCATCCTTTACATTATCCAGCACTCATGAATACAACAGTATGTCAAAAGATGTGTATATTTTCATGGTGTGTTGGATTTGCAACTACTTTTCCTCCTATTTTCTTAATCTCTCAACTTCCTTTTTGCAGCAATGATATTAATCATTTCTTTTGTGATGCTCCTCCTCTACTGAAAAATTCATGTGTAGATACATATCTGAACGACGTCCTTAATTTCTTTTTTGCTTCATCAGTAATTGTTACTTCCTTTACTGTGACTTTGTTTTCTTATTTGTATATAATCACAACTATAATAAGGATGCCTACAAGAGAAAGTCAAAGAAAAGCTTTCTCTACTTGTGCATCCCACCTAACTATAGTTCTTGTCTATTATGGTACTGTGACATTTATATATGTTAGACCAAAGGCAGGCTTCACATTTACTCTTAATCGAGCTGTGGGAGTTTTTTACATTGTGATTACACCCGTCTTTAATCCTATTGTCTACTGCTTGAGGAATAAAGAAGTGAAAAATTCAATTAAAAAAAATTGGCTTTGTTGAGAAGGTTTAAGTAGTCATACGCTAACTATAAGATAAGTAATTATAAATACTTATGACTTTCAGGGCAGCTTTTTAATTTTTGTTTTTTTAGTGGTCATTTTAGAACAATAAAACAGAAGCTTAGTTAGTTGGAGCACGCTGCAACATGTGGGCTGTGTGTTTTGTGTATGGGTTCTGAGGATTGGGAATGTAAAAAAGGGATAACTGTGCAGTGTTGAGGTATTGTAAGAGGATGTAGAGAGTGCAGAGAGAAAAGCTCTGTTGGTTCCTGTGGAAGGTAGGCCACGCATGCATGTGGAACCGGAGACTCTGAAATAGCCAAGATGTGATTTAGACATCTACCCTTGGCCTGCAGTGTCACCGGGTTGGTGGTGGGCTAGCCCAGAGATTAAAGTAACCTGCTGCTCCCAGATGCTTGGCATGGCGATGGCATGGAGAGTATAGCTGTACCGTGATAACCACAATAAATTGGTACCGGATCTTACATCAAAGATATTGTGCGTGGAACCTTTTATTGGGATGTGTGCATTGAGCTGCAATGGGAACACTGCCCCTGCTACTGATGAGAGTGAGAGACTGTCTTGGCAGAGCTGTTCCAGGCCCGGCTGCAAAGCAGTAGTTCTACTGTTCCCAGCAGCTTCCTTGTATGGAAGGGGAGAGTAAGCTGTCATGGAGGACAAGGATCTGGCCCCAAGGGTACAGTAAGTTGAATATTCCTGAATGCCTCACTGACCAGTGGGGAGGCATGACTGTGATTGAGGGAGATTTGCGCAACAGTCTGCAAAGATCCAGGGGGGTGAGATCATAGGGAAACAGTCTAGAATTTGGCAGACAGGTGCCCCCAGATTCACCCCCGTACGTGCAGTATAATCAGTGCATGGAAGGGTAATGCCACTTTTCTACAGCATCATGGACCCCACCCAACACATTCCTTGGCAAGTTCCAGGACCCTCAAAACAGTTTTTATACAAAGTCTTTTTCTGAATCCCAGTTCACAGACTTCTCCTGGAGCCTTATGCCAGTGCATCAACCTGTGTGCAACATACACACCATCTAAGACCTTAGAAGCAGTTTCCTATGACACTCTGTCACACATGAAAGGGTCTTATGACCTGTCAAGTTTATGTACACCAAACCCTCCCAATGTCTTTACAGACCTTGCTTTATGTTGATGCTGAAACAGCCCTCTCAAAAGAAATGTTCCAAGAAATTTAGAAGAATAGCATTGTCCTTGTCTTTGTACACTGAAGCACCATGATGATACCTCACTGCAAATGCTCATAGCATTTCCCTTCCTCCACTACACTTCACAGTTTCAAAAATGCAGTCAGGCCATAAATGATCATTAATGGCATATTCCTAATTTACACTCTTTCACCAGAATGGCAGAAAGTTGATTCATAGCTCACAATATCCACAATATATTTTTACTGTTTAAGCTACAATGATAGACTGATTTACACCATTCTATCCAATACTTGACAGTGTGGTTATGCAAAGCATAGCTGATTGGCCATGAAAACCTTACAAAGATTCAGACAATTTAATTAAAGGGTAAAAGATAAAGTAGCCTTAGCTTATTGTATTGTTGTATATTAAATTATTGAAGAAGGGAAAAACGAAAGAAGTTAGATTACCAATAGTATGAGTATGGTTCCTGCCCTTCACATCAAAAGGAGAACAAAAATGTAATATTGTGGCAATTGACACTTCTGTAAATAATTTAATAAATACTTATCTTCCTTTGTACCAGGAAATGTATTAAATAAAGGTATTTTCTGAAAAGTTTTAGATGGTCTGGTGCATTTTGTTAGATTTAACCTATACCATAAATCACCAGTAATTTGTATTATCCACACCATTTTTTCCCTTTCCCTTCCTGCTTGATTTGCCATTTTTTATGTTTTGCCATATTTTTATGTTCCAACAATAAAATGGACGATATGGAGCCGTCCGGCGAAGATAAGAGCCCCGGAAGCGCTGATTTACCATTCCGCGCTGCTTTTGTGAATCCGATTTGAAGAACAAGCTGCAGAGCGCTGGAGATTCAAATGTAAATCACACCAGAACAGTTTTCTTGGGAGAAGACTGTTCCCAGTGTAAATCCCAGCTAACCCTTTATCCCCTGGTGTGTTCATCACACCAGAGCAAAGAGGGTACCAAAGGGTAACTGTATCCAATACAATTCAAAGTAAAAAAAACACATTTCCAATTCAATACAAATTGTATTATGAATAATAATATATACATAAATATATTTATATAAAATATAAATATGAATACATACTGTTTTGAAATCTTTCATATAAAAGAAGTATTTTAGAGATTTTATCATTCAAATTATACCTTTTGTTTTTTTATTTTTTTATGTAATTCTTTATTTTTTTACATAATTGTGTGTTTCAAACATAATTATATTCAGGATGTCTATTATACCCTTGTACAGACATATTTTGGGAAGTTACAGGCCTACAACATGAATTCCATTTCTATGGTGCGCTTTTAGTAAAGACATCTGGACCTTGCAAGTGCGCTAGGGAGGTTAACAAAAAGTTTATTAGTCAGAATAGCAATAGGAGTAAAAAAAGTGCCTCCATTCTCCTGCTATCATCCTAACATAGAACGTTTCTTGGTCTAATACATGAGCTGGCATGAATGCAGATGTGTTGTAAATATAAGAAAGCTATGGAGAACACATGCAATGACCACTAAGTTCACTTTATCAATCATTAGATGTATAATACTATGGAAAATCAGAAGTGGTTTGTCAAAATACCAAAGACATCCTCTTGAAGTTTGTAATTCCAAAATGTTCCTGTATTGCTCTAGAATCTTCTAAAGAAATTGATTAAACTTGTTCTAGCACAATTGATAAGTCCAGTCTGTCCAACTGAATGGTGATGTACCCATGTTTTCAATCAATTGCACCTCCGTAGTTTGAAACATTCCATGACTTTGCTACTCTGCTACTGCTAAAGTACTAGCGAACTAAATGAGATCAAGTTCAGAAACAAGTAAGACAAGAATGGGGTTAAGGAAAGTTAAGGCCAGTACAGACACAGTCTAACAAACCCAGGTCAAGCATAAGCAAATCACACAACACAACAACAACAGCAGTCTAAACAGTACAGAAAGGCACTAATCACACGAAGGCAGGGGCTTGTAAATTATCTGCAGGCAGATTCTAAGCAAGCACTTTGTCCATTGTGTCAGGGTATATGACTAAATCATACATGGTGTAAATGTTGCACACAGGTAGAGGCACTGGCAATATTAATTTCCTTGACGGTATGTCCAAACCAAGTACTTAGATAAAACTGTGCCTGTGCCATGATTGAGCATAATCGGCTGTGCTCTGCAAGCCTGCAATGATACTCCATCGTTGCAGGCTCACGGATCTCTTCCATCCATAGATCTCCATGTTAATCAAGGGGGGCGTCGCTTTTCCTGCCCCACTTAGGTGGCGTCTCTGCTGTGTAGAGGGGATGGTGGATGCTCTGTACTCTGCTGCGATCTCTTGTATTGCTCCGTTTTGCACCGTATAAAATGGTGCAAAACAGCTGTAATGCCAGGGAGTTTGAGGCTCCAGGGACCATCTGATTGTGATGTTTTAGGGGCAGGCTTTGTATAAAAACTGGTTTTGAAGGTCCCCGAACACTGGGCAAGGGTGGGCTTCTTGACCACCTGTGAACCTGTGAAGGTGTTTTATTTCTGTGCTCTGTCTATTTGCATTGAAGGCTCTGCTGATACATTACACTCTTGCTTGTTTTTGTTCCTGTTTATTGTTCCTGAATAAAAGAATAGGCAATGGATTGCCATTGTCTTTGAACCTGATAGAATCTATTGCCTCCTGTTTGTCAGGTTTACCGCAGCTATAAGTAGCAGGCACTTACAAAATAAAGTTATGCAACATTTTGCAGTTTTTCTAGAGATATGAAACAACTTAATTTGTTGCCCTGTTGATTACAATTTATAAGTCAAATATAACGCCATCATCCCATAAATTATAAACCAATACAATAGAGTTGCACCCGGTTATTAGGGATTAGGGCACCCTGATAGCTTGTGGGGACTGTAGTTGGTGAACAAGGTAAAAATTTATAATATCAAAAACAATAAAGGAGCGATGAAACACAGTTAGGCATCTCCCATGGGGAATGGGGAGCTATGGCGGAACACGCGTCTAATGGGACATAAAACGTTTCTGTTGTGTCAGTCCTGATCAACATGGTTATGGATATCAGATGACCCCAAAAGCCTAAGAAGTTAAAAGTCTTAGGGGGTCAGATCGGGAGACCCTGGGGGCCATTCAACTTGCCCACGACGACCAATCCACTTTCCAGGAAACTGTTCATCTAGGAATGCTCGGACCTGACACCCATAATGTGGTGGTGCACCATCTTGCTGGAAAAACTCAGGGAATGTTCCAACTTCAGTGCATTAAGAGGGAAACACATCATCATGCAGCAATTTCAAGGTCTCCCGATCTGACCCTCTTAGACTTTTATCTTTGGTGTCATCTGAAGGCAATTGTCTATGCTGTGAAGATACGAGATTTGCAGCACCTGAAACTACGGATACTGGAAGCCTGTGCTAGTATTTCTCCTGCGGTGTTGCTATCAGTGTGTGAAGAGTGGGAGAAGAGGGTTGCATTGACAATCCAACACAATGGGTAGCACATTGAACACATTTAATAAGTGGACAGAAACTAACTAAATAACTCATGAAAGAATAAAGTTACGTTAAAACCAAGCACACCATTGTTTTTCTTGTGAAATTCCCAATAAGTTTGATGTGACCCTCTTCCTATTGATAACAAACAAAAACAAAAGTTGGATTCAAAATGGCTGACTTCAAAATGGCCGCCATGGTCACCACCCATCTTGAAAAGTTTCCCCCCTCACATATACTAATGTGCCACAAACAGGAAATTAATATCACCAACCAATCCCATTTTATTAAGGTGTATCCATATAAATGGCCCACCCTGTATATTACCAATATCCAGCTATATACACCCCAACCCCAAAAAAACATGTATCAAGACATGCACCAACCTGATACTGCGATGTGACTTTCTAATTTAGACATCAATCAATGATAAGGTCAGTGGTATGCTCCCACATGTTATACCAGTAAACTTTCCAACCTAGGTATGTCACGGGAAAGATGTTATTACCACCTATGTTCTGGGGTCATAATGGATTTATGTCCTTGTTTAGGGTAATGTCATGGCTGAGGAAAGCATCTTTAAGATTAAGCTTTCCCAAAGCCAGACATCCCCAAATAGTTATTTTTCTTTATAAAAATGTATAGTTATTTAACTTCTGTTTTCTTTTTTTGGAATGAAGAAGCTGAAAGTACAAGAGGTTGCCACAGTCCCTACAGTCTAATACATACAATGCGCCCATAATCTCAGAACAACGAAGCAAGGCGAGCTTCAGCAGAAACGGATTGGGTAATATGTTCCTTTTTTATGTAGGCAGTAGACTAGCTTCAGTTTTAATGACTTGAGAAACTAGCGCAAGTCTGACTGCGGGTACCCAGCATGCCCACCCTGGGTGGCCACTATCACACACCCACTCCCGGTACCCAATCCGCAGCTTCTGTCAGCAGAAAGAAGCTACAGACTAAAGTTGTTCTTTACTTGATTGTACTTTTTATGCTATTGGATTTTCTATGGTAGATTATTTCTTGTCCCACAACTGTAAAATCTGCAATCTGGTCTGTAAGTGGAAACCTGATATTTGACTGCAACACCACTATTCCATGCACTGCAGATATTTATTTTCTTTTGAACCCAGTAAAATGGAAGCATGTGACATTTTGGTTTTGGTGCATTGATTTGCATGATTACATGTCTACTTATATCTCCAAAGCTGTCACCCTTTATCATTTTGGTTATGTTACTGTACATTTGAATCACTAATTGTATTCCTATTTTTCACTTGCTTCTAACCACATTTTTGTCATCTTTGCCAAGTGTTATCAATATCAATAATAAAACCTTAATTTTTATTTAAGTAATCAATTAATCAAGTACAGATATAGTTATACCTAGTGTGGAAAAATATATAAAAGGCAGTTTTATATTTGTTTTAAAACCTTGAATGTTTAACATATAATGTTACTTTGTCGACAGATGTATAATCAGCCTTCATTTCACATGAAATTGTGTTTAAGTGAATTTTTCATGTCTCTGTTTCTAAAGGTATATATAATTGGATTAAGCATAGGTGTTACCATTGTGTAGCAGCCAGACACAATTTTATTATAGTTTGAAGAATATTTATAGTTTGGTCGTACATACATGACTATTAAGCTTCCAAAGAAGATTCCCACAACCATGAGAACATGAGAACCACATGTTGAAAAGGCTTTTTTCTTCCCTCTTGTTGTTGGAATTGCTATCACATTTTTCATTATCATGGTGTAAGACAGTATAATTAAGGTAAACAAGCTCTTTATAACACTGGCTGCAACTACAAAATTAACTAATTGCACAATCTCAGTGCCTGTGCAAGCTAATTTCAAAAGAGAAAAAAAAGTGGTCAACTCTATTCGGCCCACAAAAGTCTATTTGACAAAGGTAAAGTAATGGTGGTAGATTGACAATATTGGCCAACAGCCAAACTCCAGATATTAAGGTAAAACATACAACTTGGTTCATTATAGAAAGCTAATGCAAAGGGTTACAGATTGCAACATAACGATCAAATGCCATTATTGCCAGTGTAAGACATTCTCCTGTTCCAAGGCAAATATGCATAAAAAACTGAGAAATACATCTAGTGAATGAGATAATATAAATTTCAATGAGAAAGGCTGCAAGCATTTGAGGGACAATATTAGTGCTATAGAATATGTCTATCACAGAAATGTTTGCTCAAAAAAAATACATGGGCAAATGAAGCCGTTTTTCTTTTACAATCATCAGAACAATAAGAAAATTTCCAAATAATGTAATTAAATAAATGAATAATCCAAATGTAAAAGTCAGTGTCTGAATTCTGTAAAAATGTGGAAACCCAAGCAGTATAAATGAAGTTATGTGTGTTATATTAATACTCTCCATAAGAATATAAATAAAGTTATTTGTTTAATAAAGTTTCCATAAAATGTATGTATTTCAAATATTTTGGTATCTTTTTAAAACATTAAACCATTTCAACAACATTTTACTTTAACTTAAACACTTTAAAATAGCAAAAAACTTACTAAAATCTCCAAAGTATTATTACAGACTAATAGAGGAACTGAGAAATGTGAGAAACTGCAAAACCTTTTGATATAGTTGTTAAATAAACACAAAAGACTTAGAATAATCTAATAGAATAAATAAACTTAGAAACACACAAGACTTAGAATAATCTAAAAGAGATTGTTCTTGTAAAAACATTTACTTCTTACATATATGGGTAAAGAATATACAGGGGGTGAGTCCTCTTTATGAAAATATCTCTTTTGCATCTATTAATGTGCTTATATCTCAATGATCTTGCAACTGTGAATAATTATGTTTTTAATTGCTCAACAATTGTCACATTTTAGATTCCCATAAATTGGTGTCTCTTAGCACTGTTCCCTTTGTGAATTATATATTAACTCTATTCATTATTTCTAATCCAGATAATTGTGGGATTATTTTATTTAGCAATGGAAATCACTCTATTTTTTTCACTCTATTTTACTAAATAACCTTTTTTTCACAAGGAAGTAAAATTTTCATTTAGATGTTGTCTATCACCTGTCTTACCTGGCATAGTAGTTGCATTTGACGTTTTATCAGCATGTCTTTATATTGAATTAAGATGTTTGTGTGACTTACATCATTGTAGTGCAAGAACTATTGGTGTCCTTTGTAAACAGGTACCCTTTATAGATCCATATATGTATATATTCTAAATGTCTATGAATGAAAGCAAGGATTCAGTAATTAATCAAAATGATGCCATCCTTCAAATCACTTCTACATCACCCTTCTTGAGCAACATACTGTAATTGAGTAAATCATCTAGAGTTGGAGAGGGATAAAGAACTTATTGGGTCTGCTGGACAGATACAATACTATAATCTCTTTTCTGAACATGGTTGCTGCTAGACACTAGGACCCAGGGTACATTTTTACTGAGCACTATTCTCATTTTCAGTTTGCAATGACCACAAAAATACGTTTATATGCATTTATTCTATAACCTTTGCATTGATTTTAATTTGGGTGTATATCTTTTACAGCTATACACGCCCTTAGTACCTGTTTTAACAAAGGCAATCCCATTACATGTATGGCTACTGATATTAAACTCACTGGCATGCAATTGTCAGCTGCTTCCCTACTACCACGCTACAACATTATCTGTCTGCTAGTCAAGGAGCACCTCTTCTTTTAGCTGACATTTATTTTAAAGATTATTCAATGTCAGTCCAACAACTATACCTTAAACCACTCAGCATCAGAAATTAACTTCCTGGACACAACTATGCGTATCACTGGAACTACATTGCAAACATCCATCTACAGA
>CM070032.1:75733516-75745402 GCA_036250615.1 Ptychadena robeensis | reverse complement strand
TCTTATTACCTCCTCTGCTGACAGTCCCAGCAATGTCTCCTCTACACTTCCCCCACAATCCCCTCGCAGATGTCTGGGAAGGTTCTCATTCATGCAGAGACATGAACTCCGAGACAGAGAAGGGGAGGGGGAGGGAGGGGGGGATTGTATGCTGACAGAAGAGAGGACACAGAACACAGGGACAGTTCTCATTCATGCAGAGACATGAACTCCGAGACAGAGAAGGGGAGAGGGAGGGAGCACACAGGACACAGGGCTGAATCGCTGTGATAGTGACGTCACAGAGCAGAAGCAGAGCAATGCATTATGGGACCCCACACACAGCTGATGTTTTCCCGGCAGCCCTTTCAGCTCTAACAAGCGGCCGCGGCGCAACGTCACAGCATGGGAGGTGCTTTAAGATTTTTTTTTTTCTTTTTGGACAGTGATTGCCCTATCTATTGGCAGCCTGATGCCGATAGTGCAAAGTGACCTACAACATGGTAGGTCCGCTTTAAGTAAAATTTTCACAGGAGAATTTTGACTTTCACTGAAATCAATCTGTGGAATTTTTTACCTACTGAAATTTCACTGAAATAGTCGGAATTTTCACTTAAAATTTTGATAAATCAAAATTATCAACCATTTCTCATGTTTACATCAGTGGCTGATGGCAAATGGCAATTTGCAGTTCTTGTGTTCTTTTCACGTTTAGGTCAATTACAAAATCATCCTAAACATCTAGTTCCATGACATGCATGTGACATGTGCACTCATGCTAATTTTCTTGGTTCAGTTGCTGCTTCTAAGTCATAATGGAGGGAAAAAAATGCAGTTAATGGGTTTAGCTACATGGCAGGTGACCTTGTTGCTAATAGTTTTCTGTGAGCCTTATGATTGATGTTATTATGGCAGCATTAGTTGATATACCTTAGATTGGCCAAAAACAAGCATATCATCCCAACAACCTCACAAGTCACAGAGAAGCCACACAGTCTTATTTTTAATGTCTATAGCCACCTTTAATTGAAATCTCATGCTGCACATCCAAGCCCATAAGTGGAGAAACTGTAAGTAGCTGTTCCTAATGCCATGGATGGTCACAGGTCACGGGTCACAGCAGCTGGAGGAAGAGATCCGGAACTCTTCCCAAGGCAATTAGGTAAGTATAATTTTTCTTTCCTTAAAATCCTAACTTCTTGTTTTTAACTTCAATATTCTAGTCATTGTATTTTTCTCCAAGGCCTTTAACCTCCCTAGCGCACCGCCCGTATCGCGCCGTTTACAACGGCGTGATACGGGCGATCGAGGCAGTGTATAGAGTACACTGCCTGTCATTTCCGGCATCTCGCCGGAGCTCTTCACGCAGCTCTTGTCATTACTGACAACAGCTGCGTGAGAGGGAAAGCCGGCGCTCCTCCATTAACATGGAGGTCTATGGCGACGCCCCCTCCCGCCCCCTTCCACGTCACCGTGACGCGATTGGGGCGGTGCCGCAAACCCGGAAATGCTGCAGCGATGTAGACAATCAGGGTTCGTCTCAACCGCTAGGGAGGTTAAATTCACCTTGTATAGCTTTATCTTTTGTGCATGATGGCTTTCTGTGCAGGACTTACCTATGTGGATATATAAATGAGATATAGACCTTTTATCTTTGGATTATATATTATATGTTATATGTTATATATGTTATATGTATAGATTATATGTTTTCTATGAAAATGTATCTAAATTTTGTCCTCATACACTGCACCCTTGGTATGCCTTTTACTTTTATTCATATTTTTTCATTTAACCACAACAGGAGGGGGAAATATTGTAATCAAAGGCTTACTAGTTTACTGGTTAAATCTTGAGATCTAAACAACTCTGTCATTAGAGACTGTAAATATCAACTCCCAGTGGTAAAGCTGTACCGTACTTGGAACATGTCATTTTATTTAGACTTCATTAACACTAACTATGGTTAACTCTCCTGAGATTATGTAGAGTATATATATTTTTACACAGACACAATAATATTCATTCCGGGCCTTTTCAAGTAAAGCCCATATACATATTTTGTTTGTCACAATTTGTTATAATTCAGGTTAGTTAATTTTGTTATCTTTTCAACAAAAATTATTTAATACAGAATGTGAAAATGAAGAATGCCCATACAGGTGACAAACTATTTCTTGTTCTGGAAAAGCATGGCATACTGCAATTGACCTAGGTGATACAATACTGGTAGAGCATGTATATATAGCAGAGGGAAGAATTATGAGCTTTTTTAGGTAGGGGAAGTGTTTGTGTGATAGTTTACTTAGCAAACTAGACTGAGATGCCTGCATGTAACATGTTAACTGGATGATCAGTGTGAAACTTTATTGTCAGCAAGTCAATAAACTAATCTAAACTAATATAAATTGGTACATTTAAACACCCATTTCAAATAATTATTTACTATATAAGGTATTTTAAACTCATCACTCAGCAAGTTCCTAAGCTCTCAGTTCATTGTGTGTCTATTTAATTTGGTATTTGCATGTACAATGAGGTTTATAATAAAGATATTAATCATAATTTAATTACATTCAAATCCAGTAAACTGCCAGGGATCTATCTAATACATTTTGCAACTGGTAATTTCTTTAGAATCTTATTCATATTTTGAATTCAAAGTTTCAATGTACATTATACAGTGCATCACACAGAAGCAAAAAGTTATATTGAAGCATCATTGAGAACCTTGTTGCACAAAGAAAACATTATGTATGGTCAACACCAGCATATTCTATATACAATAGGTTTCAATTTAGTGAAAATACTTGAATGCAGGAAAAAGATTATGATTCACCTTTCATTTGCTTTGCTAAATCAGTGTTTAACACTTCAAAAAATAAATATGGAGGTATGTTTTATGTCCCGAAAATGTTGTGTAAGAACATTATAATAGCTGAACAAATTGTCTAGTCATATAACATATTTGATACGATCTTGTTTTATCTAATTTAATTTACCCCTTATGTACAGTGTACTGCAGAAGTCATTGTTACTTTTGTGGATGGATCCTGAAACCATATAACTGGAGATTTGTTTTTCATAAATTGATTATTATATTTAAGGAATTCCTCCTTAAAGTGTTACTAAGTCTACCTAAAATTGCCAGCTTGTATTACCTCCTGGTTCTGTCCCCAGCTTAATTCTCAAACCAATGTTGTTTTTCTTTTTTCATTTCAAGCTGAGATACTGCTTTTTATACATTAAGTGGGCCCCGAAATGTATTTAACATGTAGTAGTTCTGATACAACATTGCTGGGCTTGTAATACTTGAGTAAGATGTGCAAAAGATGTCTAAATAAGATTGCTGTTTGATCAATGCTTTCTGGAAGTCAACTTTAAATAGTTCTTATAGACTTCAAAGTGATATGGATGGATAGACTATGTGCTCAATTTCTCAGTATAAGAAATTACTTAACTATTTAAGCTAGGCACATACACATCAACTTTTTTTCAATTGATCTTTAATTCATGCAATTAAAATATCCACTGTCAAATTCCAATCGATGCAATATTGATCAATTATAAGGCCTTTCCTAAGGCCTGTGCTCATGCTTCATAATGTTATCAGTTACATGTTGATCAAACCTAGAAAACTAAAACTAAAATTTTCCTGGCTCATGGCTCTGATGATATGCTCTATTTCACTAATGGTTGATGAAAGTAAAAAAAAAAAAAATGGAACCAATGTACTGTTGATCTGCTCAAATCTTTTTCTTTATAAGTAAATCAAATGGTCAGCTTTACTTACTGGTTTACTTATGCCTGACATTTTAGGATTATAGAAGCTAGGAAGTGTTCATAAGTTAAGAGGTAAAGTTTTTTGAAGGTGACAATATTAAAACATTCTCTTTCCATTTTTAAATTCATCGTACTTTGAGTAGCAGATCCAACATCACATTAGGGTAGCCATGCACGGTACGATCCGATGACATCATCACGCTGCAATCAGCCGTTAGAGAATCGTCCATGGATCATACTGTGAATGGCTACCATTAGGCTTTACTTGACACTACAACTGACATGAGATAAACTTGAAATTAAAGAGTAAATGTCCATGTGTGTTTTTTAAACTTATCCTTTATTTTTAGATTTTTCCTGAAATATGATTTCAACTTTAAAAAAAAGCCATCATTGACTATATTTAAAAGTGAGTTTTAATTTCCTTCAAAAGAAAACATTTTAAACTTTAACTGTTAAACTTAGAAAATCTAAACTTTTTTTTACATTTAATAATGTTAGTTTTGAATGAAACATCAGTTACTGAATTTATACTTTTAGGATTTTCAGGAGTTAAAAATATAAAACTACTATTGTTTGGTGTGTTTCTCTTTGTTTACATTGTCACAGTCTTTGGAAATTTTATTATTGTTACCATTGTTTATGTTGACTTACAGTTGCACACACCTATGTACTTCTATTTAGGTAACTTGTCAGTTTTGGAGATTCTGTACACAACTAATATCATCCCTAGGATGTTATTTAACATCATCACAGAAAATCATATTGTGTCTTTCTTAGAATGCATTGCCCAGTTGTATTTTTTTGGTTCTCTAGGTTCAACTGAATGCTTTCTTTTGGGAGTGATGGCCTATGACAGATACGTAGCTATATGTAGACCATTACATTATACAACACTTATAAGTACTAGAACATGCATATATATGACACTTTGCTCTTGGTGTGCAGGATTTATTGCTACCTTTGGGGCAATCATATTAGTTTCACAGTTGCATTTCTGTGGTCCTAACACAATTAACCATTTTTTCTGTGATCTTCACCCAGTCTTGGAACTATCTTGCAAAAATGCTCATACAATGAACACAGTAGCTTGGGCATTAGCTTCTACAATTCTTTTGGGATCATGCCTTCTCACTCTTGCATCTTATGTTCAGATCATGCTAACAATATTGAAAATACCATCTAATGGTCGACAGAAAGCATTCTCAACCTGCACAGCTCATCTTACTGTTGTTGTCATATTCTATGGTGCGATGATTTCCATGTATGTCAGTCCAAAGGCTCCAAACAATGTGCAATTCAATAAGTTTTCATCTCTACTTTACACAGTACTAACCCCATTTTTAAATCCCTTTATTTATACATTAAGAAACCAAGAGGTTAGACAAGCAGTTACCAAAGCAGTTACAAGAATATGCAAACATTAATACATTTTTTATTGTTTAAATCTCAACTTTAAAGAATCTGAATGGAATGTATTACAGAAATGTAAGAGTTATTTTCATTATGATTTAAAGACATTGCTCTATTTCAGTTTCCTAATTGTTGCTTATCCTCTTAAATGGGTTTCCAAAGGAGATTGGCTTTTTCAACAATTATCAACCTGACCAGCACTAAAATATATCTTAAAGTCTCTATTTAGTTTATGAAATTCTGCAGAGATTGTCAATTTTTTCAGACTTGCTAACTTTATAAGTTGCATAGCCCCTAAACATGGGATTATAGCCGTAGGGTTCAAAGTTAAGTTGCCATTTAAACCTGAATTTTAATTTTATTTATGCTTTTTATAGTATTCCCACAACCCTTTCTATATATCCAGCAATTTTGGATGATAATAGATAATAGATCCATTATCCATTATTAGGGGGTTTGCTATTAAGTCTATATGAAATAAAAATAAATCATCTCTAGAGTTGACATTTCTGAAAAGGTTACAAGTTGAAAGCATTTCTGAAAAGGTTACAAGTTGAAAGCAATTTAGTATACTTTAGAAAGTATTTTATTGCTAGATAAAAAGTATTTGTTTATGATAGCAAGCTCACATGGCCTATTTGCCATTAAACTATATACTGTCAAATAAAAACGAAAATATATTTGTGCTATTATTATTTTTTCTCGTGTCTAGTAGTGTTGAGCTTGAATATTCAAATTGCGAATATATTCAATAAATATTGTCTATTCAAAAATTTCTGAATATGGCGGAGGATATTCGCAATTCCGAATATTCGCAATATTATGCATTGGGAAGCTTATGGCCTTGCACATGCAATTCAAAAATAAATGCATGCCCATACACTTGAATTGTGAATATTTGTGAATATCGAATATATGTAAAATTATTCACAAACTTTCATGAATTTGATTATTGCCTATGCACTCATCACTATTGTCTATTTCCTAGGTGCCCAACCTGCGGCCCGGGGGCCGCATGCGGCCCTTTGGGCGTTGTTTGGCGGCCCCCTTGGTCCTCCATATGCGGACCCCAAAACCTATCTGCCTTACTTGGCAAAGACCAATGCTATTCAGTACACATGATTTAGTGTTGAGTTTGGTCATGTAGGTTAAGCTGCCTGGTGGCTTTGTTAAGTTTTGGTGGATTAATGTTTCAAAACTTTGAAAAAACTTTTTACTTTCTTTGGCATTGTTTTCAGTAGATACTACAATGTACTGTTGTGGCTACTTTGTCACTGTATAAAAAGTATAAAAAAGTATGCTGTAAATACATTTTTGAGTTAATTGCAAAGCCCCTGAACATGGTATCATCACCAAGATTGTTGAAGGGGAATGGAAGAATTGTAGAAATGTTACATTACATTAGTTTTTGCACAAATTTAGTTCAAAGTTAAGACAAAGTTGAAATTTAAATTTGAAAACTACAAAAACTACATGTGCTAAAGTAAGGGTAGGGCTACGCTATGAGCTTGGATGTCAGCACATCTAACGACCGCAAGCCCCCCACTGTTCGCCCTGTAAGGGCCATGTTATCACCCCCCTATATAGCACAGCCGATAACATGGCCCTTTTAAATCAATGTGCTGACATATGACTTATATGCCTGGGCCTGTGATGATGTCTTTATGGTGACGAAAATTTTGCAACCATCTCTAGTAAATGATAAAGGTATTGTTATTTGCTGTTATTTCTTCTCTTGTCTAGTAACTTAATAACCTCCTTTTCCCCAGACTAATGCTTTTTGTTAATTTTGTTCCTGTTTTGTTCTTATTCCTTGATCTGAATCTGAATCTTGAAGCTGTGCCTGTATCTGGCATCTTAGAAGCCTTTCATTAAACCTTTCGGTCTGTTTCAGTGTATGCTGCCTTACCTGGTCACCTTTTCTGTCCCGACTCCTAAAAGCTTGCTTGGAGTGTGTGGCACTACCATTTCAGATTGGCTTTGCTATACATATGTTTGGTCAAATCATAAAATATTCACTGTTATTTAAACATTTAAATATGTTTGTTAAATGATCAATAGCGCAGGAACTGAATAAACAGCTTTCAGTAATCTTCCGTTCATTGTTATTCACAAGACACTGTGCTGTATTGTGACCAGTAATTTGCAAACATGTATTTAAAAAAAAAACGATATGCCTATATAACTTGATAACATTCAATTAAAAAAAAACAATATGTATATGTTTCAACTGCATGTTAGAACTTTACTATAATCATAATTAAATATGGATTATAATCACTTACGCTCCAGTGATTTTTAGATATTCTTAATCTTACATATCTGAGACATTTTCAAAAACCGACATGTACATTCCCAGACAAAATACCTGATATGCTCAAACAGCATTATAACACTAAATGTTATAAACAATAATACACTATTTTAAGCTGCATGTTAGGACTGAGCTAACTTCTGTTATCATTAAATATGGATTAAAATAATTACACTACATATTGGTACTTGTACATACTTTATGATGCATGTTATTGACCGGCAGCTGTGGCTTTTTACTGTCAAGAAAAACTTGATTTATGGGCCCATTGTGTGCTTGTTTCCTCCACCTTTCATGATATCAGATTAGGCAAGTAGTTATTACAGTAGTTACAAGACTGTACAAACATTTATTAAATATATTAATCAGAACGCAAGATTTCAATCTAAAGTATTAACATTTAACGTGATTTCAAAAGTAATCTCCAATATCCAATATAGAGATCCTGCCAAGAAACGAATTGTTCTGAAACTTTCTCTTAACAGTATATTTCAGTTAGTAGAGCTGTTACAATTCCACCTTATGTGGTTCAAACATTGTGTGGAAGTCTATAACACTACCATGCTCTGAATTTCTGTGTCTGTGCATTGACTTATTGCAAGGCTTATAGTACAGAAACAGGGAAGATAATGAATCTAAAAAAAAGTATCTTAAAAAACATGCCTTTGGTAATATTTAATAAGGATTTTGTCAAAGTTTTATGCTGCTGGAAAATTTTACAATGCTGTATAATTTGTGTTTTTTAGGAGTTTAGTAGGAAATAGCCAACGGCATAATAGCCTCAGCAAATATTATATGAAAAAAAGTATTTCAATAATATGTTCTTACCTGTGATGAGCAACTAGGCAATATTCGAATTCGAGTAATTTTGGGAATACTAACAATGATATTCAATTCGATATTCACAAATCAGGGTATAGGATTGGAGGATATGTTTGGTCACTACTCCCATCCCTTACTACTAACTCCAAAAACTAACTTCTATTCCCTCGTGGGACTTTAATTGGAGTAGTGGCCCACTAGGTAGCTGTGAGGTCAATTGAGCAGAGTAAAGATAGATAAAAGGTTAACTTTATTGGTGACCAATACATATTTAGACATCATGGAATGACCATATCATAAATATATAAAACAAGTAAACTGATAGCCAACTATACCGTGACAAACATGCGGCATAGAGGCTATAGCTAACAGACACAGACTAGGAGCATGTAAAAATTTAGGTGCATCAAAGGCTACATGTTTCGCCGGGTATGGATCAAAGTATGCCAAACTTTACCTATACCACGTGTATAATAAATTGTATATTTGGACAGGGTTTCAAATTTCTGGAGAACTTATACCCCCAAATTTGAAACCCTGTCCAAATATACAATCTATAATACACGTGGTATAGGTAAAGTTTGGCATACTTATTCATACAACAATAACATTCTGTAACATCTCTAAATACAGCAGACCGGAAATTTGAAACCCTGTCCAAATATACAATTTATTATACACGTGGTATAGGTAAAGTTTGGTATATCTGATACATACAACAATAACATTCTGCAACATCTCCAAATACAGCGGACCAACACCAGATCACATATCCCTCTGATCCATCCTTATGGTGAGCACTCCAGTGAGACTCGAACCAGGATCCGTTTCCCAGTCTGTTGAGACACTCTTGCCGCCCGCGACGCCATCACAAGATATCTCTCGGCACTTCTCTTTCTACCTCTGATGAGGTTTATTTTAATTATTTAAGGTATGTCATTAGACCAGTCACCTTTTCCCTTTTTCTCTCCACTCTTGAGTTATTTATATTGCACGTCTCTCGTCAAAACATGTAGCCTTTGATGCACCTAAATTTTTATGCACCTAAATTTTTACATGCTCCTAGTCTGTGTCTGTTAGCTATAGCCTCTATGCCGCATGTTTGTCATGGTATAGTTGGCTATCAGTTTACTTGTTTTATATATTTATGATATGGTCATTCCATGATGTCTAAATATGGAAGAATCTTTTCACTAGAAGACCGGTCTTCTAGTGAAAAGCCGGCTCCAAAAACCGGAAGTGACGTCACATCTGACCATTGAAACCAGGAATAATGCGCTCCAGGTACCGGATGTGATGTCATTGACTGGGAATTTGAATCTGCCCACAAAATGGCGGACGTCTGACTTCTTTAGAAGTCCGATTTACCTGTTCACAGATAGATCTGGTCGATGTTCGGCCATCACTATCGGCCGATTTCGATGCAGATCGACCGTTATGTGCCAACCTTAACCTCCCTAGCGCACTGCTGAGGTCTAGATTTCTGTACCAGAAGCGCACCATAGACTCTAATGGGATTAATTTTTTTGTGTTGTAGGCTTGTAACTTCCAAAAATCTGTCTGTACAAGGGTCTAATAGACATCCTGACTATAATAATGTTTGAAACACTCAATTATTATAAAAAAGTACATAACAAAAATTATGAAATGTATCATTTGAATGCTTAAATCTCTTGAATACTTATTTGGTGAAAGATTTTAAAACAGTATTTATGTTTGTTTATAATAACATTTTTATTTTGTTTTTGTTTTTTAATTGAAACTTCAAAGACCACATCTGCAATGACAATGGGGGTGATATTCCAGGTGTGGTCTTTGAAGATATCCCGATTTGCATATGAATGTCCCAATTTGCACATGAATGTCCCACGCGGGGGGGGGGCGGGACATTCATGTGCAGATTAGGCTTGAAGAGAAGTGTCACAGCCTGCTTGCATAAGATCGCACACACAGACCATAGCAGAGCTGGACACAGAGCAGAGTGAGCAGCCGGAGGATCTGAGCTGGACGGCTCCCTCTCGTCAGCTGCAATACTGCATTAGCAAGTGCAGGACGAGGTACAGCCGTCAGAAGCGCTAGGAAGGCTAAATCGTGCCATAAATCGGCCCAGAAATCAATCATCCAAATTATGTTCATGTCTGTAATATTTAGGTCGATCTCATTACAGGTGCGATCAATCTGCTGAGAAATCAGCTTAAAAACGAAACGTCTATGCCCAGCTTTAGAGATAGATATCCATATAGAGAAACCAATTCTCTTTTTAGGTGGGTACCAAATTGAAACAACCATAAATCTTCATCAAAAAATCTTTATTAAAGTAAAAGGACTCATAAAAGTATGAGTATCCTTTTCAATTGGTCACATAAAATATAAGACTTGTTAACACATATCTGAGGGCAATCACAAAACATATTTTAATATGATACATGACCTAATATACAGTATATATTAGGCAGGTGAAGGCATCCAACAAATTTCAATGTGTTTTGCTCTTTTGCCTGGCTTCCTTACAGGGTTCACTAATAAGGATAATGTAGTCACTAGGTATTATGCAGAAATTATACCAACACTCAATGTGGTAAAAGCCTATAATATTTGAAAGCCAAAAATAAAGTCAAAGGTAATAAATAAAGACACGTAAAGCCCTAAATATGACATTATGGGTAGCAGTTTGTTCACTGTTGGAATTCAGTCTGCCGACCAGGGGGTTCAATCACTGCCTGAGGTAAAATCCCTACAGGGGATACAGGATTTAAGCAGTGGGAAACTTGGAATGAATAACCTGCTTTGATCAAATCAATGGACCCTGATTTCCTTGGTGGTGATCTGTTATTAATATAATTTATTTATATAGCGCCAACATTACGCTCTACAATAGAGTGGAGTTGTCACACAAGGGGTGTATTTGTGTACAAGGTTGGAAATGTAAGTGGGACAAGAGGTGCAGATTGCTTTAAAAGCAAGCACAAAAAAAATTATTATTTGGATAATTGAAAGACAGTGTAGAGATTTGCAGAGAGGAGTGGCAAATGAGGAGTGGTTAGAGTAGTAAATGAGTCTAGCAGCACCATTCATGATGGACTGAATAGGTGACAGTCTAGTTAGAGGAAGACCAGAGAGGTTGAAGTTAAAGTAGTCAAGGCGAGAAATAATAAGAGTAGCAGATGGAAGTGGCAGGATCAAGCAATGTTCTGTATGTGGTGAGTAAGGAGAGTGCAGAGTCAAAAGTGACACAAGGCAGCGTGCTTGTGGAATAGGGGAGATGATGGTGTTATTTACTGTAAGTGAGTTGTTGGGGGGAGGCTTGGAAGGTGATGTGGAAAGATGATGAATTCTGTTTTGTTCATGTCAAGTTTAAGGAATCTGCCCCTACCATAGTCATGTATATGCAACTAACACATATCATATGTCAGGTGTAACTAACATAGGAGAAACTCTTTTTGGGGAAAGCCAATTAACTTGTCTATGGAGTGCGGGAGAAAACTGGAGCACCCAATATCCTTGGAGATAGTGCCCAGGCAGGGATTTGAACCTATAAGAACAAGGACAGAGGCGCACAACCTACTACAACAAAT
>CM070032.1:75717406-75728230 GCA_036250615.1 Ptychadena robeensis | reverse complement strand
GATCCGATTCTGGGCCCCTGATCAATCGGACGTGATCGATCGATCGGACAAGGTGGGCTGCACACGATTCCGGCAAGATCGTTTCGCGTGCACGTGCCCGGAATCGATCGGCCCGGAATCCGGCCGGAATCCAACCCGTGTATGGGGGCCTTAAAAGTCCCACCAAGGGGGCATTTTCTTTTTCCCTAATACCATTTATTGGCTAACTGAAGTAACTAAAGAAGAAAGCTTTCGGATGTCTCAGATCCCTTCTTCAGGCTTAAACTTTCTGACACTCTACAAACAATATATATTAAAATACAATATTTTCATGCAACATATTTTTTGTTTTCCTAGTTAATCTTATATTATCATATATAATAAACACAATTTTTATGTCTAGTCTATACAGGCACCTTTAGTAAATCCTCCCTGTAAGCCTTTTGGCTCCATTTAAGCTAAGTGAGCAGTTGCAGGTGCAGGCAAGCCTTACATTACCACATGCAATCAGTCAAGCTTCAGATGGGTGGTATTCTGTGGAGTGTATTCTGTAAATTCTAAATTGTAGTTGCTAGAATTTACAAAATGTGATCACTTAATGTCAGGGTGGTGTGGGGGTTTAGCGGCTAACGGTGCTCCCAATGAGGCGAACCACACAGACAGTCCTTTCCTTTAGGGCTCCTGCCCGTGTCTTTAGAAAAAACAATAGAAAAAACCACAATGTAGGTCCACAGCCCCCTGGCTTCTACACAAAACATAAACCTGTCCTTTTCAGAGCAGAGACTGTTTTACATACAGCAGCCCCTGACAATCAGCACCAGGTGCTCTAATGGGCTTCTTAGCCTCTGGAAATACTGGACCCATAATTGGGAATCTTCCCCACCCTGCTCTTGCAGCTTCCCATTAAAACTAGCCCCAGAACAGAATTTAAAAAATACCAGCAGAGGAACATGAAACTTCCCTCCAAATAAAGAGATTGCTGGTCTCATCTCAGAATGGGAATCTGAGATACCGGGGTCCCACATATCTCCCCATCCAGCACAATGCTGAGTGACACAGGTGACATCGGGGTCACTGTGTTACAGTGGTTATAAGATGTGGTCTCTAATATTTGTTTTCAGTTATATAATCTGCATTTGCTTGCTATTTCTTTTCTGATAATAGTTTGTATAATCTGGCTCAAAACTGTAAAGTTGAAGTTTTTACAAAAATGATAATATTAAACAAAGCCCATATTGCCTATGTAATAAAACTTTGACAAATGTGATAAAGATAAACTAGGTGGTTAACATTGGTTATATCTAATGTTATTGTTAGCTGGAAGCCAACTGACTAGTGAACAGAAAGTTCCTTTTTCTAATTCCTTTACTCATTGTTTATTTTTTTTCAAAATCATAGTGTAGCACAGCAATCAAATTCTCCTGTAATAAGAAAATTCTTCCTCACTTGGAACAGTGGGAAGAACATTTTATCAACTACATTCAAGTCTAGATCTGCTCATGAAAAAATAGCGAATTGCTAAAGAGTCTATTAGTCCAAAGGGCATTATAGTCAGCAGTGCAGTGTACAGAAACAAAACTCTATGGCGTAGGTCTTGGCATCCATACGTACAAGGGAGTAAAACAAAGCTGTGCTTTGTATTAAGTAGAAGGTTTTTTTGATTATTTATCAGGGTTGTTGGGCCCACATAATTTTTTTTCTATTTTAATATTTTAAATTAAGAAATAAATGCCACAGTTGTATCTTTTAATCTGACTTTTGATGTCATATGTATTATAGTATTTCACTTTGCTTGCTCCAGATTCAAAGTTAAAGTGAAACATACATTTGTGTCATATGAAAGGGTTCAATGTTTTGATAAGATGAAATGGAAAAACTTTAATTGTAAATTTTTTTTCAATATACACTGAACAAAAATACAAACGCAAAACTTTTGGTTTTGCTCCCATTTAGCATGAGCTGAGTTTAAAGATCTGAAACATTATTTACATTGCCTGTGAAATAAATTTTCATTTCTTTACCATAAGCTGCCTCCAAAGGCAAAAAAGGGGAAGATTGGGCGAACTAAACCCAAGCGGGGGTGGCCAGCATATCATGAACTTTTAAGGTGAAAAGATGTTACCATAAATGGAGTTCCAGTCGAAGGAATGGGATTCACAATATTTATTCAAATCCGTTTTCTGCAAATTCATATAAAATTTCAAATATCACAACATCATAAATAAGGTAGAGGAAAAAAAGATACATTAAACGCAGAATATATCCTGATATTGACCCCAAAGGGTTTGTCAGGTAAACCTGGATGAGAGCTGTTCGACACTAGGTAGTCAATGTCCGTTGTGTCCGTCTTTGCTTTTGCCACAAAAATATATTTCCAACGCGTTTCGTCTCCCTTGGGGACTTTTCAGGGACTTTTTTGGGCGTAGTCAATTAGTTCCAATGTTTCTTAATCATATACAATGTCTCCTATATTATGACAAATTTTCATATTATAATCAAAATTTAATCAAATATTTCCTCATAATTAGGTTTCTAGGTCCTATCATGTCATAGTGTAACCACAATTTTCTCATATCCCTCTCAGCATTTATATGGTATTGTTTTCTCATAGACCTATGGTTGCGGGTCATCCCACCAACATATCCCCATGAGCGGTCTGTCATTTCAATTAGAATTTGCAAGGTTTTATGTCTTTATATTTCCACTCCTTCATAAACAAATGTCAATGTCCAGCGTTTCCCACCGATGTCCGCCTTGGGGGCACGCCAGAGAAGCTCAGTATCCAGGGAGCAGGATGATACGTAGAGCGGCACTAGTTTAGGGGGAAGGATATTGGTCATGGATTATAAGTACTGGTTTGTCGGTTTGTACCACCACTAAATTAAATTAGTTATGGTTAGGATCGGGGGATGGTCTAAGCCAGGTTGCTGCTATATATCTTAATAGTGGGGAAGAGAGACTACAGGGCACCAGGTGATTGCTCCCAGTGCTTAGTAGAAGTGCGTGTGGAAACAAGATCTTACCCTAAAGCAGTCTTGGTCAAGTCTTGGCATTCCATGAATAAATGTGTCAAGTCTTAGCATTCCATGAGTGGATGTGTCCAAGTCCTCATATAAATGGTCAGTCCATATCTGGTTGGTAGCCTGAATGCAAGCATAACAATGAGCCTTAATGCAAGCATAACAATGAGCCCCCAATGCAGGCTACAAGTAAGCCACACCATACCCCATAGCCCAGCGCTATGTCTCACTCGTACCTCCATAAGCCATCCAATGTTCAGTCAGTTATCTGGGGCAGCTTCCTCATATGGCATCAGCTCCCTGATCCTATCCAGCTGCATGTGCAGGCATTTCAGATCTTTTGGCAGTACATCCAACTGGAGGTGCACAACCACTTGTAACTACACCAGCCAAGGTCCTCTACATCCAGCATGTTCACCTCCATGATCGTCTGAAACCAGCCACCCGGACTGCTGCAGCAACCATCGGTTTGCATAACCTGCACAAAATGTCAAACACCATCTCAGGAAAGATCTTCTGCCTATTTACTTATTGCCTACTTATTGCCTACTTATTGTCCTCATTGGGATCAGGAACTGACTGCAGTTCATCATAGTAATCGACTTGGGTGGGCAAATGCTCACATTCAATGGTGTCTGGCACGTTTGAGAGGCATTTTGTTCACCAATGAGTCCCGGTATTCACTGTTCAGAGCAGACGGCATATTGCGGGCATTTTCAATGCACAGGGATACCGTGATGATATCCTGATGCCTATTGTTGTGCCATTCATCCACAACCATCACCTCATGTTACAGCATGATAATGCAAGGCCCCATATTGCAAGGATCTTTACACAATTCCTGGAAGCTGAAAACATCCCAGTTCTTGCAAGGCCAGCATACTCACCGGACATGTCCCCCATTGAGCATATTTGGGATGCTCTGGATTGAAATAAAGGACAGCATGTTCCAGTTCCTGCGAATATTCAGCAACTTTGCACAGCTTCATTTCACGAGCAACAGTAGACATTCATGTAGTCAGCATTGTAATTGCTCGCTCCCTCAAACATTGTGACATGTGTGGCATTGTGCTGTATGATTAAAATGCACATTTCATAGTGGCCTTTTATTGTGGGCAGTCTAAGGCACACCTGTGCAATATTCATAGAGCACCTTGATATGCCCCACCTGTGAGGTGGGGTGGATTATCTTGGCAGAGGAGAACACAGATTTAGACAGATTCATGAACAAAATTTGTAATGGGTCTTTTGTGTATGTAGAATTTTTTTTAGATCTTTGAGTTCGCTAAATGGGAGCAAAACCAAAAGTATTGCGTTTATATTTTTGTTCAGTGTATATTAACAAATCTACAAATGAATATATAACATAACTTATTGTGTCCTAGCATATCAAATTTAGGATGAACAATGGATCCAGCATTTCAGAATTCATTCTCCTTGGATTGTCTAATCCCCCTGAATTTCAAATTCTCTTGTTTTTAGTCATTCTTCTAATGTACATTATAACTATAGGTGGAAATGTTCTCATCCTCTTTATTACAAATTTTGATTCTGCGCTCAACACACCAATGTATTTCTTCCTTGGCAATCTTTCTTGTTTGGATGTTATATGCACCACTTCAGCAGTTCCGAAAATGTTGTTCAATTTAGTTTCCCAGAACAAAACAATATCATTTAATGGTTGTATAACTCAGATGTTTGTTTTCACTGTTGGTATGGATACTGAGTTTCTGTTGCTGACCTTTATGTCCCTTGACCGCTATCTTGCTGTATGCAACCCATTAAGGTATCGGAGTATTATGAGCAAAAAGGCTTGCATTTGTATGTCATTAATCGTCTGGACATTTGGATTTTCAAGTTCTACTTTTCATTCATCAAGCACTTTGTGGATGTCTTTTTGTGGTCCCAAAGAAATAAATCATTTTTTCTGTGAAGTTCCACAGGTTCTAGCACTGTCTTGCACAGATACTACACTAAACAAACACGTACTCATAGCTACAGATCTTGTACTAGGACTGATTTGCATAATTCTTATTTTTATATCCTATATGTGTATAATTGTTGCCATATTGAATATCCGATCCAAAGAAGGAAAAAAGAAAGCTTTCTCCACTTGTGCTTCTCACCTTACTGTTGTGCTGTTATTTTATGGAACATTAATTTTTGCTTACTTTAAACCATCAGATGATTCATCTGATATGGACAAAGAGATAGCTGTTTTTTACACAATTGTTATACCAATGCTGAACCCTATCTTGTACAGTTTAAGAAACAAAGAGGTCAAAGCATCTGTTGAAAAGTTGATTTTACGAAAACTACTACTAAACCTTAAATCGAATGCAGTATTATCAAGCTAGAAATAATCAAAGAAACAGCCTTTATGTTTAATCTTCAAACCTCTTCATTTAGTCTACAACCTATTCAGCATTTCAGATGAAATGTTCTTTTTATTTCTATTAATCATTACTGCTATGGTACTAATCAATATTATTTTTATCATCATCCAAAATCGGTAGCAGTGCAAGAATAAACACAAATAAACAAAAACATGATTATATACCTGCTGCTAACCATCTTATTTTAGTTTGCACTCCTTATTCAACGTCTTTGTCTAAAAAGACCTTCTTTAATTGTTTTAAATATCTAAAGAAAAAAAAAAAGATATTAGAACAAGCGTAAAAGTGGAAATATGGTCAAAATAAAAAAAAAGGCATACAGTATATTGGGCAGTCTGCCCTTATATCTATGGTTACCGTATGTTTTCGACCATAAGACGCACCCAAAGTTTTGAAGAGAATACTAGGTAAAAAAAAAGGTAGGGTAAAAAAAACAGAGACAGCTATTTAGATATTAAGTGAATATACAGGCACGACTGGACCATGCAGTATTCACTCTATATTCCTCCAGCTAAAAGGCCAGTGGCTGGAGGTAGGTCTTTTGCTGCAGCAGAGTGTGCTGTGTTTATACACTAGCAGTACACTTTCTCTGAGCACACTGACCAACTTAAGAAGAGACACATTTTACAATCTGGCAATGAACAACTTACCCATGAGCAGCTGTTTACATATGGGAGGAGATATGAGTCTTTGTCACAAAATGTATTTATTGCAATGCAGAATATTAATGTAAATACACAACTAATGCTATGTAATTATAAAATGTGTCTCTCCATAAGTTGGTCAGTGCTTTCAGAGAATGGGTACTGCTAGTGCTTATGCAGATAAGATTTGTTTTTGGCAGTTGTTTTTTGGCTTGGCTGGAAGGAAAGAAAAACATTTCTACCTCCTGGAATGCATAGCTATTGCTCCCAGGATTGTTGGGACTAAGAAGAAAAATATTTTTCTACATATTCAGATCATAAGACACAGGGACACATTTCCATTAATTTTAATGGTAAAATAAAGTGACTTATATTCCAAAAAATACGGTATACACTTTTGTGTCTATATTTGGCAGAGCAGGCAAAAGAGAAAGCTAGATGGTTCAACCATTAAAAAGCAACAGAAAAGTTTACATTGACCAGTTTAAATTCAGTTAGATATTAACCTTCTGAGCGTTTCGACCATGGCTTGCTTTTTTCAACGTGCGCTATGGACAATTGTTTTGGATTATTATTCAACACTCTCTTTCCACCCCTTCACATCCCCAACTTCATCAATGTGCTGAAAAAAGCTGGTGTCATTGATGACACCAAAGAGGTGGATCCAGAAGAGATCAGTGGGTGTGGCAATGCTCTTCATCGCCGCAGGCTCGCAGGGAATAAGTGAGTATTCTCAAGTGTAGGTTGGGGTGAGTTTACGGGGTCAGCAAACTTACCCAGAGGTACACTCAGGGAAGATGCTAAGGAGATGCAATTAAACAAAAAGCACTTTACCCTAAATCATCAGGCAAACCTATCCCAAAATTCTAGGAACTCCACACACTTAAAATTTATTAGATTGGCAATGCAGTAAAGAAGGTAGAACTAAAAAACTAAAGTTAAGACAACAAAATATTTACCTTAATAAAACCATAAGTGGCAGTAGAAGTCCCTATAAAGAATACAAGTGGGCTGAAAAGCTTGGCAACTGCAAAGTAAAGAACTGCCCAAAACTGCCCAAAGCTATGACTACTGGTAGGCACATACAAATGCAATTATCGATAATTGTCATACACCATGCAAAAGCCTGTCTGCGGTTTCTGAATATTTGGTGACAAGTACCAGGCTTCATGGTTGCTCAAATTCTACTAGGATGAAAGAGATTGATATAATTAGGAATGTTGAAATTACCCACAATACCTAAAGAGGGGGAATCAAGACTATTGGCAAGTTGTCCTACAACTAATACATTTCAGTCTGAAACTTTTAAGTGTAAATGAAGGATTCAATTTAAGCAACACTTTGAGAAACATTTTCATAATAAAATATGTTTTGTCTTTGGTGAGAGAATTACCCTCTAATCCAGTGGTGTCCATTATGGCGATAATAGGGGCAAGATTTTATTGCTTAAATCTTGTGTCAATATAACAGTAGTTTTTCTTTACCAGGATTTGCATTTTATTATAATTTGTTAAATAATTTGTAACTTGCAATAAAAAAGTAATTCATGTGAATATCAATATTGTTGATGTTCCGAGGTCAGATCTTAATATTTGTGACTAATTAATGTTATTCTTAAATATTCATGCTACATTATTGCTTGTATACCCAAAGAGAGGTAATTGTCATGGGTTGAGGTGTGCAAAGCTTGCCAGAGCATAAGATGAGCCACTTCCTCTGGGCAAGTGTTTATTTCTAAACCTATGGCATACATTTCTATGTCTTTACTTTGGTAGCCCTATTGTATTTGAACTCTTTTCTTATAGTTCATTCTAAAAATGCCTTTGTTTAATGAGTCAAAAGTAACAGAATTTTTGCTTATTGGATTTTCAGCTGTCCAAAAACATCAAGCATGTGCTTTTCTTATCTTTCTTATTATATACCTAGCAACAGTTTCAGGAAATTTTCTTATTATCACACTGGTTTGGACACAGACCCACCTGAAAACTCCAATGTATTTCTTTCTGTGCAACTTATCATTTCTAGAAATCTGGTATACATGAGTCACTCTTCCCAAAATGTTGGATGGCCTTCTGTTCAATTCACAAAGAATATCAGTTGTTGGTTGCATTGCCCAGTGTTACTTCTTTTTCTTGCTTGGAGGTATTGAAAATTATATTCTTGCAGTCATGGCATATGATAGATACCAAGCCATATGTAATCCTCTAAGATATTCAATAATTATGAACCCTTTACTCTGTCACCAGTTAGCTGCAGGATGTTGGTTATTCAGTTTAATAGGCTCAATTTTGCCTCTTTATTGGCTATGCAATTTATCATTTTGTGGCCCAAACACAATTGATCACTTTTTTTGTGACGTTGTTCCCTTTATTGAACAGTTCCTGCACAGACGCATACATTTTAAAGACCTATTTCTTCATTATTGTTTGGATAATTGTTTTTGGTTGTTTGCTTTTTACTATTCTATCATATGTGCAAATTATATTGGCTATTTCCCAGATATCATCTGCCTCAGGAAAGACTAAAGCCTTTTCTACATGTGTGTCTCATCTAACAGTAGTTATCATATATTATGGATCAGTTATATTGATATATGTTAGATCACCTAAAGGGCAGACATTTGAACATGATAAAATTATATCAGTTTTCTATGCAGTTGTGACCCCTCTTCTCAACCCCATCATTTATAGCTTGAGAAACCAAGAAATAAGGAATACTTTATGCTCATTAGTGGGCAAGAAACGTAAACCATGGTAATACACTTCAGAGAGTCTTATGTACAACTAAAAGCTTGTGGTGGTAAGGCTTGTGGTCCTCTGATGTCGCTGACATGCATATACTCCATTTTCTGCTTTAAACATTCTCATGAAGTCCACTCAACCAGTCAGATTGCATCAGCATGATGTTTGTTGTTACTGCAGCTTCTGTATGCTTAAGTGTTACGATCCATACTAGGTGTCTACTGTATGTATAGCAAGATTCTAGAGTGCCTTCCCAGGTGATCCACTTCACTCACTAGATAACCTATACCTGCTCCATATAAGCCTAGATGCATAGCTTTGCTGTCCATAATAGTGTGAAGATTACTGCTGGGCCTGATCTTTTTGACTGGAAATCTGTCATGTGCCTTGTTCTCTGTCTGCCCCCTGCACTAACCCCACTCTAGGTTGGCTATGCCTTTTGCTTGACCCTTCTGGGCCCCCACTTTGTACCCAACCATCTTCTATCAACACTAACCCTGTTTGGACCTGACTACACTCCTGTATCCGATTGAGCATGCATTTCACTTGCTGAAGACAAAACTGAAGGGAAAATGCCCCAAGAACAAGCAGGAACTGAGGACAGTTGCAGTAGAGGCCTGGCAGAGCATCACCAGGGATGAAATCCAGCATCTGGTGATTAGTGATGTCGCGAACCCGGAATTTAATGTTCGCGAACGGCGAACGCGAACTTTTGTAAAAGTTCGCGAACACGCGAACCCGCCATTGACTTCAATGGGAGGCGAACATTAAAAAACAAAGGGTGCCCTCTTGCAGGAGACGCATCTTGGTCCTGATGACACTCATCGCATGAAAAAACTTTGGGTGGGTGATACATTTGCGTCCCCTGCAAAGGGGAAAAAGGGCGGGGTCATGATCCTTATTAACAGGAACGTTCATTACACCCTGAGATCACATTCAGCTGATCAGGAGGGTAGACTGGTCTCCATAACTATCCATGTCAATGGCATGGATGTCTCTATCCATAACGTTTACGCCCCGAACTCCCCTTCTAAAGTGTACTTTGCTGACTTAGCGGCGACTATCTCCTCAGACGACACCGCGCATAAGCTTGTGGGAGGTGACTTTAACCAAACCATGTTGGACTTTCTTGACCGTAAACCCACAGGACCGAAACCACGACAGCCCCAGACATCAGACAAGTTGTCTTCCCCTTCATTTCTCGAGCTCTTTACTACTGACTTGGCTCTGCACGACATATGGAGGGAACGCTACCCGCTGGAATCGCAGTTTACATTCTTTTCCCCAGTCCACTCATCTTCCTCCAGGATCGATTATATTCTGGCCACCTCTAACCTCACTGGGCTTCTTAGCAGCCCGGACATTCACGACCTGGTGATCTCTGATCACACCCCTATTAGTGTGGAACTGAGATCACAGCGCCCCAAAGGTACGGATATCCTGTGGCGTTTCCCCAACCAACTGCTCTCTGACCCAGAGTTCCACTCTGTGATGAGTCTGGCCCTCGGGGACTATACCTCCAATAACTTACCGCACCTCCACACCCCGATACTGTTTTGGGAGGCGGCTAAAGCCCACCTCCGAGGTATTGCCATATCCTTTCTGTCCTCTAGACGGAAGCGTGCCTCGGCACAGTACCAGCAGGCCTTTACGGATCTCAGGGAGGCGCAAAAGGCGATGAATGCTTCGCCTTCTCAGACCAATATGTCTACTCTGCAGGAAGCGAAACGTGCTTTTGACCAAAAGCTTGAGGACAAGGAAAAACTCTCCGGCAACATCCGGGATGCGCATTTCCTTAAATATGGAAATAAGGCCGGCAGGCTCCTGGCCAACTTGGTCCGGGCCTCTCGGCCACGCTCGCACATACCCGCCCTCCGCACCTCTGACAACCTGACTGTTACTGACCCCCGAGAAGTAACTGACGCGCTTGCTGCCTACTACACGTCTCTTTACACAGCGGACGCCACAGTTGATGTAGCGCAAGCAGCTTTACTCGACACCCTCCCTCTTCCCCGGATGACGGAGTCCCAGCTGCAGGAGTTGA
>CM070032.1:75697220-75710550 GCA_036250615.1 Ptychadena robeensis | reverse complement strand
GTTTAAATGTAAAAATCCCGCCGCCTCCCGGTGTGACATCATTACGTAGGTGACACGGTGGGTTGGATCTGCTTCCATCCAGGAAGCATGAGAGAGCTGATTAGGGCCGCTGCAGACGCTTGGACAGGTGAGTGAGCATCGCAGGGCTCCGGTCAGCGCTGGACGAGTCCGGCTCTTCCAGTGCACTTTCAGCAAGTCAGCACTGGACGAGCTGAACTCGTTACAATCGCTTCTGCCAAGAATTTCTTCAATATGCATGCCACACTTTGGATTTTTGGGCTTAGTTTTTGGGTGTTATATATCATTGTAATAATAATCCAATTCAGCAGCGTGTTTTGGAGAGAAAGCAAATAAATTTCTGAGAAATCAGTATTTTTTCACTAATTAGTTTGTGGATAATTATAGATAAATATAGGGCACAATAGATTTGTATTCATGTTCCTAGTAAATGCCAACCATTGTCTGTTTTAGCATCCCTAAAGATAGCAATTATCAAGAGTATGTGTTAAGGTAAGGATATAAATATGAGCTATTTACTCTAAACAAACATAAAGAATGTTGGCCTTTTACAGAAACCTCACACATATTAATAATAACATATTGATATCATTTTTTAATATTTTCTTTGCTACACAAGCTAATACCCACACATTTCAACAAAGATTTGCAAATTTTTATATGGTTCTTTAAATGATCAGTCACATCAAAAACATGCCATTGTCTAATGAATCAAAAATAACTGAATTTCTACTTGTTGGTTTTTCATCTATCCAATTTCAGCTATTCATGTTTATTTTCTTTTTGTTTGTGTACCTAGTGACAATATTAGGAAACGTTGTCATTATCACACTGGCATGGACACAGCCCCAGCTTAAAACCCCAATGTATTTTTTTCTGAGCAACTTGTCATTCATGGAAATCTGGTACACATCAGTCACACTTCCAAATATGTTGAATAATCTCCTTTTTAAAACACCAAGAATATCAGTTGTTGGTTGTATTGCCCAGTGCTACTTCTTTTTCGTGCTTGGAGCTATTGAAAATTACTTTCTTGCAGTCATGGCATATGATAGATACCAAGCCATCTGTAACCCATTGAGATATTCAACAATCATGAACCCTGTACTGTGTTATCAGTTAGCTGTAGGATGTTGGATATGCAGTTTTCTGGGCTCAATTCTGCCTCTTTATTGGTTTTATGGTTTATCATTTTGTGGCTCAAATCAAATCGATCATTTCTTTTGTGATGCTGTCCCCTTACTAAACAAGTCCTGCACAGATAGCTCCAAACTAAAGACATATTTCTTTATAATGGTTTGGATAATTGTTTTTAGTTGCTTGCTTTTTACTATTCTATCATATGTGCAGATAATTGTCACAGTTTTGAGCATATCCTCTTCATCTGGAAAGAATAAAGCCTTTTCCACATGTGTGTCTCATCTTACGGTTGTAGTAATATATTTTGGATCTGTTATATCAATATATGTGAGATCACCCAAAGGACAGGTATTTAAATTTGACAAAATTATATCAGTGTTCTATGCAGTGATAACTCCACTTCTTAATCCAATAATATACAGCTTGAGAAACAAAGATGTAAGGAAGGCGTTGTGGTCAATAAAACAAAAATGTGTAAGTGGAGTATAATTAGTATTGATATTCTATAAAACAATTTACAGGAATTCATTAACAAATGTTAATTCTAATAATTAATGTTTACACCCAGAAAACCGAAAACAGATACCAACAACCTTATATGATCTGCAAAAGCAAACTATATACATGATAACAATCATTTTGATCTCCCACTCTTTCCGCTGTAAGAAAATCTTTATTATCTGAAACTCATAACCATGTATAGAGAACATGTACAGATAATGAAAGCCACATAAAGCCATGGAGATGAACAATTCCTCTCTACAATGGGTTGGTGTGATCAAAGAAATAACATGTACTCATTTTTAAAATTTCTACTTTTGTGGAACTAAACTGGAAAACGCATATTAACGCATATAAACCAACAATTTGCAACTATATATGATTTTTACTATAAAGTGAAACAATTCACAGTCTCAATATAGAGAAATTACATTTTGACAATGAACAAAATGATTTGCTTGAACTTATGTTGCTTACATTTGCTTAATTTCAATTCTATGTCTCTTGAGCCAAGCTAAACTGAAAATTCAAGTTTGGAGTCTAAAAAGTCCTACCCACTGTGACAGGGTGTCCCGTTATTTACATGGGAAGGTGCTTGATGGTGCATATATTGCACCTAGGTTCAGGAACTTTTTGCAAAAGAGGCTCCAGGGAAACCGGTGTGCTTGGGTTTCTGATATGGTTCAGAGCGAGAGCCGGAGTTTGGGGCCTGGAGACGGCCAAGGGAAGAGAAGGGAGGGTCCCTTGGCCACCAGGTCCAGGTCTGGGATTGGCTCACACAGGTGTCAGGTATGATAAGAGTAGTCAGTTGCTAGCTGACTGGGTGTGTGTGCAGAGGCACCTGCACAAGCTGCCACAGACAAGCTGAGAGCATGGACTCAAGGTACTGTGAGTACAAAAATGTTTTGCTGCTGATTCTGTGCTGTACTATATAGGGAGTTCGGCAGCTGAGTGAGGCAGCTAGTCACCCAGCCAGGCTGTGCATTTTGTTGGGAGTTTTTATTTTGGTTTTGCCTTTGTTTACCTGGCTGACAATAAAGCCACAGGTGGATGCCTGCTATTTGTGTTCAAGGACAGTGTTTCTGCCTCTTACTTCTAAGCCACAATCCCTGCAGCCCACGAGCAATTCCCCTCCGTGCCACACCACCCAGATCCATTTAATGAATGAAGCACTAATGATTTGTCCTACATGAAAGCACAATGCTCTTATTGTGGGCAATAGTCACAGGTCACAGATTGATAAATTTTTTTCTCAAATATTTGCACCTATATTTGTCTGCCACAATCCAAGAAACTGGAGTTGGTAAAGGTGTTATATGTACATATAATAACTCAAGAAGGATCAGAAGTCTTGGAGGTTATTAATGATTATTAACATTATCAAACTGTTTATTACAATAATAATAATAACAGTGTTTAATTGTTCTTGTAGGGTACTCACCCATTAAGGATTGGAGCTGCTCAGGTGTGGTATAGACACAGAAGTGATTAGGCGCATTGGTAGGTGATGATCTCAGTATTTCTTAAGCCCCCAATACACACTTAGATTTTCACCAGATTTTCCGGCTAATCGAGTCAGTCGAAAAATCAGGTGGAAATCTAAAGCTTAAAGCTGTCATTTGGGCAGAATCGGCCACAAAATCGATCTCCTCCTGGTTAAAGGCCAGATGACTGCAAAAAAATCTGCTCTTAAGCAACACTTAATTGACACATTAGGGACTGCAGAGTATTTAATGTGACTTTCTGGAAAACACATGAATTGAAAATAATGTCCATAAATAATTATATGTGGTTGACCACTACAGTTTTTCCAAAGTTAAGGGTACATAAAAGAGAGTACTGTGGTTATAAAAAGTATAAAACATGGAGGGAAGAAAAAATATTCAAATAAAACTTTGTGGTTGCATACGAATGCACGTCCTTAAACTTATTTTGTTGAAGCACCTTTTGATGGTTTTACAGCATTGCACATTTTGACTTGGCCCACACTTCCTTGCAAAACACTCCAAATCTGTCAGATTGCGAGGGCATCTGTGCACAGCCTTCTTCAGTGTTAGGCCTGGGTGACGCTGGGGTACCAGGAGCAGGGATCTAAGCACCCCAGGGTCTTCACCCAGAGCCCCCCTAATGGAGAGTAGGCAGGAATCCCTGAGGGGACCCCTGTGGTCTTTTTCCCCGCTCAGGTGGCTATGTCCTGCTTTTCCCTGGTGAACCCCCCCCGAAGGTGCGGACAGGTGTCCCAGATGTAGTCCCCTTCAGGGGAAGGTCTGTGAGGATGGCAGGAGCAGGTAAGCAATAATCACCAGAGAATGGTCTAGTCCAACGTGGGTCGAGGATGGCGGCGTTCAAAGAATTCGTATTACAGAGCAAGGGTCGGGCAGGTGGCGTTCAGAGAATGTTGAGGTCAGGCGAGGGTCGAGGCACGGCGGCAAGCAGATCGGATAGATCAGGAACAAGCGGAGGTCAGGGAGCCAGCAATCAGGAGTATCGGAACGAAGCAGGGTCAAATACCGGGATCAGCCGAGAGTAACACTGCTACCATTAACCAGAAACGGAAGCTGCAATACATCGCACTGGGTGTACGGACCTGGCAGGTTTATAATGAGCGTCCTCCCCATGTCCGCCCAGGAAGGAGGGATGGACCACCCAAGAACACTCCCCCGCCCAGTCCTTTAAAACTCTGGTGATGGTTCTCGCGCACGGCGTCCGCCGCGGCTCCACTGTGGAAGCCCAGGAGAGGCCCCCCTGATGGACCCCCTGTGTCCCCAGAACCAACCCTAGGAGGTACTTCACCGGCACAGCCAGAGGTACCGGCCCAGGTGGGACAAGCACCTGGTGTGGGCAGGACCCCGCAAGCCTGACGGCCCCGTTGTCCTGACAGTAGCCATCCCCCCCCCTCATGCCGACTTCACTTGACTCCGCTGTCACCAGGACCCGGCCTATCAGGGTAACGGGCGTGAAAGTCAGATAGGAACCTCGTGAGCCATAACCTCTATCGAGCACGCCCCCCCCCCAGCGGAAACCCAAGAAGCCTCCTCCATCCCGAAACGCCTTCCCACCGAACCAAATACTGAGGCCCCGGCCCGTAGACGAGAATCGAGGATGACCTCGGGTCCGCCACAACAGGGCTTCAGGAAAAGACACATGGAAAACGGGGTGAACTCGGAGCGAGGAGGGGAGGAGGAGCCAACCGCCACAGGGTTCACCATAACGATCGACCACAGTAGGGCCTCCAGGACTCGGGGAGGCCAGCTTCCGGGATGGGAAGCGAGTTGGATGAACAGAGGAGACCAACCCTATCCCCCGGATTCAGAGCAGGGAACGGGGCGCTACCGCCTGTCGGCCCTGTGCTTCATCTCCACCTGCACCTCCAAAGCCGAGCACGTTCCCACCCCAAGCCCTGTGCAACGCGTTCAAGCGGTCAGCAGTGGCGGGTCACCGGGACCAGAAACCTAGATGGGAGGAACTTGGGGTGGTATCGCCCCCGTTGAGGAAAAACGGGGAATGGCCGGAACCGGAGTGCTTGGTGTTATTGTAGCGAACTCCGCCGCGGGGAGAAGGAGGGCCCATCGTCCTGTTATCGGAGGTAAAACAGCGGAGGTCGTCCAGAGACCGTTCTGCGTGCGCCTGCGGGGGGGACCCCCCCGAGTTTGAGGGAGGAGGTGAACCCCATTAACGGACAGCTCCCTCCGAACCCGAGGTGAATGGGTCCCCTATCCGTCACCACATCCTCGGCAGGCCCGTGTACACACCTACCTCATGAAAACGCGAGAGGTCCAGCGGCAGTAGGATCCCGGCAGAGCCCGAAGTGGGCCATTTTGGGAACCGGCCACTATGGTGAGTTGCGGTGGAGGTTCCGAGGTCGCAATCAGTTATGAGTCCATACCAAGTGGGACCAAGGACGTTCGGGGACTGGCAGAGGTGAACATCCGAAGACGGGTATGGGGGGACTTGGCAGGGCACAACCGGACACGCCTGCACTAGAAGAACATCCGACCCTAGCTTCGGACCACAGCCAGAAATGGCGTCGTCCATCAAGACGACCTGTCGTGCATAAACCGGAGGACCCCTGACGAGGCGGGTTTCGGGGACGTAAAGACGGTCCCCCTTCCAGAGCAACCCCCCCTTTTCCTGCTAGGCCTAGGGCGGGGGACAACAGTTGGCACCCTGTTCTCTTCGACTCTCCAACATCTCAGGCCCCGGAGGAGAAAATGTTCTCCTGGAGAATGGGCACTGGTTCGGAGACTGCCGGTGTACCCGTATGCATCCGAGGAGAGGGCCGTCGGCCTTGGTGTTTTTGCTGCCAGGGGTGTAGGTGAGGGGGGAAGCTCGAACACCTGGCAAGAACAACGCCGCGGGCCTGACGGGGGGTTCAATCCTTTTCGCTTGGCGGAGGTACAGGGGCACGTTTTTTTTGTGGTCATAAAGATGAGGAGGCTGGTGTTGAGCCCCCTCGAGTAGGTACCTCCCATTCTTCCAGCGCGGCCTTCATGCAATGAGCTCGCCTCCCGAATCCCCTACACCTTGTATTTTACACTCGGCTGGAGTGAGTTTTCGGATGTAGAAAACCAAACTGGTGCACAGGTTCCTTTCAAACCCGAACTTTGTGACAGAACCGCTCAATGGCGTACTCCGAGGCGTCTACCATGAGACTAAGGGGTCAGTGAAGGATCCGGTTTTTGAGAAATCGGAGCTGTTGTGAAGCTATCTTTCCAAAAGTCGAAAGCGGCCTGTGCCGTGGCCGTCCAGGAGAAGCGGGTCTTTGTAGCTGGTGAGTTGGGTGAGGGGTAGGACAATCCGGAGAACCCTTTGATAACCTACAATACAGTTTGTGCGAACCCCAGGCACCGCTGAACTGCTTTTCGGTCTGAGGGAATGGGCCACTCGGGATTGGCGGAGACCTTCTGGGGATCCATAGTGATCCCCGCAGTTGAGATACGAGGCCTAGAAATTGGATACTGGATCTGCTCGAAGTTGCATTTCTTCTCGGCCTTTTTGCATACAGGGAGTGTACCGCAATCGCTCCAACACTTTCTCAGATGGCTCCGATGCTGCTCTCAAGGAATCGGAGAAGAGAGGATGTCATCAGGTAAACGATGACGAAACGGTCAAGAAAATTCCCGGAACACAGCGTTGAATAACCGCTTGGGGTTGGGCTGGGGGGCGTTTGTGCATCGTCCAACGGCATCACTAAATACTCAAAATGGCCATTTTGTCCTGAACGCGCTGTCTTCCACTCATCAACCCCCCTCACCCCCCTTTTCGGACACGCACCATGATTGTACGCCCCCCTCAGTTCCAGCTTGGAGAAGCAACGATCGGATGAGGCGCTGAGTGAGATCTGCGATGATGGGGGCGGGTCTCTATTCTTAAACCGTTGTGTCCTTGTGATGAAGAGGTAGGTTTAGAGACTTTCGCACAGTGGAATCCATGAAGCTCACAGGCTCCGAGTCCACTATGGCGTCGACCCAACGCTTGCCTCCCTCGGGGCCCTGTAAGGAAAGAGGGAGACAGAGTGTGGCGGAACTCGGGTGATGCCGACGGGGGTCCCGGAGTCGGAAGGCAGGCTCTCTACACCTACCTAGTGGCGGACCGGCAGGAACGGATCATGTGACGCGTGGCACCGCAATAGAGGGCACCGATTCCGACTTGAACCGTCCGTCTCTCTCTCCCGCAGGCAACAGCGAGGGTCTGGTTTCCCGACTGCATGGGTCTCTGGAGATTGTCCCTGGAGGGGACGACGTGAACGGCCCCCCGAAGAGAAGAGGCGAGAAACCCAGGAAAAGAGCGCTGATGAGGGGCCGCCGGTCAATGTCGCTGGTGAGGTCGATGAGGAGCTGTTAGGGTCTGGGGACGCTCAACTCTGGCTAACTCAATCTTTTAATGGCGTCTTAGAGGCCCGCCGGAACTGGCTGCGGAGAGACGAATCGTTCCAATCCAGGTCGAGGCAAACCGTGGAAGTTCGGCGACCCTAATCCTCACCGGTCGGCGTGACTTTCTAGGTGCGATGGCGGCGTCGGCAGTCTCAGCCCTTCGGGGATCATTATATAACTGGGAGAGTTTTGCAACGGCCCTCTCAGTGGTTAGGCTGGAATCCTGTTGTTTTGGCCATCTTGAACGCCCATCGCTGGGGTTCGCCCTGGGGGAGGGAGATCACGGTGCCACCTTGATACGCTCATCAGGTACAGTACGTGGAAGGAGGAGAAATGGAGCAGACAGGCACTATTGAACGTGTCGATTCTGATCGGGCCGATCCGCCCGGAACCTTAGGGTAAAGGGAGCCCTTGGTTCAGGCGGCGGATGCTCCATCGGGCGGGGGTAATCCTTCTTGAGCCCTCTTGATTTCCTGGACCAGATATGGTGAGGTCTCTGACCTGTTGGCACATCTCGTGAGAAATCCTTCCCCGGGGTAGTCATGCTGATGTATTAATGTTGATGCCGCAGGTCCTGGGTTGGACACGGGTACCAGGAGCAGAGTCTAAGCCACCCAAGGGCTTCACCAGAGCCCCCCATGGGAGATAGGCCGAAATCCCTTGAGGGACTCTGTGTCTTTTCCCCGCGCTCAGGTGGCTAGGTCCTGCTTCCTGGTGAACCTCCCCATGAAGGTGCTCAAAGGTGTCCCAGAGTTAGTCCCCTTCAGGGGGAAGGGTCTTGGAGGATGCGGAAAGCAGGTAGGCAATAATCACAGAGACTGGTCCGATCCAAGCCTGGGTCGAAGGAGGCGCGTCAAAGAATAGTCGTATTACAGGCCAAGGGTCGAGGCAAGGCGGCGTTTCAGAGAATAGTCTAGTACAGGCGAGGGTCGCGGCAGGCGGCAACCATAATCGGTCGTCAGGACAGCGGAGGTCAGGAGCCAGCAATCAGGAGTATTCCGGGAACGAAGCAGGATCAAATACCGGAATTCAGCCGAGAGGAACACTTTCCTACCCATTAACCAGGAACAGCTGAAGCTGCAATACAATCAGCACTGGGTGTCCTGACTGGCAGGTTTATTCAGGGAGTGTCCTCCCCCGGTCCGCCCGGAAGGAGGGACAGACACACAAGAACACTCCCCCTGGCCAGTCCTTTAAAACTCTGGTGATGGTTGCGTCCGCTGGCGGCTCCAACATTGGAAGAACCAGGAGAGGCCCTGATGGACCCCGAGTGTCCCCAGAACAACCCTAGATGGTAACGTCACCGGCCAAAAAGCCAGAGGTCACCAACCAGGCCCAGGGGGGACAAGCGCTGTTGGCGCGACCCCGCAAGCCTGGATGGCCCAGGGTCCTGACATTCAGATCACCCCACAGATTCAGCTGTGGGCTCTGGCTGAGCCATTCCAAAACTTTCTGGTGAAGCCATTCCTTTGTTGATTTGGATGTATGCTTTGGGACATTGTCATGCTGAAAGATGAAGTTCCTTTTCATGTTCAGCTTTCTAGCAGACACCTGAAGGTTTTGTGCCAATATTGACTGGTATTTGGAACTGTTCATAATTCCCTCTATCTTAACTAAGGCTTCAGTTCCAAGAAAAACAGCCCCAATGCATGATGCTGCCACAGGAGATGTCCTCACAATCAGATTTGGAGTGTTTCTGCAGCTCTTGCCAAGTCAAAATGTGCCATGCTAATAGACTCATACCCAAAAAGACTGAGTGCCATAATAAAATCAAAAGGTGCTTCAACAAAGTATTCATTGAAGGATGTGCTCCCTTTTGCAATCACATTATTTTATTTTTACATTATTTCTTCCCTCCACTCAAAAAATGTTAGTTTGTTTTTCAATTGAGTGGTGCAGTTTATAGGTCACATTAAAGGTGGAAAAAGTTCTGAAATTTGTATCTTTATAAAGCCATCCATACACGTTTAAATTGTGACCTGATTTTTTGGCAGATCATGTGCGGTCAGCGTGGCGAAAAATCGTTCGGATACCCTTTGTGTGCCAGGACTTAGAGCATACCTGTCGGATCCCCCTAGCTGCTCGGGCTTCGTCAGGACCTGAGCAACTAGTGTGACCCGGATGAGTGGCTTGGCAGCTCTGTCAGACCATGAGACTGAGCTGACAGCCTCTGCTCAACTCTCACAGCCTGCATGAAGGGAGAGGGAGGTGGTGCTGGCACCAGCTCCGGAGGGCAGTGCAAAAAGGTTCTGCTCTGTCGGATCCCCGCAATAGGAATGCGCAGGGGGGGGGGAGTGATGAAGCGGAGGAGACATACTGTAATGGCTTAGATTGATTTGGCGGCCAATTTTTGCCCTTTAGATCTGCACCCAAATTTTTCAGCCGATCGACCACCGTGAGTGCGCACAGCAGTCGATCGGACGAAACATTTTATAGAAATCTAAGCATGTATGACACAGTATATGACACAGGAGGAGTAGACAAAATCATTTTTAGATTGAAATTTATTTCAAAATTTTAAGAGGGGTATTTTAGGTTTTCTTGACTCTTCACTAAAAATTATAAGTTACATGTTTACTCTTTAGCATGCATGCAAAGTAAATGTTGTTTGCAGTGACATAAAATTGATTAATTAAAAAACAGCAGCTATTGAGTTTCATTGGCTTATCTTGGATGAAATTAAGGTCTGCATGCAATTTGCCTTAATGCCATTTTATCCGATTGACCTTTTCACTGCCCCGTCAGCAGGCCTTATGATTCAAAACTGCTAGTCATGTCACTGGTACCTGTTGGAGTGACATATAGAAGTGAGCCTGTACAAATTACTATATTCCCCCAAAAATTATAGCAACGCAATGTTAGCTGTTTGAACAAGGAAGCTCTCCTTCTCTTGCATGAATTGAATATTTTCCATATCCCTACATTTGGGATATGAACCACTTTTTGAGCCCAATGAATACTTAAGGACTTTTTTAAATTGTGTTTCAAAGTTCAATACAAGTACAAGAAATACAAGCATGCTTGAAAATAAGACGTGAGTTATTTTAGTCCCTGCTTAGTACTAAAGGCTGTAGGGAAAATAGTAAATCACTTTTGTCTGATCATGTTTATGTATAGTTTTTGCAAAGAAGATGATCAAGACAATCAAAACACCGTGCTTGCAAAATAAGTCCTTTTTTTTCTCTCTTTAGGGCGGGCTGTTTTTTCTTGGCAGGTAAAGATATTTTATTGAGGTTTTGAAATCAACAACTAAGGATTGTCTCATTTCTTGTGAACAAGCGAGACACAACTGGAACTTTATTCGTCACACACAAAGGTATTGAACCTGAACATAGCTTTAGATTTATTGTCAATTATGCTAATGTCGTTTGCTTGTTTCATTGTTTGACATTTTAATTTTTCTATTTTGTATAGATAGAATATTCCAGGCTTTTCTTTGTTTTCTCACTATTGTTATTTGTAATTGCTTTATCTACCATTAGTTAAATTACATGGTAGGTAGGGTTACCCTAAAGGTGGTCACATGACCCCTTTTATTGTGCTAATATTTTATTTACTATCCATCCTGCCATTATTTATAACTATCATCTGTTCTATAATTAATGCCATATCCTATTTGATACTGTTTTTTTTTAAAGCTTTTTGGTTTAGATATCGGTGTCAAAGAAAAATGTCAAAAATAAATGACCTGGTCAAAATAACTACTACTGGAGAAAATCAAAAATCTTTGCAAGATAAGGTAGCAATTGTTACTGGATCATCATATGGGTATGTTTAATCGGTTCCCAATATTTTCTTAGTTGGTTACAGGAGTATATCCTAATATTTATTAAATAAAATATCTATGTAACAAAAATGTTAAAAAAAATATTTCTATAAATAACGTTCAGAACAAAAGTATTAATTTGTCAGTTGTGTTATATACTATAGGGAATAGTTATAAAGAACAGAAAGAGTCACAAATCATTTGTGTAGTTACATTTTCCTGGTATATATATATTTATATAAATTACCTGCAGTGAATGTTTGAATAATATCTAATTTCTAATGACAAATATGCCCCTATACTTATTAACTCACATATAGAATTGGCCTTTCTATGGCGAGACGTTTGGCACAAGATGGAGCTCACGTGCTTTTATGCAGTCGTGAATTGAAGAATGTGGATAAAGCTGTTCTACACCTGAGAGAAGAAGGACTAAGTGTTTCTGGAATACAGTGTCATGTGGGCAATGAAGAAGATCGGCACAAACTTGTGGCAACGGTAAGAAAAAATGGGAGGATTTTATTAACTATTTTGTTATGTTGTACTACAAAAACATGTGTTTTGACATTAACAGAAATAAAGGATAAAACATAGATATTTATCTTTTCTTTAATTTATTTTGCAATATAAAATATTACCTAACAATCCAATTTTGTTCAAGGCCATTGAATTGTATGGGAGAATTGACATCCTTATCTGTAATGCTGCTGTGAATCCTTTTGTTGGTCCAATTTTTGAAACAACACAAGAAATGTGGGAGAAGGTGAGTGACCAGGAAAGAATGATTCACTGGGACAATAATCCAACAGTGAGCAGTAAGCAATGTTTTTACATTTTACTCTGTGCTGACATGTATATATGGTCTCTCATCCAGCCAACCATCTAATACCTTTTTTATTCAATAAGCTCCTCCAATTAGGTTTGGTTAAGATATAGAGGGCGATCAGGGGCTTCCTTTCTAAGTGGCTGGCTAACATCCCAAATAACATGAAAAGAATATGGAATAGGATAGGGGTGGAACATCCCAGTTCTTATTCCCTTCCCAGAGAACCGAGATTTTCCCCTACATAGGATAGGGGCCAGGGGACATTAACGCCAGCCAGGAATATATTCCTGTATCAGTTAAATATAGATCTACACAGTGAATACAACACAGTATAAAAAGATTAGATATACATAAATAAGGAGAGGTTATGTATACAAATTGACCGGTGTCTCCGTAGTTTTAATGTCCATAAAAGGTAAACAAAAAAGCATATAGCAACAGAATAGTTGTTGAACTGTCCTTTCTCCGTTGCAATGAGGCTATAAGTGGAGAATCAGCAGGTCCATATAGCAGATGATCGAATTAGACCCCGACATATGTTTCACTTCCCTTCATCAGGGAGTCCGAGTTGATGCCATGCAAATCCCACAATTCATCCAAGGTAACTAATAGCTTTCTATGACACTAGCCTGCAGGTCAGATAATGAGAATGAAGGGCCACCAAGTAGGGTCACCCCAGCACACGATATCAGATAGCTGATTCAAGAGGTGAATATAGGTTGCCTAAATTCAAGGATCCATTCAGATCCGTAATTTGGTGGGTTAAAGTTTGTGCTGGTGCTGGTGTTCTCCTCTGGTGCCGGGTGGTGCATATTAGGTTAGGTTAGTAATAATATAACAATCATTTTCTATTTCCGAAACCTGTAAGCTGTATTAAGCAGAAGATGGTCATCTTTAATGAACACATCAAATGAACACATCACTCCTAAAATATTCCCAAAACAGGCAAAATATCTTCATCAGTTAGCATTTAACCTTTACCATGTGGTTTTAAGATTGTTCTTAAATATGTTTGCATGTTAATTTAAAATGTATCTAAAGGCAAAACAGTTTTTAGTTTAAAAAAAAAAAAATCCACTTAAGACCTCTGTTCCAAATGGATCCTCAAGAATAAAGTGTAGCTTGGCATGGCATGGCTAATGGCCCCCAAGGATACATTTGTAACAGAGATCTTAAGTAGTGATGGCGCGAACCCGGATTTTGCCG
>CM070032.1:75643692-75666631 GCA_036250615.1 Ptychadena robeensis | reverse complement strand
TCTGTCATGTCATTGACCAGATGTTAGACCCCTTGAAATAACTTTCCCAACACTATTGTGACCAGAAAGTGTCCCTTTGTTTTTAAAATTTGCCTGCCCATTGAAGTCTATGGCAGTTCGCCGGTTCGCCGGGTTCGTGAACTTTTGCGGAAGTTCGCGTTCGCCGTTCGCGAACATCAAATTCCGGGTTTGCGCCATCACTAAGCATCAACCTCCTGCTCACATCAACTCGGCCATCAGACGGGCCCCGTGCTAAGGCCCCGTATGGCTAGAAACAGGCCTACCTGTGTATAGGTATCATATATCCCACACAATCACATCGGTCTCATTATAATTTTCCATAAGGTGAAAGGAACATTACACAGTGACAAATATGAAAACCTCCTTTTTGTGATCATATTATTAGCATTTAATAACTTGGTCATTTAAATCTCTAAAGGTTTCTGAATCTCCAGCTTTTATTAAAATGCCTTATGATCTTGCCAACTCCTTTTTTGTAGAGCTGCAATGATTTTTTCCTTTATTAATTGTGACATGTGCTGTCAAGGCGGCGTGGAATGTTCCCGGCAAACAGTATGGGTGTTTGACCAGCCCCGTTCGCCGGCTAGAAGAAGTTTATTATTCTTCCACGGGCCGCATCAGGGGCAGAAATATCTGACCAGAGGAAGAATTTTTTCAGCAGGGACCCCAGCTTTAAAAACCAGACATCACGCCCGGTAATCGGAATAAGGAACTGTCCGTTCCATGTACAGGCTTTTCCGATTCAAATTCCCCAAAAACAGGAGGGGAATTTGAAGTTCCCCACGAACAGGTGGACGTCGGACTTTTCTAAGTCCAATCCTACTGTTCTGAAAGTAATTCAGCTCTTATCCAGTTTGCTTTTCTTCAAGATTGTAGTCAATATACCTATTTCCCTGTGTGGGTTCTCCATTCCCTTTGTGCTGTCATTCTTACAATCATGATTTCTCACTCAGCTCTTTCTTTGTCCGCTCACAATGGATCACTTACAATTGCTGTCACAGATTTGACCTCATCTTCACTCGCTTTTACTCTTCTTTCCCATTTTGTTATCATAAACTCATGGCATTTGCTATCTTTCAATAACCTCCATATATCCCTCCTCTGGAAATGTGTACTTAATGTGGTAGATATGTTTTTTGCAACCTTTGTTAGGAAATCCTTTCATGAAACAAAATTAGTAGTCATGAATAAAACGTAATGTAAAACTTAAATTCGTATCTAACCACTTGAAACCCAGATGCACAAAATGAACAAATGTTGACAAATGTTGACTAGATCATATGTCAGTGTATGTCTAGTCAGTGCTCAGTAAAATGGCTTTCAATGTTTAAAACATACCACTATAGGCTCACAAAGGAGACATGATAACATCACTGACTGTTGTAGAAGTTATTGAAGAAAGAGGAGGATAGGCTAGGATAAAAAATTGGACTTATTTAATTACAGGTAGAGATTTTTTTAAATCTTTTTAAAAATATTTTACACATGATGCGAGCATTATTGCCAGCAAGGGACAGTTTAGGAGCACTTGAAAAAAATAGGTATAATTTACTTCTGCAGTATTCTATGGCTAATATAAAGCAACACTCTATCACACCCTACCCCCTAAAGTATTACTTATAATCATTGTCATCAATATTCTCATTAGATCTGACCTAGCTTGGAAATTTTTTTTCTTTTTTATATACATGTGCAGTTTATAATTATTGAGAAATGATTGGTTAAACATGCTTATATATTGCAGAGCATTTATTAAAACCTTTTTTTTATTATAACATTATATATTATACTTAAATGTTGCAATCAAAAAAAAAAAACACTGTTCTTATGCCTTTTTTATGAGAGTTATATTACTTTGGATGCTGTTGAAGGAATAAAAACACCATCCCTCATATAAAGTTGTTATATAGAGAACCACATGATGGCAGCAGAACATTGGGCAATATAATAAGGAACACGTTAGAGAATTACTCGTCAATTTACTTTACATGCAGCACAGGAACATATAAAACGTAAAATGTTGTTTCCTTTTTATATTTCTTTAAGCATGGTTAAGCATGGGTTACTAGTGAAAATCATTTTTCTCTGCCCAGTGGGATATTTACAGGGAATTACCTGATGACTACCTCATGCTTAAAAGCCGTTGTACAGCACAAAATGACATACACTTACAGGCTTCCTCAAAGCTGAAATGATTGTATCCTGTTGACAGATAGATTTCATTTTCTTAGCAAAGTTTGTATTAGTATTACGGTATGGAGAGGTGTTCGACTCATCATGTTCTCAATTACCATGCTTTGTAATATCAATGGTAACGCAATGTGCAACTTGATATGTGATATATAACAGAAGTAAAAGAACAGCTTAAGTTCAGCATTGATCACGAAACAGATTTACTATATGGGTTTCATGTTAAATATTTATTGATAGAGGAAATTAGTATAACATATAGAATCTTGGTCATTGTTAGGATCTTATTTCTACTTGTCTAGTGTTAGTGGTACGAGCGTATGACTGCTACATACTGTACAGCACTGCTGGGATGGGTCCTGCCTGAGAGGCATATTTTCCCTACATGCAGGCTGTGTTCCCATTGAGTTGCCCCTTAAAGAAGTTGGAGACACGGCTTCATACCAAGTAGGAAACGGGGGTTAACAGGGAGTGTGGGGCCCAGGCCTATGGCCACTAGGGCAGTTGATGCAGGGGGCTCACAAAGAGTGTGAGGCCCAGGCCTGTTGCTGCTGGGAAGCTAAACTGAGGACAAATGCTTATGTTGGACGTTTGCCAAAGTCAGGAGCATTGGCATTTTCGAGTAACTTTTTTGGATGTATTTTAACCCCTGCGAGGGTGAGTTTTGTTTTGGACAATAAATACAGGCAGGAGCCCTAAAAAGGAAAACAATTGTGTGGATTGATGGTTTTGCAACACTGTTTGGAGCTGATCCCCCAAAATAGTTATAAAAAAATAGTTTTGTTTCTGTTGGTTGGTTAATCTATTCATGTCTGACTGAATTCTTATGTTATATTTGTCTGTGTAACAAACTATTTCTAAAAACAATCTACCCACAGACCTCCCCCGGAGGGGCATTTCTAGAATGTGTCGGGGGAGCAGTCCACTGTGGACTGTGGTTTCCTGCAGATCGGCACCGGATCCATAACTGACAGAAGGGACACAACCACCCAATGAGAATAAGGAGTCTTCCCGATACAATTGTGTCAATGACCGGACCACCATCTGACCTGAGTCGAGACAGGGACGATCGATCACTAAAATGCTATAGTTTTTTCCTTGATAAAGCCTGTTCAGCGAAACATGTCAGAACTAATCTGAAGCACTAAGGTGGACGTTGGACTTTCCCACAAAAGGGAAGCCTCCAAGTGTACGGACGGTAACGAGGTGCACCTACTTGTGGTAGCCCTCTTTTCACTCCAGGAGGCATGCGGAGGAGGAATTTTGGATTGTGTATCCCTGAATTAACCTATTTGGTGTTTTTATGAATGTACAAATTAGTTTTTATAAAGACTTATCTCTTTTCTAATAAAATATATAAAAACAATTTGAACATAGATAATTTAAGGATCTTTATTGAATTGTGCATTTCGTTACATTCCCTTTAAAACCCTGTTTGCAGTGCTGTGACATAGCAACTTTTTTCTGTACATAGGTTTTAAATACAACATGTCACTATTTTGAAAGTAATTGTCATGCAATAAGATGGTGCTTCCACCCAAATTTACATCTCACCAGCCAAGTCCAGCTTATGAATGTCATCAGATCACCCACAGAGGCTGCCTGCACCCACAGGGAGACCAGCGAGCACCTGGACATGTAAGTGGGACCCTTACTCTGATCCTGACTCAAACATAAGCCATGGGGGGCTTTAAGCACATTTTTTGTAGTTACTAATTGGTAAAAGTATGTGGAAACATCCAACTTCATCATATATTGGCCACTTGGTCATTAATAATCAACTCATGTTTTATTATTTGCAGCATAACCACAGAATTTGCCTTATCTACAAAATATTGCCTGTTCACCACAAATTCACCATTTATTGCCTCACACCACTACAAAGACATCCTGCTCAGTTAATTGGCTTTTCCCCATAAATTGTCTTTAGACTATAATAGTGACTTATGACTCTAGTCGGGAGTGGGGACATTAGATTTTTCCTTATGTCCTATTAGAGACATTTAGTGAAATGATTTTGTACCTTGTACCTTCTAGCATGTTAGAAGGCCAGTGCTCATTGGTAATGCAACACAGCACACAAATACAAAGAGCACAAGATGTACAGTATATTAAAACATAATGCATTGCCCTTTATCAAGCATAACAAATTGGATATCCCCATACTAAGGGCACAGAAATGGTATGCATCTATGCAAACGGAAAAAAAACAACTATGCATAGTTGCATTATTGTTACTACGTGCATTATACTGTGGGTCTGGGCATCCAAAGCTATTGTGGAAGTTGATATGTCACAGAGAATCGCAGACAGCCGTAGAGGGAGAGATCTGCAGCATGCACGGTCCCCTCATCTTCCCTATGTTTTAGAAAGTAGTCGGTGATATGATCTATACATTAATGGCAAGTTTGCACTGGGGGCATCTTGTGGCTGAAGTTGATATTGCAGGGAGATTTTTTCTCCAATGAAATAAAACTAGATTGATCTTACTAAGCACATCTGCATACTTACACCTGCAGTTCCCCCCTCCACCCCCTTTTTTCCCGATGTGTGAGAAAGAAGCCACTAGAGGCATCTCGTGGCTGAATATAGTATTGCAGGGAGATTGATTGATTCATAGCTGTACAATCAACTTTACTCTATTATGTATACTCTACTGTAAAAGTAAATGTTTTTAAATTGCCAAAATTCTTTCAGTTTTTATTGTTAAATGTATACAATTTATGTCAATTGAGTAACTGCAGGGAAACATTAGTATAACTATGAAGGGTTGCAGTTAGGGGTGTGAAACAAGGAAGGTAGGTACTCTCAGTTGTAAATGACTAATACAAAAAGATTGACTTCTAAGGTTGTTGGAGATCTGGGGGTTGAAAGTCATTGAAAGAAAAACAGAAATCTGACCAGAGAAAAGCACTTTTTGACAGTTGGAATATGGCTATAAAAGGTTGACTTTTGGACTGCTGGTAGTCTCAGGGGTTAGTAACTAAACCAGAAAATATTAGGGTTGCACTACTGAGGTATGGGATCTGGGGGTTCAAACGGTGCTGTACTGTGAGAGTTACATTTGACCCAAAGCCATCTGTTGACCTGTGGATGGAGACAGCTAACCAGAGACTCAATCGGGAAGGACCAACTGCAGCAGAATCTACCATGCAAGAAGCTAAAGCAGAGGATAGTGAGGGAGACAGTGAGGAAGACTGCACATATTAAACCCATGGGGTATGGGGTGCATACCAAACACCATCTCCTGGTACTCATATGAGAAGCTCACCTAAAAAGCTATGTGCACCCCTGCCCATACTCCACCATTTTCAGATCTTTCAGGGGCCTTTCATACTATCCAAGCTGAGCTTGCAGTTGCAAAAATGAGGGCTACAGGGCATTTTCGGTACCCCGATACCAGGAATGCAAGCGCATGTCTTATGGAAACTTGTGTACCATACATTGACCCTAGCTGCCCTGCACTGCAGTTCTTATCCTCACTGCAATGCAGCTAGTGTGAATTGGCCCTAAGAGCCCACATGTTTGCAAAATGCAAATGAAAGACATGTTACATATATCTTAATGCAAATTTTCTTACTCTTGTCCATAGTCAGAGAAAACAATTGGTGCATTTCAATGACAATAATTTAATTGTCAGACATGATGCTAAAAGGACCCATCTGACCTTGGCCTTAATCATAGGAACAAAAAGAAATAACATAAATAAAGCATAGGGAGCACTTAATAGATAAATACATTGCCATTGTGCTCATGCTTCCTTTGCAATTTAACTGGATCAATTTAACTGGATTTTAATCCGGTTTAATAGTGCTAATAGCATTGCTATGTTATTTATTGTGGAACAACACACTCAAATGTTCATTAATTTAAGAAATAACCAATTAAGAAATAAATGTGACCCAAATGCTTTTAATAATCACTCCTTTACTGATTGCCTAGGAACCAATACATTTATAAAAGAAAGGATTCATAATTTTGTGGTATTAGGTTTTCAGTGGCAGTTAAAAGAAAAGTAAACCTGAATTAACTGTATTGATTCCATTTATAGCCCCTGCCAGTTGTCAAATTAAATCACTTATGTTTTTAGTGTTTTAACTTATTTCTAAGAGAAAATCTAATTTATTTTTTGTCAGCAAACTTGATGTGTGTTATGGATAGAATGGAGAAAAGTTAGACCCTCAGTGTCATTTATGTATTGCTTTCTGTGTCCAGATTGGAAATATTCAAACTATTTGTTTATTGAGTACTATTTGTACTCAATCTGTGTGGTTGCTGGGCCAATAAGTAAGAGCAGCTGTTTCAGGTAACTTCCTTTAAGGTATCTGGAAAGGAAGTTGAAGACTTTTTCAGGGAGCTACTCAGGTGGTGGGTGGCTGTGGATGAATACCAAACACCATCTCGTGGTACTCAGCCATAGACACCCACTACCTCCATTACCACACCCCCAGTTTGACTCAACTACCAAACCCCCATGCCCCTCCCCCTGTCCGACACAGGTTAGTGTGCGTAGTCAGACAGCTGTGAGTGAGTATCAAATATCATCTTCTCTGGGAACAGGTGTTTAGTACTCACACAAAAAACACCACAACCCCCCATCAAACACCGCTACCAAACTCCTTTGCCAAACAGGTCTTAGAACTCTGCTTTTAACTCAGCAGGAACTAAAAATTTATTTTTTGGAGCAGAGAACCATATCCATATGCAGGTGAGGCAGCAGGGGAAAAATTTCACCTGCTTGTCTCCAGCTTCAGCATTGGTCGAGTCAGAGTTAGGGTGGGGGGGGGGGGCCCAAACAGAAATATAGGGAACAGGCAGGACAAAAGCACATAGAAATACAAGTATCACTAAGCAATGCTAGTTTATCTCCCTGCATGCATACCAATTATGTGTACCCCAGTTCATATTCTTGCATGGCCAGCATACTCACCGGACATGTCACTCATTGAGCATCTTTGGATCACCTGGACACTAGGTATATAGATTGAACACATAAACACTAATCAATACATCCCTTAATTAGAGGAACATAAAACCAAAAATACTTTTGCATTGGTACCCTAGTTACAGGAGACAACACATATGTAGGAGTGTGGCAATGCTGCAAAGGAAGATGGCCAGTGCAGCTGTTCATAATTACAATATCTATTTAAAAAACTAAGAACTAGGCCAGATTTTATCACTTGAGTGTTGTTTTGCCATTAATTAATGATATTTTCCTGTTATTAACACTTTTAAATAAATGGCTACTGTGAGCATAAGATTGAACACTCAATCAACATGGCCTTTTAGAGAGTGCAAATGTATTTGTTTAGGGACGAAAGGTGATATAGAGAAGCTTCATTGTCTTACATAAACAAATAAGCTAACTAGCTCATATTTTAACTTGTTAGAGTTAATGTATAAGCTAAATATTCTCTGCTGAATCTGCAAGCAATCTGCACAAGTCAACTCTCGTAATAATGTTTTCTTTCATAAGCATGTGTATTAGTTGTTATAGCAACAACATGCAAGTTTTATTATTGTAAGATAATTACACTGTACCCAATGTTCCACTGTAAGTTCTTTTAGTACAGTTCATCGTGTCTCAGTTTTCTTCAATTTGTTCTTTGTCTTAAACTATAAGCATCTATATTGCATTGGCTCTATTTACTTTTTAAATCTTTGAACTTGGAAAATAATTATTGCAATTCTTAATCAATAGATTGACAAATACAATGGGCCTCATGTGGTCGAGGTGAAATAACACATTAATTGGCCAAAAAATTAAATATGCCAAATACCACAGTTCGAAATCTTGCTTGTAATCTGGACAAGCTTTTCCTCTTACTGAGGTAGTCAGTAAAATATCTCTGCCTCTTGTTTGGGCTCACAATGCCCTTGGAAGGTTCAGTAACTTTCCAAGGTTGAATGTTACTGCAGGTGTCTTACTTAGGTTCATAGATACATGGTTTACAGTTCTACATAGATTTAGCAATGTGGAGAATAGGAGAGGGATAAAGGGTCCATATGCCCTATGTAGCTAGGCTAAACCAGCAGCAGGAGAACAGAAACATATCTGTAGCTCACATATTCCAGAGGTAACTATTTCTTGCACACTTTATAGACCCATCAGACTTAAATCCTCCAGGAAAATAGGCAAGGCCTGGATTATATTATGTATTTTTCTCATCTTGTAGGTCTTCCAACACATTAGATATTACCCTATGTGCCCAAGCTGGCCTAGTCACACTCTGGTTTTCTGGCTATGGTGCCCTGGTCGAGGTAAACCCCAAATATTTTTCCTCCATACGACACCACCCACAGCTAAATCAATTATTACATATAAAAAAAGCAATAAATATAGGGGACATAATTGCCCCGCATTCCTGGCAGCCACTTCCTCTTCGTTGCTCGGACAACTCTCATCCATGGCCAGCACACCTAAACTTAATATGCTTGGCTAAGAAAACTTTCTCTCTTGGTTCTGGTCGGGGATTAAAGTGACAAACACATGTACTTTGTTTGATTGTAACAGTACTCATTTTAAAAATTCTGGCTTTTTTCAGCAAATGTAAAAAAAAAATTTTGCAACCTAAATGTATATATTACCTTCTGCTGTGTTACACGAAAAACATAATTTAGTTATAGGAACAGAAAATGATTATGGACATTTTTCAAATTAAGTGAACAAAGCAAATTATATTATACTATATGAAGTGTTTACAGTCGTACATTCATGAGCCATTCTAAAAGAATTTGGTTTTGGCTGTGTGATATTTTGTTTGAAAGTGACTGTCAGCTGTGACATTTATTATGCACTTCCAGGAACACACAACTTTTTTTCCACCACACAGATTATTATTTATGGAAGTTGAGATTAAACCACATTTCATGGGTTGCTCATCCCGAATAAAGATGAGACAATAGAAATTGAATTTTAAAAAATGGTGGACTGCTAACAGTACATGATATGCTGATAAAAATGCAATACAAAAGGAATAAAACATAAAACACAAAAAACTAAAAAAGAATACTTTATCTTTATGCTATCTAAATATCGAATGAAAATGATTTCCTGAGCTAAAGACCAACTTTGACTTTTGCATGCGGTTTTAAATATATAAAAACCTTATGATCAAATTCCTGCAATGAATTTCAGATGTTGTATAACTTTCTTCAGGAAAGTATACATACATTTACCAAAAACATCTGTAAAATGTTAGCCTCTTTTCCTTGTTGATATGTAAAGTAAGGTACGCCCAATAACTGACTTTTCTTTTTTTTTTTCAGCTTAAATATTTCAAAACCTGGCCAAGAATAAATAGAAAAATGTGGAATGACAAAGGACTGTTTAATTTGCTATGGGAACTGAAAGTGACAGATAGTGAGCTAATCTAGAGAATATTAAATGGTACAAAAAAAAAGTTATAAACTAATTCTGACTTTGCTGAGATGCCAGTTGTGAATGGTGCAAAGTAATACTGGAGTAAGCCTTCTTTTTATTATTATTTTAAGACTTTCCTGCCAAATATTAGACATACTTGCTAAATTCTGTAAACTGCCAGAAAACCCCTAAAGAAAATATTCAGTAATTGGATCCAGAAGAATGGTTTAAAATTCTGGTATTATCGAAGCTTTTTATCTTGGATGATTTCCAGTATTGTTTAAAGATTACTTAAAGATAATGTAGTATTTCAAAGTGCAAGGGTAGAAAAGATACACGCACATGCACATTGTAAGGGCGACAGGCTCCACTGTTAGTGACAGTGGTAAACCATGCACAAGATAGAGACACCTAAGAATAGTTCAAACTGATTTTGTAAGGAGGTCCATAAATATTCATAGTTAAAAAATTTTTAAACCCCTTATGCAAAAAGGAGCTATCCCAACCTGCAGGTTATATATTTTTACAAAAACCAGCTTGTCACCACTTCATTGCTTTTATTTTATATTCCTCTCTGTCTTACTTTGCAGTGCTACCTCAAAGTTCCTGCTTGTATAACATGCACAAGGGCTCCTTTCCTGGATAAACTCCCACTTGTGATAGTTACTTGCAATCAATATAGGACTCCATAGGTTACAAATAGCTAAGGTAGCCACTGCAACACAGGAGGTGTCTGGTGCACATAGTACATTTTCTTAAAATAAGAATGATTGCAGTAAGTAGAAAGGAACACAGGAAAGTAATACAAGTGATGGTGTTTACAGGATTTCACAGGACAGGGTTGAATAATGTTTATTATAGTAGGATGTTGTAGTCTAAGCCATCAAGCAAAGAAAGTATCTGCTTGCCCAAGCCAAGTCTGCGAATCATAACGGACAGCATCCTCAGTAATGGGTTGGCCAATGAAAACTGGCAGCACATGTAATGTTTAAAATTTTAAAGGGGGTTAATATTTTCACTTAGTAGTGTTAGCAAAATTAGAAAGAAAGCATGCCGTGAAGCCCAGGGGGTCAAAAACTATGCAAAGCCTCAGCGCTTCATGGCAGACCCAACCCTAATGTACAGGAGATTTGCAAAAAAATTTGAATATCATCCAAAAGTTCCTGTTTTTCAGTAAGTCAAATTAAAAGGTTCAACTAGTACATGCATTAGTCAGATTATATGCAAAGCTAGATATTTCAAGCTTTTATTTGTTATTTTTATAATTGTGGCTTCTAGCTGAAAAACCAAAATCTAAATATCAAAAAATGATAAAATTGTGAAAAGGTTCAATATGCTAGGCTCAAAGTGTCTTTCTGGACTTTAATCAGCTGATTAATCAAAAACTCCTGCAAAGGTTTCCTGAGCTAGTGCATCAAGAGCCACCACACGCAAATGGATCTGGGACATGGGCGTCAAATGTCGTTTTCCTCTTGTCAAGCTGCTTCTAAACAACAAACAAAGTCAGAAGCATCTTAAATGGGCTAAAGAAAAAAAGGACTGGTCTGTTGCTCAGTGGTTCAAAGTCCTCTCTTCTGATGAGAGCAAATTTTGCATCTCATTTGGAAACCAAAGAGCCAGAGTCTGGAAGAAGAATGGAGGGGCACGCAATCCTTGATGCTTGAATTCCAGTGTGAACTTTTCACAGTCTGTGTCATCTGCTAGTATTGGTCCACTGTTCAGAGTTAATGCAGCCATCTACCAGGAGATTTTGGAGCACTTCATGCTTCCTTCCACAGACACAGAGCTTTGTAGAGATGCTGACTTAATTTTCTAGCAGGACTTGGCACCTGACCATGGGTTTACTGTGCTTGATTGGCCAGCAAACTCGACTGACCAGAACCCCATACACAATCTATGGGGCATTGCCAAGAAAGATGAGAGACATGAGACAGAACAAAGCAGAAGCAGAGCAGAGCAGAAGGCTGTTATTGAAGCATCCTGGTCTTCCTTAACACATCAGCAGTGCTACAGGCTACTAGCATCCATGCCATGTCGCATTGAGGCAGTAATTGATGCAAAAGGTGCCCAAACCAAGTACTGAGTGCATATGCATGATTATATTTTTCATTCTATGTCATATATTAGTTTCACCTCTTAGTTGAATTACTGAAATACAGGAACTTTTGGAATATATTCAACATTTTTGCAAATCCCCTGCATATATAATGATCTAGGTTCAGGCTCCGAGTCCAATAGCTAAAACAGCAACACAGGTACTGGCAGGATCAGTGCACAAACAGTGGTAGTCAAGAGGGAGCAATCAGATGTCAGTCAGGAAATAGTGTAGATCAGTAGCCAATTATGTCAAATAACAATGGGAGCAAGAGTAGTCCAGCAGTCAGTAGCCAAGGGTCGGTACAGCAAAGGTATAAAAAGCAAAAGCAGCAAGAGCAAGATATTGGCAGGAGCACAATAATCTGTCAAGGAGGAGGTGCAGAAACATGGTTTATATACAAAATACCAGAGAGGGACCAGGAGTTTAGGGTTCAACAAGAACTAGGTTGCATGGTAGCTTTGTCCAAGGTATTCAATAAGATAAAAGTAAGTCTAGCAGGTGGCTCAGCAGACAGTGCTACTGAAGCATCCCTGGGTTGGGATGATGACAATATAATTGGTATTTATAGTAACTTAGTTTAAAAAATGTAAATGTGTTACTACTGTACTGAAGGCTAGAGATTTCGACGGTTTCGACTTAATTGCAAAGTCCTGAACATGGTATCATCACCAAACTTTCTGGAGATGTAGAAAAGGGTTGGGGGTATACTCCAAAAAAGAAAGTATGTCTCTAACACAAAGAAGTTTTTCACAAATTAAGTTCAAAGTCAAGTAAAAATTTCGAAAATCTGAATTTCAACTTCAACTTTGAACTTAATTTATGCAAAAACTACATGTGCTAGAGCAAAACTTTGTTTTTTCAAATGTTCCTACAACCCTTCTCTACATCTCCAGCAATTTTGGTGATGATACCAATTTCAGGGGCTTTGCAATCAGCTTACAAATTTAGCAAGTCGAAAAATTTGACAATCTCTACGAAGGCTGTGGTAATGCCAGCTATAGGCAGTGTAGCAAAAGAGAGTAGTTAACTTCTCTGTTTTACCAAAACCATGTAATATGAGGGACATTCTAAACCATCAAGTCTACCTGTGTTCAATCGCAAAGGACCCTATGCTACATAGTTGTTGGTAGATCTGACCAGCTTTAATAATATGACACTGATAAAACGAAAACATTTTTTAGATGCACCTCTATAGTAATATATTTTTTATGATGAAATGTTTTAAACCATTTTAACTTTTCAGTCTATATAATATTTTTTATAAGTTTAAAACAATAAAATCACAATTCACATTCTAATCAGTTTCCCCATAAGAATTCAGCTCACATTTGTCTTGACATCTGTCAGTCAAATAGATGTTTTCTGCTTGTGGAAATCTTGAAAATTTGAAAATTTGAATGTGAATTAAAGGGCATGCCTTTGCTCATAAAAACATGCCAAAAATAGTAATGCTTTTTGTTTTTGAGTATTTTAAATGAATATGATATTTTATGCATGGATAAGATGAATTTGGTATCCTAAGCAGTTTTTTTTAATACAAAGGATATGGATTCAACACTAATGCACCTATAGTTGATACATTTAAGGTTACATTTTAGTAAATAAAAAAACCTGTAACAATACAATTAAATGAAAATCACAAACATCTAAACAATGGGCACCATGAGTAACATTCTATGTACAATAGCTGAATATATGTATCAATAATGCAGATTTTATTTTATCACACATTTTCAAATATTTGTGGGTGATTATTTTGCCAACTGCACTACAAACCTAATCAGAGAGGATTTTTAAAGCTTTACTAAATCAGCTGAGGCAGTTTGCTTAATATGTATTTCCTGTAGTTCATAAAGACAATCTAAGCCTACCTAGGACAGGATAATAATTATGTTATCTCTTATTAAGTAAGACATAACTTTTAAAGGAAATATGAAGAGCAGTGTGTTTTTCTTCTCTATTACTTCATGGGCCATCTCCAAATTGGAAGAAGGTGTTCCCGTTGTAATTGTAAAAAAGCAGAATATAGAAGAAAAGAAAAAATACAAGGATCCTTTCAGAAGCAGGTGTGGTTGAGTATAAAGATATACTGGACAAAAAATTACTTACTTTTGGGGTTGTCAGCAATGGTAAGCCCGTGGGTGTCCCCTGCTTCTCTCATTTTCTCTTGGTGGTGCAAAATAATTTGTTATAAATAAATAATTGTTTTGTGAAGAGCAGGTAAAAGGGTAATGGACACAGGAACAACGACAGAGAACTTTCGGAAAAACTTTACCAACTACTTAACTATACTAGAAGATACACCAGTAAACAAAGACAAGTCCGTATGATCAATAAATAGGCAGAAGGCATAAAGGAAGGCCTCCACTTAGACAATAGAAGATGTCAGAAGCTGGACACTCAGTAGATAGGCTGAATGTACTGACACTGTCCACTGACAGGGCCACACTTGCTCTCTGGGGGTTTATTTCTCTAATCATAATCACCATTGTCCAGGGGCACATTAGACCCAACAATGGTCCACCCAACTGGAGTCTATAGCAGTTCCAGAGCAGAGGTCTCGGGTACAATTGTCGACTGTTCTGCATGAAAGCTGCCTGCACACTTCCTAACCCTGGCAGGAAGGAAATATTTATAACTGCTCTCTCTCACCTTCCTGTACCACAGCACAGCAACACTAGTGATGGCTGAACATCGGCCTTGTCCGTTTACGAACAGGCGGGTCAGACTTTTAGAAAAGTTTGCTGGGAAATTAAAATTCATCACATGTTTTTGGGGAATTTAAATCAGGGGGAATCCGGAAGTGATGTTAGTGATGTCACTTCCGGTAAATGGAACGCATAGTGCCGTGTTCCATATACCGGATGTGACCGGATGGAATGCTCAGATCCATGCCTGATTTTTGTACCGTAGACCAAGGTCTCTACCCTTCTTCTAGGTGGCGAAGGGGGCAGGTTGAACACTCGTACTGTTTACCAGCAAGAAGAACATTCAATGTCCTCCCCCTTCGAGTTAATTGGCTACAATCTGACTTAGTAAAACACACAGGATTCCTGTCAACGTCAGCACGATGTGAGGAAGCTGGCAATGAATTGAGGTGTCTATGACCAGCTTTAGATATCTTAAGTCGAATGTATGCACCTTAGAACAGTAACAATTGGTCTGGCAAGGAAAGGGTTTCATATATTTCTAGAGTGGTTAAGGGATATAGCTGTATAAAGCATGAGCTTTAACAAAAATACAATTATCTTTGTCTGTTTTTGTGCTCTGGCATTAGTTCGTGTTTGTCTTCATTAGAGATATGTACGCAACATCATTTTTCTGCTTTTTAATTGTTCACTAACTCATAATAAAAGAAAGTTTAGTAAACAGGAATTGATAATATTTTTTTTACATCCCTATTAGAATGAGACTTCCAGTGTGAAATAGGATTCAAATTATGTTGTATCCACTTTTTAAAATAAATAAATATTGGCCCTTATCCTTTTTAAACAGATACACTTTTCATTTAAGGCATTTAAAGATTCTTGCTTGTATTTCAGTAAATGTTGCCACCTCATTTATTAGGTTATAGCAGTTTTCTAAGAATGATGGACAGTAATTAAAACTTAACTGGTAATAACCTCCTCACTCTTGACATTTCTTCAGGGTTTTTGTTCACCATTATCTACATATAGATTAAAATTGTAATTGGACCGCAGAAAGGGTAAAAGAAATAAGCCCAGTTCGTTTGCTTGTGACTGACACTTTGGAATTTTATTTAATTTGAGAAAATTGAGTTGAACCATAAAACACCAGAAGAGGTTGAGTTTACTTGAATGATATTAAAAAAAGAGGAAAACATTACAGCAATTTAAAAACTCTTAAGTATGAGTCGTATATAAAAAGTTAAGACAAACTTAAATTAAATTAGATGAAGTTCAATGTTCAACATATAGGTCCTGTAGACCTACACAAGTTCTAACCACAGATAAAAGTAATAGTGTGTTTGAAGTATTAGATGATCATATGTGTTATAGGTCATGTGTTATAGGTCCTTTTTAAATGGTTGACTTTGTTTCTATTTCTTAAAATATACAACCTAGTGTACATTGTCTAGAAGTGGTCAAATTTGTTGACTAGCTGACTTTGTGAGTTAATAGCAAACATCCTAAACATGGTATCATCAAAAAAATTGTATATGTAGAGAAGGGTTTAGAAAAATGAATGCTCTTGCTCATGATATTTTGGCATAAATTAAGTTGAAATTTCATCTCAAGCTATTTTGGTAATACACTTTTCAGTGGTTTTGCAATTCACACACAAAATCAGCTAGTCCAAAAAAAGAAAATAAAAGAAATTGTATCATGCCTAATATTGTCATTAACCTCCCATGAACCCTGCATATCCCCGGAAAGCTACGGCGATTTTCTCTGTGTCACTAATGATGAAGGGGCGGGAATTTAAAGCAGTGTACCGTGCCGTTTTTTATGGGTAGAAGGCTAGGGAGGTTAATTAATATTATATATATATATATATATATATATATATATATATATATATATATATTAATAATGGCAATAATATTATTATATACAGTAAGGAAAACAGGTATTTAAACACCCTGTGATTTCTCCCACTTAGAAATCATCTGAATGGTGGTCTGAATTAGTAGGGATTAGGCTCCCAGATCCCCATGAAAAAGACCCCGTTGAAACCCATCAGGGAGAGGGACCCATGTGAGGGTGATAGTCTGTAACTACTTTTTGGATATCGATCAATCAGAATCAATGTGCGGATACTTGATCTTTGGACTAAGATCCTCTCTAGATCTGTCAGGCTTTTGAGCTGTAGCTAAGCAACATAGAGTTTTAGCTCCCTCCAAAGATTTTCTATTGGATTTAGGTCTGGAGACCTTAAAATGCTTCTTACGGAGCCACTCCTTGGTTATCCTGACTGTGTGGTTTGGGTGATTGTCATGGTAGAAGACCCAGCCACCACCCATCTTCAAATCTCTGACTGAAGGAAGGAGGTTGTTGCTCAAAATCTCACAATACATGGCCCCATTAATCCTCTCCTTAATACAGTCCTGTCATCCTATCCCCTTCGCAAAAAAGCAGCCCAAAGCATGATTTACCACCCCCCATGCTTCACAGTAGGGATGGTGTTCTGAGATGCAACTCATACTTCTTTTTCCTCCAAACACAGTCAGTGAAGTTTAGACCAAAAATTTTCTACCTTCTAAAGTCTTTTTGGTCTCATCTGATCACATGACTTACTCACATGCCTTTGGATCATCCAGATGGTCATTGGCAAACTTTAGAGGGGCCGTGTGATGGGGAACCGTGTGTCTCTGGTGTCTTTTGACAGCTCTTTGGTCTTGACCATGGTAGTAGGTGAAGTCTGACTGTCGGGTGGACAGGTGCCTTTAAAGAGCTTAGACATGTGCTACTAATTTAAATTAATGATTGGAGTAGAGCTGTACTTTTTAAAGGCAGAGTAACAGGTCTTTGAGAGACAGATATGGAAATGAAAAGCACCCTTACAGGAGTCTCTAGTAGCAACAGAAAAGTGCACAAGCAAGATCACCAGCCTCCTGGCTTCTAAACAAAGTAAATTTTGTCCTCACAAAGCCATCAGTTGTCTCTCAAACCAGCCATACCTGATACTAAACATAGGGAACTCATAGAGACTTACTTTACAATGGTAGCTCACCCTGGAATATGCTAACTACATATTGACACAGGAGGAGGGGTTAGTTTCTGTCTGTCACAGCAGGCAATTTGAATTTGAAATTGCAAGTGCATTGGATATATTACCTGCTTTGACAGCTGGAGACTTACCCCTCCTCTCAAGTTAAATAGCATATTCCATGTTGAGCTTCCATTTTTAAGTAAATCTCTATTAGTTAATCCTTGGGCTCTGAGAAGTTGCTCAACTCCTAGAAAATATTCAGTGCTCTGCACACCCTGATAGAACATGGTTTAGCCCTTCTCCTTTTAAGAGCATACCCCCCTGGAGGGGGGTTCAAACATAATTTGTATATTATAATTGTATTGTTGAATGTGAGTTTATTGGAAGATAAATAGATTAAAGTTCATTATGGATGCTTGTGGAAAAGGCAGGTTGTATATTTTGTTCAAAGGAATGGTAAAACGCGGGTAAAAGCTAGAATGAGTATTTTTTATTTCCAGGGTCCCCATCCAAAGTAACGCTCATCACGCTGCAATCGGCCACTCAAGAATTGTGCAGGGATTGCTGTGTGTATGGGGGGGCTTAAGGAATGTGTTGTGGGATTGTAAAGATAGAAAGTTTGCAGTTGAAATGTTAGATGTGGATATTGAGAAGGCATTTAATATTGTGTCGCGTGATTATGGTTAAAGCATTATTGAGGGTGTGCTGGAGTATCTGATTGTGTAGATTATGATCTTTTAAGCTAGCCATACACGTGTCGGATTCCATGGCCAATTGATCACTCACCCGATCGATTCCGGCGATTCTGCCAGGAATCGCAGGTGTGATCAATCGGCCAATTAAGAGTATCCATCGCTGCATACCACCTTGTCCAACGGATTCCGGGATGATTCCGTGTCCGATTGTCCACCTCACAAATGGCAACTCCCCCTGATCTGTGCAGAATCGGATCAGAAAGACCAACATGTTGGTTCTCTGTCGGATCCGATTCTGGGCCCCTGAACGATCGGACCTGATCGATTGGACAAGGTGGGCTGCATGTGATTCCGGCACGATCGTTTCGCGTGCACGCGCCCGGAATCGATCGTGCCAGAATCCGGTGGGAATCTGACACGTGTATGGGGGCCTTTACAGGCAGGTGCAAGTGAACAGATGTTGACGCAAGGGTCCTCTGTCCCCTGTATTGTGTGTGTGTGATTAAACCTTTGTTACGTTTGATTCTTCTTCAAAGAAGGTGGTGAGGGGTGTGGAAGTACTTGTACATATGTTCTGTGCTGCAAGTGGTTTCAGTATTTATGTGGGCAGTGTTTTTGGGGGATGGGAGGGATACGCATGTGTGTGGATGGATTGCCTGTAGTGGAAGAGTTAAAGAAAATAAACAAGAAAACATGTTTTGGTTGGGACGTTATCAATGAAGGGAAAGATTCAGATAATTAAAACTGTATTATTGCCAATCATGTTGTATGTATATGAGTTTACTGCTCCTGGTAGAGTGTTGAAGAAGATGGTGAAAGTGTATATTTCAAAAGGGAAATGAATGTTGGAAAAGAAATGGTGAATATTGTTAGATTTAGGTGTGTAAGGAGCTACAGTATGAGTTACATGATATGTTGAGAGAGATGGAGTAAGAGTAAGGAAGTGATGAAAGTGTTGGAGGGAAGGGAGGAGATGGAGAGAATTGGAGGGTCGATTGTAAGGTAATGAAAGGAGGCGTAGAGGAATGTATATATAAGTTGTTGCACACACAGGAAGATGGATCTGGCATGGATAATGGTTTACAGATGTTTGCCTACAAGAGAGTTCCAGAGGAGAAGGGGAATTATGAAAAGTGAGTTGTGCCCGAGAGAGGGGTTGTTTGAAAGTCCAGAATGTAAATCATATATTCTGGGAGTGTGTTTACTGTATGCTGAAGAGGTATGAAAGATGCTGAGTTTGTGGTCTTCACGTTTATATTTGGAGGAGACCATGAATGGGTTGGTGGTTGTTGGGAAGAATAAGAACAGATAGTGTGGATGTGAGGAATTTTTAATATTTAAGGATGGAATGGTTGATGCTAGGAAATATGTGGCTATGGTCCATGGGAGGTTGTATTTACTGTATATGCATTTTGTGATGAGGAGAAATTGAGTTTGGTGCATAAAATGTGAAAGTTTGATCAATAGAAGGCTTGGATTGTATATATTGTTTTTGAGGGAGGAAGAGGATGGATGTTGTCTACTATTTTTGTTATTATTATGAAAAAAAACCTTTGCCATGTTAATAATGTTTTTTTTGTGTTTGTTTCTTGTAGGGTTAGCACAGAAGGGAAAGTATAGTGATACAATGTGTGGAAGGCTTCAATTATATACATATATTATATATATCAGGTTTAATGTCAGGTTCCTATGCTGTCCAAACTGAGACAAAGATAAATCAGATTAGAACTTCTTCCACCTTTTATGTGACCTATAAACTGTACCCCTCAATTGGAAAACAAACTAAAATCTTTTAGGTGGAGAGAAAAAAAATAAATAAAAATAAAATAAGGTGGTTGCATAAGAGTGCACACCCTTACAATACTTTGTTAAAGCACCATTTGATTGTATTACAGCACTCTGTATTTTTGGGTATCAGTCTGCCACTCTTCTTTGCAGAAACACTCCAAATCATCAGATTATGAGGGCATCTCCTGTGTACAGCCCTCTTCAGATCACCACACAGATTTTCAACTGGATTCAGGCTGGGCCATTCCAAAACTTTAATCTTCTTCTGGTGAAGCCATTCCTTTGTTGATTTGGATGTATGCTTTGGGTCATTGTCATGTTGAAAGATGTTCATGTTCAACTTTCTAGCAGAAGCCTGAAGGTGTTGTGCCAATATGAATTGGTATTTGGAACTGTTCATAATTCCCTCTATTTTAATTAAGGCCCAGTTAAGTTCCAGCTGAAGACAACCAGTCCCAACGGATGATGCTGTCAACAACATGCTTCACTGTGGGTATGGTGTTCTTTTGGTGCAGTATTGTTTTGCTCCAACATATCTTTTGGAATTATGGCCAACCTTGGTTTTAATCAGACCATAACACCTATTCCCACATGCTTTTGGGGACTTCAGATGTGTTTTTGCAAAATGTAGCCTGGCTTGGATGTTTTTCTCCTTTAGTAAAGGCTTTCGTCTTGCCACTATATTATACAATACTGCACATCACCCAAAGAACACTATACCCACAGGTGGTAGCATCATGCTTTGGAGTTGTTTTTCTTCAGTTGGAACTGGGGCCTTAGTTTAAATAGAGGGAATTATGAACAGTTCCAAATACCAGTCAATATTGGCACAAAACCTTCAGGCTTCTGCTAGAAAGCTGAACATGAAGAGGAACTGAATCTTTTAGCATGACAACGAACCAAAACATACATCCAAATCAACAAAGAAAAGGCTTCACCAGAAGAAGATTAAAGTCCAGCCAGAAGATCTGAAAAAAGAAATATATATATATTTTTTTTACATATACCATATAAGACACCCTGACATTTTAACTCTTTATTGGCAAACATATGGTATACATTTTTGGCTAATGTAATTAAATTATACTTTAGTCAATAAATCAGTTCCAACATTGGAAGTGATATAAGCTTATTTTTGCTATGTGGATTTGTTATCCAAAGAACAGAGAGATAATTCATAGGTTTAACATCTGGAAATGGGAAATAGTGGTTAAACCCTTTACAATGCTGAATAATCGAAGTAAAACATGTATATAGATAATTTTAAATGTATTACAAATGGTTTGCTTGAGCCTTCTTTTAACCCCTTCAGTGATTGAGCATTATTTTATATCTTGGTGTGATATGGCTTTATACACCAAGCTGTTCATTTAAGAATAGCTGACAGCTACTGATGTATATGTCAGAGCTAGAAACATTGGCAAGTGGTTCAAACTGTTTGAAGCTTATCTACTGCTGTATAAAAAAAAGACACTGTTTTATTTTTTAGCTCTCTGGGAAATTTTGAGATGTTTTTATAGAGGATTTCATAATGGGAAGAAGCTGTAAGATAACTGTACTCATTTGGATTGGAAAGTATCCTTATGTAGGCGTTATAAACATATGATAGAGTGGTATTGTACTAATAAATGATGAGCAGTGCTTGAACATTTCCATTCTAAATACATTTTTAGTCAATATAGTGATCAAGCTTCAATATTTTCTATAGATTCACATTAGATTTTTAGTTTGTTTATGTAGAGATCACATAAGAAAAGGCAGCAATTTTCAGGACCATGGAAAGCACATTATAATTTGATGTTATCACAATAACAACACTGTATTGTATAACCACAGTGAAATCATATGAATGAAACTTGCTGTGCATTACATCTATAATAGGATACAAATGTGGTAAACAGTATACATGGTCAGACTGTTGTAATGTAATGTTTGGCAACATTGAAAGCAATATAAATAAATAAACAAAATGAGAATTAAAAACGTGACTTCCAGAAATTATTTTTAGAGTCATAGAACCATGCCCTTGATCAGTGATGGCGAACCTATGGCACGGGTGCCAGAGGTGGCACTCGAAGCCCTCTCTGCGAGCATGCAAGCTGTCAGCCAGCACAGAGGAGACAACTGCAGTCTATTGGCTATCAATGCTGTCAGTTTTCTTCACCTCTATTCTGTTTGCTCACAGCTCCCCATACCCTCCCTTCTTATAAGAAAGTAGTTGTGTGTTTACATGTTTCATGTGTATATATAATTTGTGTGTAATAAAGGGTTGATATTGACATGCCAGCAATTAAAAAGGTGGGTTTGGGTTTCAGTTTGGGCACCCGGTCTCTAAAAGGTTTGCCATCACTGCCCTATATGCTGCCCCTTAACCAGACAATCTTGTCAATGACTTATAAACAGCAGCTTATAAATCTTTAGGAACCATTAAATAAACTGTCAGCTTCAGGGATTATAATATCCTTGAGATGTGACGATATTCCACCTCACACCATAAAACCACCACAAGGTGTCTCCAATACACCTATACACAGTAGTGATGAGCGACTAGGCAATATTCGAATTCGTGTAATTTCGCGAATATCCGCCATAATATTCGATTCCATATTCGTAATCTCGAATATCCGCACTTACGACATGAATTGCGATTTAATAATCGCAATTGCGATCCAATATGCGCAATGCATGCAAGTCAATGGAGAATGGTGGAATCCGAAATCGCGGTTATCCAAGAAAGCGCAATGCGACCACATATGCGCAATACATTGAAGTCAATGGAGAATGGCAAAATCCGAAATTGCGATTATCCGAGAAAGCGCAATGCGACCAAATATGCGCAATACATTGAAGTCAATAGAGAAGTCAATAGAGAAATTGCGATTAACCGAGAAAGACCAAATATGCGCAATGCATGCAAGTCAATGGAGCTCGGATATTCGACTGGGAGAATATCCGTCATTTCCATTTTAAAAAATCGCATTGCGATTATATAATCGCGATCCCATTCATTGCAATGGATCGCGATTATATAAGTGCAATAAATCGCGAACAATCGCGATCGCGTCGGATATCCGATGATATATTCGTGAATATTCGCGAAATGGCGAA
>CM070032.1:75585314-75603433 GCA_036250615.1 Ptychadena robeensis | reverse complement strand
TAAAGAGGATGATGTGGTCAAAATACTCATTTGCCTAATAATTCTGCACTCCCTATACTGTTTACCTACAAAGAAAAGAACACAGAACAGTAAAATATGGTGGAGGTTTAATGATTTTTTGGATTGTTTTGCTGCCTCTGGAGTGCCTTGAATGTGTGCAAGGCATCATGAATTCCGAGTATTTGTATAAGTCCAAGGTCTTGGATCTTCTAGCAGGACAATGATCCCAAACATACCTCAAAAAGCACCCAGAAATGGATGTCGATAAAGGCAACCTTCCAGTAAAAGAGACCTGGAACAGTCCAAAATTCTGGCTGAGAGGTGGAAAAAGCTTATTGATGGTTATAGAAAGCGACTGATTTCAGTTATTTTTTCCAAGGGATGTGCAACCAAATATTAAGTTAAGGGTTCCAATAATTCTGTCAGACCATTTTTGGAGTTTTGTGTGACATTATGTCCAATTCGCTTTTTTCTTCCCTTTTTTAGTTTTGTTCCAAAACACACAGGGGGAATAAACATGTGTATAGAAAGACATGTGTTACTGTAATACTTTTCTGTGAGAAATACTTAATTTTCAGAAAAAATTTCTGAGTTGGCAGCTGTTTCGGCCATGACTGTATGTAAATAAAATTTACTAAAATGTAACATGTTACCATTACATCAGAAGTTTGTTTTATACATGTTTATTTAAAACAATGAATGATAATTATTTTTCATGGATAGATTGCAAAATATGTTGGTTATACATATCAAGTACATGATGCTAAGCACTGGTACCACCATAATGGAATGGTAAATGGTCCTTAATGGAATGGTAAATGACTGAAATGATGAGGTTACCTACCTGAGGCAGATGCCCTAAATTGCAGGATCCAGCAAGCATTTTATGATTTGTCAATTTATTGTATGAAAATCCATAGCCTTTAATACATTCCACATCTTTAATTGGATGTTTCACAATCTGGCATCATCCATTGCTGCCATGACATGGAAACTCAGTTTTGGCAGGACCATGTATCACTGGAGTGCACAAAGGATGTGTTGCTTATTATCATCATCACTCAGATACAAAAAAGGAAGTAAAAAGTGAAAACATCTTTTATTTAAACTAGCAATTTGTATTTCTTTTATGGTCTCTAAAATGCATTGCTTCCGTGGCCTCCAACATTCTTTAATAAATAGGACACGCTTCACTGAGGAAGTCAGTTTAGTGTTCTTCTTGTAAATTAACCTGTCAGTTAACTTAAGATAGTCCATTGCTAGGCTCACCATCTCTAATAGAAAAGCCTACCTCAGATACATCTGCTAGTTCATGACATATTCATCTATAGTGGGCATTAGTTGTATACATTATAGGTTTATAATATAGGAAGGATGGGAAATTGGAGGTATCAGCTACCCAATGTTTTTCTATACAAATCATATGTTTGTTAACAACTAATTATAAGGTGTTCGAGAAATACTCTTTTCTGGATATTCTGCATTTCTACTGTTATTTGACATACTGAATTGATCTTTTTTTTATCTATTTAGGCAGGAAATAATGTAATCTGAAAAAAAGCTCAGAATGCTGTTTTGAAATTGTAGGTTTTATTTAACATGTAAATTAAACCTACAATTGTTCAAAAACATTGTAGTTTTATGTAAACTACAGAGCATCTTGTTTGAAATACAGGGAAAAAAATATTTATTATGTGGAATAACAGTAGAAAATATGGAAAAGGAACAGTATCTTTAGTGAAAACCAGGTGATAGCTAGTTAGCAACAAGTTGATGGCTTGTACAGGAGAACGCCTGAGGATATCAAGGCAGAAACCACTTCAGAGCCAGGCTACTGAGACGAGTTAGCTGCCAGCATTTGCTGCATTGGGCTTTGGGTTTCCTCTACCTCCTCATTAATCCTGATTTACAGAAAAAAGTCAGCAGGCTGGAGTCCTCTTAACAGGCTGTCCGGGCTGCTGATTTGCCTTTACTGAAGACAATGGTGCCCTGGAGACCAGGCTACACTGAATTATTCAAATGTGCAGCAGCAATGAAAATGCTACATATCTTTTCCTGTATAACACTTTTATGTGCAGGTATGCAACAGTCTTCTTTTTTTTTTTTGTACTTTTTTTTTCTCTGAGCAAGGAGTAATGTTGACACCCTTATATTGTTTCTGTGGAGGACATCACTAGAGAATGGGATGCTATGGCGATAATTTGTAAGCACCTGTGAGCTTTTAATAATGTATCCAAAATGACATTTCTACCTACGTGTCCCTAGAGGGAAACTTTGACAAGTGCTGCATAACCAGGTAATGAGTTCCAGAGATGTATGCGGGACACTTACTAATCACACTACATTGTTAACCAAAAACTTTCTCTCGTTTTCTATAACACAATCAGAATGGCAGATGTAGCAGAAGATATAAAATAAAAATGTGTCACTTATGTATTAAGGGCTATTCATAGAGATCAGCCAAATATTGTTTTATACCCCATTAATGAAGGTTCAGTAGGGTAAATGATGATAAATTTTCCCAACTAGCCTAAATGACAACAAAGGGAAATACTAAATTCATAAAATACTAAAGCTGGGCATATACTGTTCGATATTTCCGTTTGATTGATAAAAACATTTTTTTAAGATGATCATTTTAAAAACGATTCGTTTTTCCTTTGGTCAATTGACCAAACGTGATCCAAATAAAAAAAAAATCAAGCAGTGATCAGACATGTTGGTAATTTTCAGTCAATCGTTCAAATATCTGTTGGATTTTCTTGGTAAAAGAAAATTTCCCTATGTACAGGTGATTTGCAAAAAAAAATTATATCGTGCAAAAGTTCATGTATTTCAAAGTGTCAGAATCCAATCAGCTTATTAATCCACAACCCCTGCAAAGGGTTCCTGAGCCTTAAAAATGGTATCTCAGTCTAGTTCAGTAGGATTCACAATCATGGTAAAGACTGCTGACCTGACAGTTGTGCAGGAAACCATCATTGACACCCTCCATAAGGAGGGAAAGCCTCAAAAGGTAATTGCAAAACAAGTTGGAATTTTCCCAAATGCTGTATCAAAGAAAATTAATAGAAAGTTATATGGAGGGGGAAAGTGTGGAAGAAAAAGATGCAAAAGCAGACGATTGTCAGGAAAAGGCCATTCAAAAGTTTTGTGGGCTATTGAACAACAAACAACATCAGTAGCACTTTACCTGGGCTAAAGAATAAAAAAACTGGTTTGTAAAACCAAGGAGCCAGAGTCTGGAGGAAGAATGGAGAGGACACAATCCATGATGCTTGAATTCCATTGTGAAGTTTCCACAGTCTGTGTTGATTTAGGGAGCCTTGTCATCTGCTGGTGTAGGTCCAAAACGCAGCCGTCTACCAGGAGATTTTGGAAAACGTCATGCTTCATTACGCAGACAAGCTTTATGGAGATAGCTGACTTAATTTTTGGGGTTTTCATAAGCTGTAAGCCATAATGATCAAAATCAGTATATATAAAGGCTCGATATATTTCCCTTTGCAAGAAATCTTAGTATTTCATATATTAGTTTTGCCTTTTAAGTTGAATTACTAAAATGCAGGAACTTTTAGATTCATAAATCACCTGAAGTGAGATGTGCGGGACTGCTGTGTTGAAGTTTTGTATCTGGCTGCCAAAGGCCCCCATACACGTAGAGAGGCGTGGCCGATTCTTTGTCCGACTGATGTGCGTGCATGCTCGGGGCCATCAGTCAGCGGCAAAATCAGCCACAGGTCAGCGAGGGATTTAACCCACTTTATCCCGGAGAATGTGCCATCATCCCAACAAATATAGAAAATGGAGGAAGATTAAACTTCAAAAGTTCCTACTGTTAGCATTATGTAATGTCTCCAGTAGGTAAAGGTAGGTAGGGCATCATCATGGTAAACACAAGTATGAAAAATAAAGATGGTAAAAACAAACAAAACTGTCCGTATTTATTCAAGTCCTTAAACGTAAGTTGACGTTCACACACGTGAATCTTAGAAGTACAGTGTTGCTGTCTCAACGCGTTTCGCGGTAACATCCGCTTCATCAGTAGAGATGGTCGAATTTTTTTCGCCGAAGGTTCAAAGATAGAAAAGTCTACACCCGGGCGGATACCCATCCCCAACAAGACCGGCCCTTCTATCTTTGAACCTTCGGTTAACCTAACACATACGAGGTGAGACTGTTCCCACCTCTACAAAACCTATAATTGGTTCCCACTTGACCTTTTACAACCGAGGACCATTTTAAACGCATTAATGCTCTTCTTCCACTTCTTTCCTCAAAACCTCTCTCCCCCAGTACTTAAAATCTTTTTGATGCTATAAATCTGATGAAGCGGATGTTACCACGAAACGCGTTGAGACAGCAACACTGTACTTCTAAGATTCACGTGTGTGAACGTCAACTTACGTTTAAGGACTTGAATAAATACGGACAGTTTTGTTTGTTTTTACCATCTTTATTTTTCATACTTGTGTTTACCATGATGATGCCCTAAAAATCCCTTTACCTACTGGAGACATTACATAATGCTAACAGTAGGAACTTTTGAAGTTTAATCTTCCTCCATTTTCAGCCACAGGTCATATGCATGAACCGGCGACCCTAACATCCAGAAAACAAAGGTTGCCTGCTGATACTCTGAGTGACAGGGTGCTGCATGATGCCATCACGCTGCACTCTGTCGCTCGCTACGTATGTGGGGGTCTTTAGTGTAATACCTTAAAGTAAGATGGGGTACAGATGTTTAGTAATGTGACCAATTAGGCAACCAGATACAATAATTTCAACACATTAGTCACGTACACCTCACTTTACTCAGCTCACCCTACACTATGCACACTTAATTTGGGTAATTTTTAAGCAGGTAATACTAGATGTACATATTCACAAGGACAGGTGCAAGCTTGTTTAAATTATGATATCTTCTGGCCTGTTTAGACCATGGGATACTTTGAATTGCAGACCTTTCTATACCAACTGGGGATGTCCATACAGTTCTCCGTTTCCATATTTAGGGGTGTCCTCATAGTAGTTGGGATTTAACCCCCACCAAGCCCAGGACAAGGTATTTACTTTTATACTGTTAAATAGACGTCTACATGAATGGTGTTTACACATGCTTTATTTTTACAGCATCTTATACCCTTCAATCATTTTTCCAGTTGATTTTCCTACATGAATATGAATCTCTTTTCCTGAAGCAGCTGTAATGTTGTGAAACGCGTTGATTAAAGCATGCATTACCTGTTACTGTACAACAACTGAAAAACAATGCAAAAAAAAAAACTTGATAAGACACCTGTTGTTTTGATGCTGAAAAAAAAGTGTGAATAAATTATTGTTTCAAACTTATACTATCTGTATGCAGTAGAGAAGTCAGGGTGCAAATGTTTCTGCTTACAAGTGATTTCTTGATATTTCGATCAATTTGTAGATGTGTAGACTATGGAGAATATGGCGTATGAGCACAGAACTAAGCAAAGGAATTGATTAGTTGTAAATCGATCACATTATGTTTTCTTAAATTATCATTTTAAAATAAGAGCTCATAAAACTATCAAAATGATTTAAAAAAACACTAATGGGTCAATAGTGCTTACACCTTGTGGGAGGTCACAAAAGGTTTTATGGGATAAAATCATTAAAACTATGATTTCCTACATAGCACAATGGTAATCTATAGCTTAATATCTTCCATTAGGTAGAGAAAGTCAATAAGATTTCAAAAATGTTATATTAGTATGCAAATCGTTTCTACTTGATTGGCTCAGTTGCAATCTTCATACAACTTACATACATTTGCATACTGGTGTCAAACTTTCAGCATGATATTGACCATCTCTAGTTGACATCCTTGATCCCTTGCTTTCCAGCCTCTACTTATGGAATGAGCAATCAGAACAAAACCAATAAATGGTGTTGGAAATGTTTATCATTTTCTCCATTGTGGTCTAGAGTGTTTACCACAGTCGAAGTAGTCATAACTATTAGTTGACCTATAAAGTGGCACTGTATTAAAATTGTAGTGAATCTCGTAGAAGTGTCAATGCATAGCAATTTTTTTGTTTACTGAGAACATTTTGCTGCTTATATAATACTATGCCATAAACATGAGAAATTATATCATGAAAGCTTTTTTAACTTAAATTTAGACTACCACATATACTACAATACTACTCAGCTGAAGAAATTGTTAAAGGCAAAATTTTGAAGTGACTAACTAAATAAAATGAAGTGCTGGCAGGTAAATTGTCTTTCCCTAAATAATGTCCTTTGACTATGTAAGTGCCATAGGGTAGGGGCATTTCATTGTAAGCTCCTCTAACAGACTATTTTTTTTGTATAGCACTGCAAAATGTATCAGTTTAATTTAAATTCTTAACCTCCGGGGTGTTTGGTCCAAGTTAACTCGGGCTGAGTTTCATCTATCATAACTATGGAAAAACTCACCTGTCCGCCGGATTCCCCCGGTGAGCGGGAGCAAAAAATGTTGCCTTGAGCACCATATTTTAACCTTCTAGGCTCTATGGGTACTGCCACTAAAAGATGTATGTGAAATATAAAGGGATTACTGGAAGGACCTGTACTTCTCTGCCTTCTTTTACCATATTACAATAAAGATATATAATTGGCTATCCAAAAAAAACCCTCACTCAAAGATCTGAATTAATAAATTCAGTAGGCCAAGAATTAACTACATCATACAGTATACTCCTAATGGTGAAAAAATATTGTCCTTTTAAAACATATTAATATAAAATATTTTCAGGATTCCTTGCCTTTGCAGTCTCACATAATTGCCAAAAATGTATTCCTTAACAACAAATTGCATTTTCTAATATCTGTCTAGCTACTATATATTTTACATTGGATTGTATCATGTGGCTATCCCATTGCACGTTATAGGCTGAGGTAGAATTACAATGCCTGTTTTTCTAAGGATGGCTTATTGGTAAGGGTTAAAAATAAAAGTATAACTACTATTAAATGATAACTTTGTTGTCCTCCATAATCATATAAAATTGTGGTGGGGTCAGAAGGGGAATGGTTTGGCAAGGATAAAGCAATCACAGTAATTGACTGATTATCATTACACTGTAAAAGCAATGATTATAATTATGCATTTATAATGTAATCTAGCAAGCATGCTAAGATTAAATCTTTCCAAAGTCCATAAGGTACATCATTTTCCTGTTTCCATGGGCTTTAATAAGCCGACATCTTATCACATACAATTTTTTCATGTTTAACTAAAAATAAATTAAAAATATATAGCCGAATGAAGTGTCCTATTTACATTTCACTATTAAGTTTGAATGATTTTATATTGATGAGAACAATGACCTTAAGAGTTAAAGATCTGTAAAAATGATGTGTCTGTCACACAATTATAATTGTAGTTCAGTTTTCAATAATTATCGCATTAAACATGCATTGATCAGACCCATTGATTTTGTCTTAATTGAGGGAATGATAAAGGGGCTAAGCTTCATGTCAGACATTCAGCGTTGCATTCCCTTAAAGGTCTCAGACTGTTAAAGCTGAAAGGCTTTAAGAATTTCTATCTGATATTCCACTAGGGATGTTATCCCTCTATCCAGGTCCCTTTAAAACCAGTACAGAAAAATAACCAGCCATTAAAACCTTAAAGAAGCTCTTACTAGCGATGGCCAAAATGTCTGCCCAGCATTTCCGTGGACATTTCCAATGTGCATTTGCCTCCCATAGATTAAAATGGAGACAAGCTTTGTCCTCGCTCCTCAGAGTCAAGTTGGACAGTACAGCCAAATATGTCTTTATTAAGCAGGGGGTTTGGTATACTTCGAAAAAGGGCCCCCCCCCCAAACAGCATGGAGTCCCCCCCAGAGCATAATAAACACCCTGCTTGCATAGAGTCTGGTATGCTGTGGAAAAGAAAGGCCACAAACAGCGTGGGCACTGCCCAACCCCCTCCTGTCCCACATGTCCCCATGCCATATCTCAATGAAAGTAAGACCTTTTGGTAAGAACAGTGGGTGTCTTCCCCACAAAAGGAAAATAAACTGGTAAAATATTAACATTTTGGAAAAGGGAACAACTAAAACTATGTAGAACTTCAAAAGGACATGTGATACCTCATGTAAGCCATCACTTGTATAGGTACTGCTTTTGTGCAGTCTTTGCATATGCTATGGTATCTTGATTCTTTTTATTACATGTAATAGTTTTTAGGTCTGTGAATAAATAAAAAAGCACTATGTTCATAGTGTATAATCCAAAGTTCAACATTTACCTAACCGTGTAATGCATTTATTAGGCACCTATGTAAGTAACCAATCAATACATCTAAAGGTATAGATTTTGAGTTTGGAATTTTTTTCTCTGAACTTGATTTCCAATCTATATTTGCTTAAGCGTTGTTTCAGTGTTCTAAAGTCTAATACGATAACAATTCATTAAGTCTCATTCTCTTAAAACATATAGATTATTTTTAACAAATTGTGTCTTATAAGACATTTGTAGATGATATGTTCAGGGAACTCTCTTTCAAATCAATGAACCTCTTTAATTCTGTATAACAGACAATATAGGGCCAATTACAAATACATGTATGATGATCAATTACAGCAAAGTGCAGTAATGTTATTTTTACTAAATTCCAGTATATTTCATTATAAAATTGTATTGTAGCCATAAAAAAACAAAAAAAAATAAATCTAACAGAGATTTCAGAGAGATCCAAAATTGGGGGCAAAAAGTGCCTGCGTCTAATGGTCCGAATGTGCGACCCTCGGGGCCACTCGGCCGCTGGTGGTCGCATCTTGGCTGCCCGCCAACTCTCCCGGCACGGAGATTAGTCGGGGGAGCTGGAGGGAATGTCAGTTGAAAGATGCCGGCTTGTGCCGGCTCTCTCAGCTGTTCTGTAAAATTCTGTCAGAAAAGCTAGAGAGAGGGAGAGATGGAGTGTCATCTTTCCCTCTCTCAGTGTCAGTGGGAACGCAATAACTCGGCACGAGACAAATACTGCAGCATCGTGCCCCCCTCCCTCCTGCTCCCGAGTGATCAGTGTAAAGACATGTGCTGAGTCACTGCTGCTAGTGACCCCTGCTGGCTGAAAAGAATATTGCCTTCCAAATCCACTGTATTAAGTCAATTGATGTGAAAACTTAATAAATATTTTTTTTTCTGGATTTCCTGCCCTAAAAACTGTGTGCGTCTTATGGTCCGGTGCGTCTTATAGTCCGAAAAATACGGTATTTGTTATCATTGTTTAGTGTTATTAACAGAACAAGGTTTAGGAAACATGAATCAAATTACACATGCATATTATTAGATACAATACTTTTACTTTTATTTGCATATCCAGGGTTTGTTTTGAATGGGTCCATTACACCTTTGAGGCTTTTTTCCTAAATGAACTTTACTCTGGTCTGCACAATTTTTGTCTGTATTCTATGTAAGTCCAGTGAGGAAAGTTCTCCCTATTACCCAGAATTGTGCTAGTCCATTGAAGATGGTGTCACTAGGCCTGTTTATTAATCTTAAACAGGATTGAGGACATCAAGCAATGAAGCTGCAGGGAAGTGTAGCAAACGTTTAGTGGTGTGAGGGGTGTTTGTTTTTTTAAACATCTTTATTTATTAACATGTCATTATACAAGCATCACAGCATTATGGGTTTCAGAAACAGATTCAGAAGCATGTACAAATAGCGCATGGTAAGAGCACAGGAGTGTTAGTGTATCAGAAACCAGGTCGCGCCAGTTATGCAAGCTGTGAAAGACAAAAAGTAGATTATAAAGCATTAAAAATCAGAAAAATTTAACCACTTTAAACAAACAAAAAATTATAATAATGAGAGAGAAAAAAAACAAAGGAAAAAAAACAATGGAAAGATTGTGAATCCCCCCCCCCCCACCCTCCCCATCAGAATTCGTCATGGAAATATGGTTGCTGCATCCACCTAATCCGCTAGAACCCGCAAGACACATATCATGCTCTAGTGTCCTAATTAGCATTCTCAGGTATCTGCAAGGGACTCAGGGTTCCTCTAAGAGATTCTTCTAGATACCAGACAGAATTTTTGAAAGCCAACATAAATTCATGCAGCTGTGTGGTCGGCATGCAGTAGATGAGAAACGTCCGCCAAGTGTTAAAGTACCTATCTACTGCTGGTGGAGGTGACTGCAATGTGGTTATCCTGTAAATGCACATTAGATGTTGGTGATACTTGTGGTTGAGTGGGTAGCGATGATGTCATTGGTTCAGGGAAGTGCCCAGGGACGTGCAGAAGCATCAGGGCAGGGTTAAGAGCAAAAGTTTTATGTGTCACTGAGTGGATGCCACCTCCTCAAAAAATCTGAAGAACCGGCGCAGAGCGAGAACAAGTGGTCCAGGTCTGCATTTTCCAATGAGCGTTTGGGGCACTCCTGTAGCAGGGTAAGTAGTCTGCGCCACGTAGCAGCTGTGTTATGGGCATGATATGATAAAAAAACATCTCACGCCATTCCTCACTGATAATATGACGGCGTACTGTGTCCCATCCCCTTTCTAATAAGTCCTCAACCGTTTCTATGTGGGATTTAGAAAAGAGAGGGGTGGGTTTTAAAAAGACAGGTGATGTTGGTGCTACTGGGAAAAGCAACCTTTAAGCTGTTCAAAAGAAAACATAGGTGGTAAAATAAAGTCCACAGTGATTTTAGGTTTATTTCCACCTTTGAGAGCTGAGCTAATAGACTAGCAATGAATACAGAAAAGAAGATGCACATTTTTTGTACAGTTAGTGTCAATTTTGTGGGGAGTATATGCAAAAAGGTACATTTCATTCTCTTTCTGCTAACATTTGATACTACATTTAGTATTGGCAGCATGGTAGCTGAAAGGCTAGTTTTCTATCCTTGAAGCACCAATAGGTTTTGATTCTCAGTCAAGTCTCAGTTACTCCAACATCAGCAAACCATACACTATATTGTGAAAAATATTGGGAAACACATCCAAAGTACCTAGTGAGTTTGTGAATGAATGGGTTGTTCACAGGTGCTTTGTGAATTTCAATATGGTACTGGGGCATGTGTATTAAATCCATTTGTGAACATTTCTTGGTTCCAAATATTCCATAGTCAACCTTTTGTGGTATTTTAATAACCTGGAAGAAAATTCTGGCAAAAACATTTTAACATCTCATACTCAAGGATCCACATTTCTACAGAGGTGAGAACTACAGACCACCAAACTGCATATGGCCTCCTGATTAACTTAAAGCAGATGTATACTCAATATCTGAAAAATATACATGTGAAGGTAAAGTTTGACTTACCTCTGAGCTGGTATGATGGTGGCTTAGTGCTACACAATCTCCAAAAATATGCAAATTGCAAATTGTGAGATCTTTATGAAAGGGTTAATGTTTATGTCCAAGCAACTGCATCTAAGACTTCCTTTGTTCAAAGTTAATCATCCAACATCACCACCTGACCTCACAAACATAAACACACTACTTAACATTGTGGAAAGCCTTCATAGAAGAGTTACTGTTACAGCAAAGAGTTCAACAGATTCAATGTTCTGAATTAAATGATGTACTAGAATAGGGGATGACTAAATTTTTGTTCTATATGTATATAGTTGAGAAAACACAAACTGAATTACAGATGACAGATTTACAGATAGGTAGCTATGACACGTTTAAACAGGCATTTCATATGCCCAATAGCCATACGATAACTACAGTGAGGGTCATATGTTATCTTCACTCACACTGTTCAAACACACAAAATTGACTGCTTTACCTTGATTTAAAACTAATACTGCCCCCCGTGATCATCTGAAGGGCCTGCACTGACACCGTGTATACAAGAAAGCAGAAGTGTGTACAGAATAAAATCAATCAGACAAGCTTAAGCAATTTAAAAGGAGTATCGACCACTTGTGCCCTTTTTGACCTAGCATAGTGCCATCTAATAGTAAATGATGAAAATAAAACATCACATATCCTTTTAGTTGAATTCCAAAATCTTCTGAAAGGAATCACAGTATTGCATAAAAATGCTAAGGCTCATAAACCACAAGGTTTACCAATATGGTATATTTGATGTGTCATTAAAAAAAAAATGATTGCTCCGAGGTTGTACATAGGAAAATAGTTGAATGTATAGCAATTTATAATATGTGGAATTGAATGCAAAAGTGTGTGTCTTGCTGATCACATGCAATGTTCAAGTTAGATTCTGAAGTTACTATAGTCATCTTTCATTGCTTGAATATTTTAAATGGTCATTCCATATTTTCTACTTTATTACTTATTGCATTATTTTGAAAAAAATTTACTTTATAAATTATGTAATACATTCATTAATAAATAGCTTTTTAATTAATTAATGAACTCCTATTTCTGAATGAACAAAATCCCATAACAAAGGTTCAAATGTGTTTAGTAGTGGGTGACAGAGGTCAGACCCCTTTACCAAGCAAAACAAAAACAATATCTGTCAGTCATCTCACAACTACAAGAAACTGTGTATGTCTGAATTGTATGTCTGAAGTTTTTGGTGGTTTTTTTTTGCGTAGGAAATGTATTATTAGCCCTTTGTGTATCATTGGGGAATCTTTTTTAAGGTGTTTAATGGTGCATTGTCCTGTTTCACATCTTGCCTATGGGTGCCTCCCACAATACACTATGAGTATGTTTTGTATCTTTACAATAACATTATAAACTTTCCACCAATGACCCTTCCCCATCTGTATTCAAACTTTTGAATATATGTAAACTAGTTGGCACCCTAACTATATGTATGAAACTGAGTTAAGGTAAAAGTACAGGTGAGGGGCAATAAAGTCAATCATTTAATAAGATCTCTTAAAAATCTTATTCAATCAACCAAAAGTTATGGAAATAGAGCATGAAATGGCGAAAACAGTGAATGTCAGACTGAAAAAATTTGTATCCAATCGCATTTTGAAACGTGCACAGCCCTTTATCTTCATTACTGGAAAAGAATCTGTTTTTCAATTGCATTTTTCCCTTCTGTATCCATAAATGATTTTCTGTTATCTCTCTATCTGGTGCTATACAAAGGGTAAATTTACTGATATTCACAGATTTGCCACATTGATGTCACCTTTGATTCAGTCTTTTACTTAACTTATGCCATTAAGACCAGAATGTGTTAGAGATCTGCCAATGTTTTTTTTTACTTCCTTCTTATTGTGTGTCCTTATATGTACCTCTGATATTACACACCTTAACTTTAATTACCACAGAATTATACATCTATTATTTACCAAATATCAATTTTATTTGGTTTCCATTAAAAATATAATTTGGCTCAACCCATGTTTACAGACTCCATTTTAATTCCACCACTGACCTACTAATGTTATCTTCACTCAATATTACAAACCATGGGGAGGTAAAGATTTCTGTAGAGATACTCATATTCTCTGGAGCATTACTATATTTTCAGAGAATGGGTACTGTTGGTGTACTGCAGGGCTAAAGTTTAAGCCCTGCAGCCAAGACTTCCCTCCTGGCATGGGCCTTTTGGCTGGAAGAATATAGAGAGAATACTGCATGGTCCAGTCCTGCCTACTTTGCTGGAATATTCTGTATATTTACTTGATATCTGAATGGTTGTATTTTTTCCCTAATTTTCTCTCCAAAACATTGGGTGCGTCTTATAGTACGAAAAATATGGTATATTTTTCCATTAAGCTAAGCCTCAATGTTTTTATTCATGGATACCAGAATAAGTAAGTATAACTTTTCAGATTGGGGTTCAAAAAGAAGTACAGTTGCTTTAACCTCCTACTTGACATTTACCCTGTAGTGTGACCTTTAGAAAACTTTATATAGTTCTTCTTTAACCTCCCTAAAGCTTGAGATGAACCCTGTTCGTTCTGCAATCAGGGTTGCCCCAACCACAGGGGAAGCTGGCATCGGGTACACCTGATGCCTCCCTGGAAATCTGCAGCGATTGTCTTCATCGCTGCAGCATTTCCGGGGTTTTGGCACTGCCCCGATCACGGCACGGTGGTGCGGAAGGGGGCGGGGGGCCGGCGCCATAGATCATCATGTTAATGGAGGAGCGCCAGCTTTCCCGCCCACACAGCCGGCCTCAATAATGACACCGGCTGTGTGGAGAGGGGTGGAGGGAAGGAGGAAATGACAGGCGGTGTACTTTGTACACTGCCTCGATTGCCCATACCGCGCAGTTGAAATAAACATTGCTTATCTGTTTTTAGATCTAGATTAGGACTAGAAGTCATGTTTATTTTTCTTGCCCAAGTAACCCGGAGTGCTAACCTTATCACAACTGTAATGTATCTCTTTGAATATTACAGGACAACAAACTAAAACAGTTTCCCTGTGATTATGAAGCTGTAGAACAAGATAACTTTATCTGCCCTTCACTAGAAGTCACAGATAAGAAAATGCTATGTATTTCAGAATTTCATTGCCATCATAGATCAAAATGGGCAATCATCAAATAAATGTTCCACATTTCAAATTTCAAAATTTTTGACAAATAGCTTTTAAGTCATTAAATGCAAAGCTATTTTTGTATCCAAGTGAAATTTAGGTTGCTGTATAAAACTTTGTAAATGCTTTTCTTTATGCTTTCTTTATTTGATGTAAAATTGTAATAGCAAACTCAAATAGTAAAATTGATACCCAGGACACATTGTATCATTTACTTTACTATATTTGACCAAGGATCCTAAAGAACAAATATCATAGATATTGCTGTGTACTGTTTACTACCTATATATATATATTATTAATAACTTAATAATAGGCATTATAAACCATATTTATCATTTTATATGCAATATACTATGCTTCACTAAATATATTTATTGTAAGCACTACCAACTTGTTATTCAGTGGGTTGAACAAAATCATTGCACAGAAATGTGAAAAATGTATTTCCTTTTATACAATAACTTTATTGCAGGGGGTCAAAAGGTATTGGAGAAATTACTCAAAGGTTACTTTGATGGGCATGTGTGGGCAATTTCTATATTTCTTGTATGTGGAAGAGTTTACAGTGAACAGACAACATGCGGTCAAAAGAGTTCTCCATACAGGTGAAACAAGCCATCCTTAGGCTGCAAATGCAGAAAAAAACTAGGAAATATTAAAGATGGGCTACATAGCAAGGTAAGATTACAACAAGATTTTTCAATATGTTCAATCTTGGCAAACACCTACTTTCGCTGCCATATGTATGAACGTTAAAGCAAACCAATGCTTTCCAATTAAGCCAAATATTACAGAGGGGGAGGGAGAATAAAATAAATTAAAATAAATTAAAATAAAACCAAAAAAAAGCCTGGGGGTGTGGGATAGGGGAAAGTTTACAAGAAGCATTTAAAGCTAAGGGCATCATTGAGCCCAGGGAATTCTGTAGCTCTCAGTGAGTAAATCCAACGGGTTTCCTTTTGGAGTAATATTTGATCGATATTACCCCCTCTTATAGTCGTTTGCGTTCTTTCCAAGACACAAATCTTTATATCGGTATTGATATAATTGTGAAAATGAGCATGGTGTTTCCCCCACGGTTTACCTAGGTCACCAGTCTCGATGTCGTGGAGGTGCTCATAGAGTCTTGCCCACAGGCAACGTTTCGTCTTTCCCACATAGTAGGCACCACAAGTACATGATGTATAGTAAACGACTCTGGGTGTTAGACAGTCAGTGTAGTGCTTTGGTTTGAAGACTTGTCCATTTGGGAGATGGATAGATGGATCAGTGTTCATATAAGGACAGTAATTGCATTTTTTCCTCCCACAGGGAAATTCACCATGCCGTACACCTCCAGTTTTTTGCTTAGGTGGCTTGTAGTGACTATGAACAATCCTGTCCCTAATCGATCGTGCTCTGCGAAATGTAATTTTGGGGGTATCCAAGACAAAAGCCCCAATTTTTTGGTTGTCTTTTAAAAGGTGCCAATGGGTTGAGAGAATTTTTCGAATGTCCGGACATTCGATATAACTCCCTTATTGAATCAGCTAGATCTCGTCAGATCATCAATCAGACAACATACGAATATCTACAAGTAAAGAACTTTACTATTCCGACCTTCTATTCCCTCCCAAAGATCCATAAAGACGAAGTAAACCCACCACGAAGACCAATCGTTTCGGGTATTAATAGCCTAACCGAACGAGCAAGCACCCTTATCGATTTATACCTTCGACCTCATGTGGTCAGCCTGCCCTCTTTCTTGCAAGACACATGACAACTGCTTCAAAGTATTGATGGCTTGCTAGTGGGTAAAGAAACAATCCTAGTGGGCCTAGACATAGAAGCCCTTTACAACAGTATTCCCCATGAACTAGGCATACTGGCGACCTCGACCTTCCTATCTGAAAGGAGTCATGAACAGACCGATTTCAACCAATTTATACTAGACTTACTCCATTTCATACTTCATCATAACTTTTTTCTATTCAACGGCAGATTGTATCTACAACAACAAGGGGTGGCAATGGGCGCGACATGCGCACAGAGTTATGCCAATTTATATCTCGGCTATTGGGAACGCATCATTTGGCATGATGAAGCCCTACTTCAATTTACCACCAAAATCAGTCTATGGCTTTGATATATAGATGACTGCTTCATGCTATGGGAAGGCACCAAGGAAGAACTGGATAAATTTGTTTCAGCGCTACACATGAATGATCTGAACCTTAAGTTCACCTACACCCAAAACCGTCAATCCATCCCATTTTTAGATGTGAATGTCTACAATGTCCTTCGTACCACCTTATATAGGAAACCAACAGCGGGGAACACTATCCTGAATGCCCATAGTGCACATCCAGTTCCACTTCTTAAAAGCATCCCGTTTAGCCAATACTTAAGGCTAAAAAGGAACTGCTCGTTGCCGGAGCAGTACAAGATCGAAGCAGACAAATTGCGCGCCCGCTTGCGGCTTAGAGGCTACAGTAACAAATCACTTAAACGAGCCTACAATTTAGCAAAAACAAGACCGAGATCTGAATTGCTACATAAACCGAAAGCTGTCGACTGAAATCCACCCATCAACATGATCACAATATATGTCCGTCAACACCCGGACATTCGAAAAATTCTCTCAACCCATTGGCACCTTTTAAAAGACGACCAAAAAATTGGGATTTTTGTCTCGGATACCCCCAAAATTACGTTTCGCAGAGCACGATCGATTAGGGACAGGATTGTTCATAGTCACTTCAAGCCACCTAAGCAAAAAAATGGAGGTGTACGGCATGGTACATTTCCCTGTGGGAGGAAAAAAGGCAATTACTGTCCTTATATGAACACTGATCCATCTATCCATCTCCCAAATGGACAAGTCTTCAAACCAAAGCACTACGCTGACTGTCTAACACCCGGAGTCATTTACTATACATCATGTACTTGTGGTGCCTACTAATTTTCACAATTATATCAATACCGATATAAAGATTTGCGTCTTGGAAAGAACGCAAACGACTATAAGAGGGGGTAATATCGATCAAATATTACTCCAAAAGGAAACTCGTTGGATTTACTCACTGAGAGCTACAGAATTCCCTGGGCTCAATGATGCCCTTAGCTTTAAATGCTTCTAGTAAACTTTCCCCTATCCCACACCCCCAGGCTTCCCCTTTTTTTGGTTTTATTTTATTTTATTTTAATTTACTTTAATTTATTTTATTCTCCCTCCCCCTCTGTTTCCCCTCCCCCCCCCCCTTCCTCCCCCTCCTCCCTCCTTCCCAATCGCTTAAAGCGTGATCTAGTACACCCTAGTAAATATGACCATAGATATATCCCTGGCAATCGTTTGATGGAATTTACCTTTAGGATTAGCTATTACGGACTTTCAGCCCTATCATGATTATTATCATACCATATATTACCTCCTATCGGATATACATGATCCTATGCTTTCCACATAGGACTACGACCCCACCTACCCTCGCATACCAACCCCTTTAGGGGTGTCTCTCCCTGGGGCTACGCTGACCTATGCTGGTCCATTTGTTAAGGTTGGAACTCACAGGACACATCCTGTACCTTTTACATTCTCTTTATAAAGATCCCCTGTATTGATACATTTTGGGTTCCTCACCAGATACTCCTACTATACGCGCATTGAACTTTTGAAGTAC
>CM070032.1:75557225-75572196 GCA_036250615.1 Ptychadena robeensis | reverse complement strand
TCAAAAATACGACTTGCCTAATAATTCTGCACTCCCTGTATATACACAACTTGGAAGTAAATGAATGTACATGCCAAAGTATTGAGTCAGAGGTCACTGTTTCCAGTATTCAAACTATATTATCAAACAAAACTATCAAAGGGTAGAATAAACAAGGTGGCCATCCTTAGAGAACTTAAAGTGAGCGGAAGCCAACCATTGGGAACATTTGTTACATATAAAGCATTATTAACAAATTCATTTTCAAGAATGATCCAGATAAAAAACATCATGGGGTTATCCACCTCATTAAAGTGCAATTATGTCCATAATATTTACTGTCAGTCCAACAAGCAGTAAAGAATGGGCCCCCCTCAACGTGTTTCGGCCCCTAGTGGTTGGCCTCCTCAGGAGGGGGTAATGGCCGATTGGTCCAAATAAAGTGTGTATGGTCAGTATTATGCATGGTGGTCCAGAGGATGATTATCTAGATCAAAACAAATTATCATGTTATACCCATGTGGGTACGTATCTCCATGAAAAATCCCCTCTGCCACTAAAAAATGCTTCCCCCCACAGGTGGTTAGCAGTATCTTGTCATTGTCAAAGCCAATAAAAAGGTACTCACCCATGAGTAGTGATGGGACAAGCATGTTCGCCCTCCTTCTCGCCGGTGGACAGTACGGGTGTTCGACCCGCTCTGTCCGCTGGCATGAAAGAGCCCTCTATTCTTCCTCCGGTGGGATCATTAGCAGTGAGATCCCGCCGCAGGAAGAATATTTACATTTGGGCTGAAAATATAAAGAGCCTATGGAGCATTACCAGGTGTACACAAACCTATCTTGCTTGCAGACCTGACATTACAGATGTGAATGGTAATCTAACCATATAGGATTTAACCCTTTACAAGGTCTATTTTAGGTATTATCAGCTCACCTTTATATTTTCAGTCCAAATGTAACCGCAATGTAGGAGCATTGATGGAGGACTTCATTCAGGAGACTGTAAGAATTGGTTTGAAGACTCGAGGGTGAGTACCTTTATGTAGGCTTTTACACTGTGTTTATGACAAGATACTGCTAACGTGTTTAGATAGCCACGAATGGGGGAGTTTCTATGAAGATCAGTACCCACATGGGTAAAACATGATAACGTATTGTATATATGTTTGTGTTGATGTAGATAATCATCCTCTGGATCGCCATTTATAATACCGAAAATACACACTTTATTTGGACAAGGGGCCGTTACCCCCTCCTGGGGAGGCCAACCAGTAGGGGCCAAAACGCGTCAAGGTGGGCCCATCCTTTACTGCTTGTTGGACTAACAGTGAATATTATGGACACAATTACACTTTAATGGGGTGGAAGGACCCAGGATGTTTTTAGCTGGATCATTCTTGAAAATGCATTTGTTAATGATGTTTTATATGTAACCAAATAAAATAGTTTTTTACCCATACCTATGTGTGGTTACCAATGGTTGGGTCCTGGTCACATTAAGTTCCCTGAGGATGGCCACCTTGTTTATTCTACCCTTTGGTAGTTTTGTTTAATAATACATCGCAATTTTATAGTTAAATTTTTCATGCTGTTTAATCAAAGACACAGCTCCATACAGTGTAAAAAGGTATTCCTTTTAAAACAAATACATAAAAAAACAAATGGTTATTGCTGCAAAACCCTCAGTCTGTAGCTGTCAATTGCATTACCTCTTTGCAGCTAGGTCAGTCTTCCATGCTAAATGATGACCAGCATCAACCCACTTGCTGTAAACCTAGGATGAGCTCTGCATCAAGTGTATCTTTCAACCCTACTTTTTTACCTAAATTAACCAGTCCAGCTTTATCTAAATAAAAGGTTCTCTATCTTTTCTCGAGGTGGAATGGGCATTTTAACTATGATACTTTTATATCCCTATGCATTTTGGTTGTAAATGAGGATCCTTTCAAAAATGAATTTCTTAATGTTTTAAATTATTTAAATATTTTTTTTATATGGGCAGTACAAAACCTTTTTACAATAGACAGAAAGCCGGACCGATATGTTTTGGTACACTATGAAAGAATAGGACATTGCTTAAGTTGCCATTTTTAATTAGCTGGTGGTAGAGAGAGAAGAACAAAGACCAAAGCTGGACAATAATTTATTGATGAGTAGGGTTCAGTCGATTCCTGAACAATCGATCGCGTTCGATCCCGGCGAACGTTTCAGTGCAGCGTGGTGATGTCGTCACACTGCACTTGAGGGTTCCTAGATTGAACGGGTATCAACTCGTATATGCTATAGGAGTTAGTCTGTGGGCTCTCAGCACTGCCTCTGCTCCTAAATGAATAGCAATATACAGCCTGTTTGAGCCCTGCTTACTCTGCAGGAACATATATATAATAACTCCAGAAGATGCACAGAAGTTTTCCCTCAGGTGTTCGTCTTATAGAGCGATGTTATAGCTGAGACACTTCCAGACAAGTAAGTGTGCCACTCTGCCAAATTAGTATCAACCATTGGTAAGACATTTGATAACCCACAGTGCTACAATTTGGAGAATTAGAGTGGATGAAAATGTTGTTTCTTTTACTATGGATATGTTGTGTCCTTTTACTACCGTGTTTTCCAAAAAATAAGAAGTGTCTTATATAAATTTTTGCTCCCAAAGTTGCCCTTTCCAGTTCCTACGTATATCTCTAGTTAAATCACCATCAATGTGGTGATGATCTTTCAATATTGTTGTTTATAAGGTAGACATATGAGCGATATCTGGAAGTGCTCTACTGCTCTACTGTAATCAAGTCATTGACCTGGTAATGTTTTTATTTTTTTTAAATATTGGCAGAAATGCCAAGCCCAGCGAATAGTTAGTGTTAAAATACATCAATTCTACCTCATTTATTGTTTTAGTCTATTGATTTCATGTCTGACCAGCGTCCATTGATTTCAATGGACACGGCCATGCACACTACAGCTTTGATTTATCTTTTTTTTCAGCAACTGTGCCACGCCTGTGGAGACTGCGCCATTGGGGACAATGCAGATGGTTCCAGTGCATCTTAAAAATGCACCCAAGCCGCTCCCAAACCACCCCAGTGGAGCCTCAGTCCTCAGTCTGCCATTTTTTTTATTGCTTATATAGGAGTTTTTGGCACATGTTTCCATTCAATTGACGTAAAAAAAGATCAAATTAAATGATCATTTCAAAATCGACTCCTTTTTTTTAAATCAAATTCCATCCAAAAATGAGATGTCTAGATTACAACAATTTTTTTATTTAAGCTTTCTAAAAGTTACCCTCGAAATATTGCTTGCACAGCACAATGAAGACTGGAAAGGCATGGCTGTCTGTGATGTCGAATTTATAACTTCACAAATCACAGTGTGATTTGGTTTTTCATTGTCCAATCAGCAGGCTGTTTGCAGGTAGATGCTACTACAAGAAGCCAGCAAAATACTTCATACAGCATTTCTGTGAAATAACAATTTCCCTCTGGCAGAGGTATAGAATTTCAAAAATAGCTGGACAGGATTATAAATCTAGGCAGTTCAACAGGTATTTCAGCTGTGTATTAACCTGTTTGCCTGAAGTTTTCCTTTAAATTCCTCTTGTTCTTGGCACTTTACAGAGTAATATCTAGCAGGAGAAATGAATTCATAAAGTTAGCATCCTCTTGAAAGTACATCTCATAGATTTCAACTGCAAGAGAGTGGGGAATTTATAGCAAGCTCTCTTTTCCAAAATTTCATATTGCCGTCTTGGTTGCCACACATTAATATCTTTTCTTTTCTTGCACATCTTTGGCAAGTTCGCCTTTTTTTAGTGTATTAAAGTAACCATCTTAGAAATCTGTTGTAACGGAGCTTTTATCTTTCATTCCTTTTTCATTTCTTCAGTAATGCCTTTTTATTGTTACTCGTGTTTTCAAGTCAGCAAATTTTATTGTAACATACATAGTCTTCTCCTTTTCTGATATGGTTTCTAAGACAGTAAGTATAAAATTGTTTTTGACTGCAGTAGAGCATTTCAGTGTACATTCTAATAAATATTCTGTCTTTTCCAGTGTTTGTCATATTTTGCCATTGATCTTTTCCTCTGTAGCACATTTGGATAGGATTTTTGTCTTGTCATTTATGTATGTACCTGTCTATTGATCAAACTTGAGAAGATGTCAGTCATAGCAAGCTTCATGCTGAGTTGAGATGTAAACTGATAGCGGATTATTTGGTATTAAGGGTGGATGGTTTAGCAAAATTTTAGTTTTTATGATATGTTTACAGTACATTTTTTCCTGCTCATAACAAAATATTAGACACGTGTTTCTTTTATAAAAAAAAATCCACTTTACTCATTTTTTTATAAACTGAGATGATTTCATTAATAACAAAATGCAACCTTCACGGTGGCCATAAAACTAAGTTGCAAGTAGAGTTGTATAAATGCTCTTAAGTGCATAGAGTGGCATTAGGACTGCTCCTTGACAAGATTCATCCTTTAAAGCACTGATCCTGGGCAGTAACATGAAGGTCTAAATGGGATACCAACTGACTACTGAAATAACAACTGTTATGTGTAAATATGGGGTTTGAGCTTAACCTTTGAACCCTCAATATTAAATCTGAATGCAGGACAAGTGACTGAATTACTCAGCAGACCCATCATTGTTCACATTTTATTTGCAGCCATAGAGAGTAGTGATGGCCGAACTGCCCGCAAGGCGGACAGTTCGGCCGCGAACAAGCATGTTCGCCCTCCTTCCCGCCGGCGGACAGTACGGGTGTTCGACCCGCCCTGTCCGCCGGCGTGAAGGAGCCCTCTATTCTTCCTCCGGTGGGATCATACGCGGCGAGATCCCGCCGCAGGAAGAATGTTTCCACTGAAGACCGGGTAGAGAACCCGGTCTTTCAGTGGAAAGCCGGCTCGCACACCCGGATGTGACGTCAGTGATGTCACATCCGGTAAGCACACCAGGAACTATGCGTTCCAGGTGCCGGATGTGACGTCACTGACGTCACATCCGGGTTTTCAGATTCTAATTCCCCGCCTAGCAGCGGGGAATTTGAATCTGTCCGCGAACGGGCGGACGGCGGACTTTTTTAAAAGTCCGCTCCGCCCGTCCGCGGACGAACATGCCCGAGGTTCGGCCATCACTAATAGAGAATAAGCATAGCATATTAGCAATACCTTTGACAGAGAAAGTTATACAGTTACCAAGAGGCTTTCGGACTAAAATTTAGAGCAAAGGTGGCACTGGTGACTTAAGGGTGGGGACCCACTGGACCAACTGGCACAGTTGGAAAAATGCAATCTGGGGCGCAGAGTCTAAGAGACCACCTGTTGTACATCAGGGATTTGTTGTAGACGATCCCCAGTTTGCTGTTCCCGGGCACACTCGTCAAAGTTGGCAGCTGATGAGATTCTAAAAAATTGTGCCAAGGGTAAAGAAATAAGCATAATCCAGAGGATAAGCCGAGGGTCTTGCGCCAGGAAGTCAGAAAAGGTACTGGGATTAAGTGCCTAGATTCAAAAGGTAAGCAGAATCTTCAAGCAAGGCGACTGGAGGTAAACACATGAGAGACCTATTTTTCAGGCAACTTCCTGTTGCCTGACACTTTCTTATAAAGGGCAGGAGGGAGGAGCAACCATTAGAGGCATCCAGTAGAGGGAGCTCCAAGAGCAGGACACTAAACCCTTGGCGGCAAGGGCAGTTTTCAGAGTTGGATGCAGCCAGAGCAGACACAGATCCCCTGGCCCTGCAGGGATCTGTTACACTTGGGTTCTGTACTCTTATAGGCACTCACCTTTTAAATCGTTTTTTTTTTATTGAAAAATGTGCAGTCAATAAAAAATTATATTTATAAAGAAAATAAATAGGATTTATACAAAATGTACAATGTTTAAACCTCCCGAAAAATGCTTTCTTCCCATTGCCAACATGTCTTACAAAGTTATTGAACAAACATATAACTAACAACTGATAATCAACAAACAAACGACATTGTAAAAATTAAAAAATTTAATTATTTTAAAATTTTTAAATATTCCATCAACCCCTGACTTGCATTACCTAATGCTTCTGAAATCAAGTCCAAGAATCTACCCATTACCCTTCATGTAGCCCTTTTCAAAAGCTTAGTTATAGTCCAAAATAAAAAAACAAGACAAATACTGAAAGTCCAGATAGAGACCTAATATTCCTCCATGGCCTCATCTTGGCTCTCTTTGGCATCTTGGCCCTTTAAGACTATGAATTGTTCCCACCTCATTTTGCATTTTATTTATCCTCCCAAACAGTGACAGGGAGGATTTTCTGACTCATTTAAACATGACACTGTGAATTCTTTATGGATTCAATATGCTGTAAAGGACCTTAACACTTGCAAGGAAAAAAAAAGGCCACCCAGGGTCCCCCTACACTTCTATAAACCTTAATGTTAAACTGAAACTATAGCCAAGTGTATGGACTGACAGTCGAACATTGATTGATTGTAACAGCATCCAGTGTGATCAATGTTCCAAACGATTGATTCCTTTTTAGAAAGCATCATTACTAGATATGGTAGAATTTTTCGACTAGCTGACTTTGTAAGTTGATTGCAAAGCCTCTGAAAATGATTTTATGACCAAAATTGCTGGAGATGTAAAGAAGGGTTGTGGGAACATTTAAAAAAAAAAATTAGCTCTAGCAAAAGAAGTTTTTGCATAAATTAAGTTTTTCGATATTTTTACTTGACTTTGAACTTAATGCAAAAACTATTGAGCAATACATTTTTGTAGTAATCTCCCAACACTTCTTTACATCTCCAGCAAGTTTGGTGATGATACCATGCTCGGGGGCTTTGCAATTAACTTGAAGTAGTTGAAATGGTCGAATTTTTTACGACCTTTTATTATTACCACTTTCAGCTTAATGAGGGTGCCTGGAAAGCAAAAAAAATTAACATGTAAAAAATCTTAACTATTTTACCGGGTGGGCAGCAGTGATGGCTGAACTGTCCGCCGGGTGGACAGTTTGGCACGAACATTGTATGTTCACTTTTCTTCTCGAACATTAAGGGTGTTCAACCCAACCCAACAGGCGGGGAATTTGAAGTTGCAAATAAATCGTTTTTTTTTTTTTGTTGATCTAAATGTATTAATATTTGGCTGGGGCGAACCCGGATTTGATTGTTCGGAACGCGCGAACGGCGTAACCTCCCGCAAAGTTCGCGAACCCGGGCTAACCTGGCGAACCACATTGACTTCAATTTGTTGGCTAGGCGACATTAAAACAAAGGGCCACAATATGTTGGAAAGTTTTCAAGGGGGGACTAACACCTGGACAATGACCATGACAGAGGGGGTGGTGGTCATGCAAACTTTTTTTCCACGCAATAAATCCGCAGCGTAAGGATTTTACAATGATTTTAGTCAATGGGACTTGAACATAAGAGGGGAGCTGGAGAGTAATAAACAACATGGTTGGTAATGCCGTCTGGGTGACTCACCTGAAACAACCTGTTTGAAGATCTGGCTTTCCACGTTGCCTACAGCTTAAAAGGTTTGGTGACATTTTATTTTTTTATGGAGGGGACACTGGGGGAGAGTGTGGAGGAAAGGTGGGGGAGATGGTCAGTATGGGGGACACTGGTGTTGGTGATGTTAGTGTGGAGGAAACTGGGGAGATGGAAGTGTGGAGGACACTGGTCGGTGATTTGGTTTGTCAGTGTGGAGGACACTGGTGGTTGTTGCGTTGTGGAGCGCACTGGTGGAGAGGGACAGTGTGGAGGACCTGGTGGTGATGGTCAGTATGGCGGAAACTGGGGGAGATGGACAGTGTGTGAGGACCCTGGTGGTGATGCTCAGTGTGCGAGGACACTGCGGGGAGATGGGATTTCCCAGGGGTGGAGGATGGGATATGTCAGTGAAGACTGTTAGATCCCACAGAACTGCTGCCCTGCTAATGGTTCCCTTAGCAGCAGCAGCCAGCTCTCCTGTTGCCTAACTCTTCCTTCGTCCAGCAGATGTTAATTGCGTCCTGTCCTTGAGTGTTTATAGGGGCTTCTGTGAGGTCTGTGAGGTGGTGTGGTCCATTGGCTGGATTATGTCCTCTGACCTGTGACTCACAGGGGTCAAAGAGTTCTGCAATGTTAAAAGATAGGGGGCGAACCGAACTCGCCATATGTTCGCGAACAGTTCTCCGGCGAACAGTTCGGGCCATCACTACTTGTTAATTAACAAAATACGTTGAAATGGAATACATAGCAGAAGAATTTACCCTGTGTGTGGCACTCGAACTAAGTTTCCCAACTATTTATTTTATGGGGATGGGGGGACGTCTTTCTTTTTTATTTTGCTTTCTCTTACAGTAAATGACTTTTAACCGATTTTGCTGATATTGTGCAGCAAAGTTACAACACTCATCAACCGTTAAGAAATGTTAAATTAGAAATTGCTAATTTTTTTTCATTTACCACACTGTGTGTGCTAGTAATCCAGCTGCATGCAACAAAGAAGCTAAGTTTTAACGTACAGTATAAGGGCAAGGTCGCACAAGGTGGATGTAAGGGGTAATTTATTTTTGGATGTTAAATGAAGGGTACATTTTCCAGAAGTGAATAAAGTGGAAAATAAGGGCCGTTGTGGCATAGGTAGGTAAATATGGTTTATTAGTAGGTAAATAGGTTAAGATGCACTTGCAAGAGCTATAGACAGCAATATGAAAAGGCAGATGAGAAAGCGATGGAAGGACATAGGAATTGTGATTATGTGAAATGATGTGGAAAACCCTTGGTCTAGATGAATTACTACTTTTCACGGCACCAAGGATTCTTCCGGAATTGTCTGCATACTGCATTGTTTTGATGGACATTTCAGGCAGAATAATGACCCCTCTCTAAAGGTACCGTCAGCTTTAGACACAGTGGGTCATAATTAAAATGTATGGAATACCTCACCCATAAATGTTGCTGGTAGACTGAGCCAGTTTTAAGAGCCTTTGTTTAAGCAATCTTTTTTCACAACTTTCTATTTTATAAAAAAAAATGTTTATTTATATATAGGTAATTTTTAGGTTAGCAAAAAGTATGTAAAACATTTTTATATGTTAAATTTTTTTACGCTCATATTAAAAAGTATGTAGTATAATAAAAGTATGTAAAACATTTTATATGTTAAATTTTTTTACGCTCATATTAAAGTAAGTAGTAAGGTGTCCTTGTTACATGTAAATGACCTTTATCCATTTCTGTTAGTTAAAGCTAATATAATTGTGTAATTAAGTGTCTAAACTTCACCCACCAATGAATCATCATTACCCAAATCCATTTCCAAGTATCAATCATCTAGCAGTTGAGTTGGCACCATGACTGACAGAAACAAAACATAGGAATGTATGTAACCTGTCTTTGCAAACTTGTGTATATACCCATCTATAAGCTGACCAGGGTATAAGCCAAGGTATCTAAGTATAAGGCAAGGCAGCAGATACTTGCAAAGTCAGAGTCAGCCAAGTCCAGCCTGGGAATATCGTAGATAGAATACCAAACACAGAAGACCAACAGCTTCAGCAGGAGAAGAAAGAGGTGCAGACCAAGGAGGAGAAGAGCAGTCATTAGACCACACACAGAGGCTACCAGCACAGGAGACCAGCAAGTAGGTAAAGACAGGTAAGAGGGACCCTGACTTTGACCCTGACTCGAGTATAAGCAGAGGGGGGATTTTTCAGCAAATTTTTGGGGCTGAAAAAATCGGCTAATACTCAAATATATACAGAAAACCAAAGCTATCATGTTAAAATAACTTTTGGCAAATTGGCATATTAAAATATTTTTTTTAGTTAATCATTAGCGTTTTCAGATTAAAATAAACTACCATATATACTTGTGTATAAGCCAACCCGAGTATAAGCTGAGGTACCTAAGTTTATCTGCAAAAACTGGAAAAACGTATTGACTTGAGTATAAGGAGAGGGTGGGAACTGCCAAGTCAGATAGTGGAGTTTTCTAAATGAGAAAAATATAGAGAAAGCACCATTGTCCCTAGGAATGAATCAAACAGGATTCATCTTAGTGCCACAAACTCAATAAAGTTAAAAGAACACAGGTTTATTGTTATTCCACATGGGTTTTCCAGGAAATTCTTAAGTTAAATTTCCATTTAAACGTTCTTTTTTATTATTATTGCGTCCAATAAATGGAATGGAAAGCCGACGGGAGCTTTTTCTGAAAATTTTTTGGGCTGAAAATTCGGCTTATACATGAGTATATACTGTAAGTATAAATGAACAAAGGCAGTCAGGTGACTAGTGAAATATCTTTAAGTAAACTTTAGCAAGTCCAATTGCTTGGACTTACTGCTGTATAAATACTATGACCTGGATATGTAAGAACCTTCACAAACATCACTGAGCTAATTATAGAGCTATTGACATCACATACTAAAGGAAAACTTCCAATAGTACAAAGTTGCAACAATTTTCTGTTCAAATATTTATGTCTCTGCACCTTTTTGTGATCGTGGTGAAGAAATGTCTCAAAGGGTTCTTTAGCCTCCCAGTTTCTGTTTTAATGGCGGAGTGTCAGTTTCCCCAGCCCACATGGGCGGCATCATTGATGGTACTCTGTACTATGCTGCGATCACCCTTACCGTGCCATTAAAAACAGGCTATGGAAGATCTTTTTAGACATTTCTTCAAACACAAGACCACCGGTAAAGCTAGAAGGCCATGACTGGGGAAAGTATATTGTCATTTTATATCTGTAAAGAAACTTTAGATTTTTCATATGTTTTCATCATAGTGATCGTTCACAAATCAATGCATGTTTAAAGCATGTGATCGACCAAAATGACGAGAAAAATTGTTCAGGCAGGGATCTCACATGTCTGTAATTTTCAGTCAAACTATCGCGAATCGAAGAACATTATTCGAGAAAAAGGGGAGTTAAGGATTCATAGCTGGTAAGTCCCTCACCACATCCAAATGCTAAAATTATGGTATAAGGTGAGGTGAACTTAAACCCCAGAGGGGTGGCCGGCCTCTGCGGACTTAAGAGGTGAGAAGGAGTCAAGTTCCAGTCGAACGAATTAGGTCAATACCTTTAATTTCAAATAGTGTAGCATTTAACAAACAAAAAATCAAGAATAAATATACATAAAAAACACATCTGTCAAGTCTAGTTAGTCAGTCAAATCATACCAAAAAAGTAATACTGTCTAGTCATTAAAACATTCCATCAGCGGTCAAAGCATTTGTTACCACCTAGTAAGTGTCCAGAACCTATAAGAACATTCATTGGTTGCGTCCAATGGTGTCCGACGCGTTTCATACCTTAGCGGGACTTCTTCAGGGATGGAGCAACAGTAGCAACAGTAGGTTGATGTCCAAGTAGTCTTCCTGGTTCATAAAAGAGTAGTTTTAGTACCCGGTCTATTTCCTCAGGAATACCATGAATTCAAGGTCATTTACACAAAACTGACTTCAGTTGGTATCAGAGTGGGTGTTGTCTCAGTGCATCCGATACCTCCCCCCCCCGCCCCGGAAGACCCAGGGGGGACTTCAACAGCAGCGGTTTACGTTTGTGTGGTTAGGACACTGGCGTTAATGGAAGGGTTACCATGGTCATTGATAATAGTCAGTGATGATCATATTCAGTTAATAACCTGTCACCTCACCTGTGTTAGTTTACAAGATTTACAACATTATTCGAGAAGAAGATATGCTCTTTCGATTGACCCATGCAGGCATGATCCCACTTCCATCATTTCCGATCGCATTTTTTTGTGTAGCCGATCTTTAGTTAAGTCACCAATTGATCAGGCACATAAATCGCCAATACATTGTGCTCAATGTATGACTTTGGATCAAAGCCACAATCAAATGTCACAATCGTTTCACAAATCAATCTTGGGAGAAATCTAAACATCTATGGCTAGCTTAAGTTGTCTGGAAAAAAGGATTTTTAGATTTTTAAGAAGAAGACTGCAACATCAAAAAACAACAACACATCACTGAGAGAGCAAGCATTGCTATGCAGTGCAATGAGGAGATACACAAAGAAAACAAAATAACTGTTACACTCAACTGATTAGTTTAAGTGATATAAACTGAAAATAAACTGTTACCATGCAAGTAACCCTATGGCAAACTTCAAGGAATCAGGAAAAGAGTATTACCCTACCTTTCCTTATTACATACTTATTCTTTTCTCAATATAATTGCCTATGCCGCTATTCTATATCAGGGAATTGGACCATTTTTCTTTCTCATAATCATATTTAGACTAGATTACACATTTTAAGCCTTGATAAGCCTTGATCTCTTCAATTTCAATCTATCTTTAAAATGTTTTCTTGATATAGTTAATTATTGTTTTAATCAGAGGTTAGATGGAATCTCGTGATTGATCTTATTTCAGTCATATGATAACAAAATGAATTTTTAAGTAACATGCGTTATATTTTTATTTTAAGAACAAATGTTTACTTTTTTAACCTCTAGGTCAAACGTTTGGTGTACTTAGTGGCATATTTATAAAGATATGAGTTTAATATTTACTTACCATTTCAGTGCTGGTGAATATATTTCAATATAGTTTGAAAAAGCATAGGGTCACCAGTATTCTTGAATATTTAAGCAAGGCTATTTATTTATAGAAAGGTATGGAGGGGCCACAAAAGGCCTCTTTTTGAAGTCAATAAAAAACTAATTTATTTGAGAAAGGGACCCAGTGTGACCCTAAAGCATTTACTTCTTCAGAATAAATATACTTGCATAAATATAGCGGTGTGCTGGTGACCTTGTTTTTCCTTTGGATTATGTACCGTACATGGCTCAATATGTTGTAGTCACTACCAGAACCTGGTATTGCATAAGGCCTCTTGGCATTTTGTCTACAACCTTGACTAAAATTCCTTTATTATACTGTGGACTAGAGATGGTCGAATTTGTGAGCTGATCTGAGCTGAGCTGCAAAGCCTCTGAAAATGGTATCATCACCAAAATTACTGGAGATGTAGAGAAGGGTTGCAGGTCACATTGCTACATAGCTAATATTCCCAGCAACTGAAAAATCAATATGCCACCTTGGTGATGCATATACTGTGGTCAAAATTAAATTCTAACACTCAGCATGAGAGATAGTGAATAGTGATGAGCAGCACAGGCAATATTCGTATTCACAAAATATAGCAAACTTTTTGCCTAATATTGTCCCAAAAATGTTTAATTCAAGGTCATTACCTTAATTGCGAAAAAGATTTTCGCAATGAAAAGAGACCATATTCACATATTTTCACGATTAACACTATTACATGAAAGCAAATAATTTATTGCAGTCCTTGTGCAAATCGGCACTTGTACATGCACATTTTGGAAAGCTAAAGCCCAGTTGTTCTGGGTACTGGAAAATCTTGAATATTCGCAATAACGAAGATATAGCACTATATTCGAGCCTTTCACATATTTTCAATGTGCCGATATTCGCAATTACAATTTGCGATTTGAATATTCACAATCAACACTAATGGTCCCCATACACCTTTAGATTTCTCTATCAGATTTCCTTTAGATCTCCTTTTGTTTTACCAAAACCATGTAATATGAGGGACTTTCTAAACCATCAAGTCTACCTGTGTTCAATCGCAGATGACTCTATGCTAGATAGCTGTTGGTACATCTAAAGGATATCTGACAGAGAGATCTAAAGGTGTATGGCCAGCTTAACAGTGAACTCACAAAGACACTGTACAAAGCTTGGTTAGCTATACCACAACAAGATACATGAATATTGTTTCTTGATCCCCAGATTAATACTTCCTGGAGCAATGAACTGCCCTATAATACTTTTAATATTTCTATTCCTTGAAATTTAACTAACAGGATAACCTATTCTGAGTTTGCTAATTCCCTGATTAATTTTCATATTCAACTGAAAACTCAATAAAGCTATTACACTGTTTGTGCTGACAATTTTGAGGGCAATTAAATGTAATAAATGAAATTCTACTGTGTAGAATATGAAAGAAATGCAATATATTTCTATTTTTATAATTTGCAGATCTCTTTCCATTTTGGGATTTGGAAAACCTCACATGTGAAATGTGTCAATTAATATTATTTTTTGTGTATCTGTGTAAGAACTTGGATATCTGCAGTTCAATCTGATTTTTAGGAGTAATGTGGAGGCTTTTTGTAACAATCCTGCAATCTCCTTCAGCCAATATCACCTTGACTAAAACTTTCCTTAGTATCCAGATACCAGCTAAAGCCCCCATACACGCTGTGATCCATGGGCGATTTTGATCAATGTGGGCAAAAATCTCGCTCGGACAGGGAACAGATATGTCCGTTATCCCCTGGCCGATCACATTACCCATCATCCCCATCCAAAGTAATGCCCAGCACATAAGGTGTCTGTCAAGAATCCAGGGAGAATCGCAACATGAATGAGGAGCTTTATATGATACCTATCATTGAACTTAAAAAAAAAGGAAAATTAAGCTCTCTTAGAATGTCGTCATTAGAAGAAAACGACAAAGAAATCATCAACAAAATTGCTGGAGATGTAGAGAAGGGTTGTGAGGACAAAAAGTATTGTTCTAGTACATGCATAGTTTTTGCATAAATAACTGTAAAGTTTAGTGGAATTTTGACTCGAAATTTAGATTTTGACATGACTTTAAACTTAGTTTATTTACCTTTTTTTGATGATGATAACATGTTCAGTTGCTTTGCAATTAACTCACAAAAATATAAACAAATTTCAACCTCTAATCATATTACAGCAGAAATGCTTCATTTCTTGAGGATGAGGATAATTTTTAACCTAGTTAATATTTTTTTTTACAAAACTACCACATTCCCAACATGTATAGTACAATAGGAAGGATCTTTCTTATCTATGGAAAAGAGGGCAGAGATAATGTACACAGTTCAATTTTTCATTCAATTGACTTAAAATACTTACAATAGTTGATCATATTACATTTGGATTGTTTTTTCCACCATATACAGTTGTGTTCAAAA
>CM070032.1:75524169-75551647 GCA_036250615.1 Ptychadena robeensis | reverse complement strand
CAATAATAAAATTATTCCTCAAAAATACCACTTGCCTAATAATTCTGCACTCCGTGTATGTGCTTCTGTGTAATCCAACTCTCCATTCGCTTTTGTGCAGGTGTATTTTTGTATATTTTGATGTGCTGCCTGTACCATTTTCTAATACAGCACAACTAGATTATGGGCCGTTTCTCCTGCTATGCTGAATATGCGTGCGCCGGCACCCTCCCCTCACCCATATCCGGTGCCCTCCATACCCAACAAAGGCGCACTCCCTCCCTGTGCAGATCTGAACAGTGCAAACTCCCGACCGGGAGAGGTGCTGGAGGGGGAAGGAGAAGAATAGAAAAGATGCACAGTGTTTGGGCGTGTTCCTTTTCTCGTTCCTCCTCCAGCACTGCCATGGTCTTAAGATCTGCACGGGGAGGGAGGCCGGGTCAGCAGCTCCATGAATAGCACCACCCCCAAGAACTTGAATAGGGCCCCCAAAAGGCAGCACATGGCTGCTGTCAAAACACCATTCATCGTGACCACCACAGTGCACCCGTTCATGGTACACTTGTAACCATGTAGTCAGGTCTGTGAAGGTTATCATTTATCCAGGTCATTGTATATCTGTACAATTCAAATAAAATGGACTTGCTCTGTTTATTTATTGAAGACGTTTTGCTAGTCATCCAACTGGATTTCTCAATTCGGAGTGACTGTACACAATCTTACTGGAAATATATATTTTGGGGTATAGCTCCAATCCACACAATCTTAACCAACATGGGGTCTTAGCCTCATGGAGATAGGTATTTCTACATTTGCATGATTAGAGCTGTGAAGTGTTATTAACCCGCCCAGTTGTGAGAGGTGTTGGCATTGCATGTGGCAGACAATAGTTATTTCTACAGGCAAAAACATGGCTGTGCCATGGGATCACCAGTTTAATCTATTATTGCGAACCTGTACATGGAAGAAGTGGAAATTAAAGCTCTGAATACTTTTAGGGGTACCCAGTCATTGGTTCAGATATGTGGATGATACCTGGGTTGACATAAATATACAAGAGGTACAGGCTTTTACTGAACACATCAACACCCGAACATGGACCCGAACCCAGTCTCTAGCAGAAAAGCGGCACCCAAAACTGGAAGTGACATCACGTCCGGTAATCGAAACCTGGAAGGAACTATGCGTTTCATGTACATGCACTAACGTCACTTCCATTTTTTCTGATTCAAATTCCCTGTGAACAGACAGGCAGACATCTGGCTTTTTTAAAAGTCTGATCCGGACCTGGCCGATATTTGGCCATCACTACTGACCAACTTATGAAGAGACACATTTTACAATCTGGCTCTAAACAACTTACGCATTAACAGCTATTTACATATGGGAGGAGATATGAGTCTTTGTTACAAAATCTATTTATTGCAATGCAGAATATTAATGTAAGTTCACAACTCATGCTATCTAATTGTAAAATGTGTCTTTCTATAAGTTGGTCAGTGTGTTGTAAGAACGGATACTGCTAGTGCTAATGCCGATAAGATCTCTTCTTGGCAGAGTTTTTTTTGGCTTGGCTGGAGGGAATGCATACCTATTGCTCCCAGGACGGATGAAATTGTATTCCCATGTTGCTACTTTATTTGATAGGTATACAAAGATAAATTGATGGCTATTAATTATAATGTATTTGTCCTCCTTGGTCAGCCTATGAGATATTTACAAACAATATAGGGGAACAACCAGGGTTTCCATAATTAAGATAATTACCTCAACAATTCAATAAAAAAATTTTTTACATTCAAATTCCAATAATTCCAACAAGTTCAAAATCAGACACAGTTTCCACACCTTCCAGGAACAGAAAAGGGGCACCTCACACAGGTGCACCCCATCTCCTGGGGGGGGTAATGTCACAGGCTTTTTCAAGAAAAACTTCAGCACTGAAATTTCAATCAATTTCCATCATATTTATACTTTATTTATGATAGAAAAAACATTTCTCTCTCAATATACATTTACCATCAAATACTTTCCATTATTAATTCTCCGTGTGTTAGATGGAGCAGATGGGAGGCACATTCTTTTATTGGTCAAACTGGGACACTGGATGAATTCATACAATCTTATTACTTATCAATGTACTTGTTTTAGAAATCTAAAAGGCTCTCATACTCCCATGATCATTGACCCTTAAATAAGTATAAATACTGACTATTAAAATTTTAATTTGTATAATATTCATAGTGATATAATTAGATGCATAATGTATTCAGGTGTTTCTTTGTGCTTTTAAAGTGTTTATTCATTATTATATGCATCTAATTATATCACTATAAAGTGAGTATATGTGGGTATACACCATCTGTAACCAGAAAGTGATCCCATCAGTAACCAGGAAGTGATATCATCCTAGAATGCACATGGCCCTGAGAGATCAATCCTTGCTAAGCTTGCAAATTATCTCCTCTAATGTTAGTATTTAATCTTTAGTTTTGTTTTATTCTATAATTCACAGTACATTACTTTGTTACTCTAGGTTGTGCGCCTTGTGTCTTTGTTTCGATTAGTCTACCAAAAGAAGACTACATAAAAGTAAATACAGAGGGTGCACTAAAAGGTGCAAGCCACTCATAATCCTCAAGAATAAAAAAGCTAACATTTATATTCACAGTTCTGGAAACTCGTTCTTTGGACAGATGAAACCAAGACCTACTTTTACCAGAATGATCGTATGAAACTATTTAGAAGGCATGGAGCAACTCATGGTCCTACGTATACCACATAATCTTTAAAACATGGTGTATGCTTCATGCATTAAGGCTGCCAGTGGCACCCGACACAAGTGTTTATCCATGCCGTGACACAGTACAAAAGCAGCCAAATACATTTTAAGGTGTTTAGAGACAAACCGTGCTCAAATTCAACTCAATACTGTTACACTGATTGGGAAGTCACTGGATAAGAGACAACTTTTTTATCCCCAGAAAACCAAAAACTAATTGTGAAATAAAAAAAAATCTCCACTTTTTCTTCAAAAAGCATCATACCTGGGATCTTTTAATTTGAACACTGTCTGCTATTGAAAAGACAGAAAGTATGGTATATATAATATTATATTTTGTTTATATACACTGTTCATTAAATGAAACACAAAAAGAAGACATCCTACATTTAAATTAATAAATTATTCTTGTTAAATACTTTGTTCTTTACATAGTTGAATGTGCTTACAACAAAATCACACACAAAAATTATCAATGTAAATCAAATGTATAAACCCATGGAGGTCTGGATTTGAAGTCAAGCTCAAAAGTAAAGTGGAAAAACACACTACAGGCTGATCCAACTTTGATGTAATGTCTTGAAAACAGGACAAAATGAGGGTCAGTAGTGTGTGTGGCCTCCATATACCTGTAGGATGTCCCTACAATGCCTGGGCATGCTACTGATGAGAGGGCGGATGGTCTCCTGAAGTTATCTCCTCCCACACCAGGTCTAAAGCATCCCCCATCTCCTAGATAGTCTGTGGTACAATGTGGAGTTGGTGAAGGGAGCTAAACATTATGTCCCAGATGTGCTCAAATAGATTCAGGCCTGAGGAATGGGTGGGTCAGTCCATAGTATCATTGCCTTCATCTTGCAGGAACTGCTGACACATTCCAGCCAGAGGTCTAGCATTGTCTTGCATTAGGAGGAACCCATGGCCAACCGCACCAGCATATGGTCACATAAAAGGTTTGAGGATTTCATCTCTGTACTAGACTAACTCTGGCAAGCACATGGAGGGCTGTGCGTCCCCCCAAAGAAATGCCATCCCACACCATTACAGACCCACTGCCAAACTGGTCATGCTAGAGAATGTTGCAGGCAGCAACATTCTCCATGGCGTCTACAGACTGTCTACAGACTGTCATCTCTGCGACATGTGCTAAGTGTGATCCTCCTTTCATCTGTGAAGAGCAAAGGGCACCATTGGCACATGTGACACATGCACATTTGTGACCCGCTGGAGGTCATTTTGCAGGGCTCTGGCAGTGCTCCTCCTGTTCCTCCTTGCATAAAGGTAGAGGTAGTGGTCCTGATGCTGGGTTGTTGCCCTCCTAGGTCCTTCTTCACATCTTTTGATGTACTGGCCTCCATGCTCTTGACACTAAACTGACAGATACAGCAAACCTTCTTTGCTTTAGTCCAGGTGTGGGAAGAGATCCCTCAGGAGACCATCCACCACCTCATCAGGGGCTTCCCCAGGCTCTGTAGGGAGGTCATACAGGCAGGTGGAGGCCACACACACATTTTGAATAACTGATCTTTTCTACTACCAGTGATAGCAGTCATATCAGTAAAAGTAACAGTAAGAGTAAAGGTAGCAAAACACAAGCTGATCCTCCTTCGATAGATGGACATCATCAAGCTGCAGCCAGTCGCTCAGAGGATCGGCAGTCACCCTTTGTGTGCCAGACATTACTTTGGGGACACCAATGGGATCAGCCAGAAGATTACCGACACGTCAGATCACCGTGCGATCTGACATGCGGCAGGATCCTGGTCAATCTGTTCAGGTGGGCACACTCGATTTACGGACGATCGACGGGAGCGCACATGGTGGTCGATCGGCCAAGAATCGGCCTGTTTATGGCTACCTTAACACTGTAATTATTTTTATCATTAACATTCTTGTCTCTCATAGGGCAGTCTAATTTTCCATCAGATTACATTTGTGATTTATTCACTTTGTATAACATGTAATAGTATTCAAAAAATGTGCATATCTATGTATTTAACTACATTTAAATAAAGACATCTATGCATTTGTACCAATAATCTTTGCCCTTGGAGATTCAAGCTGTAAAACAAGTTTACACAAGACTATACACAGAATTATCAGAATTGGTGTCACGGTCAGGAAATATGACCCATGGCTTTAAGGTTCAGCGCAGCTTTGCTGTGATATTATGTAAAGCCATACATGAGTGGTCTTATATCAAAGGTTTGCTTAGACTATCTGTGTTATAATTATGCTTGGGATATTCACTCACTATTAATACCTGTAAGGTTTGAAAAATGACTCTAGGGGATTTTACAGACAATAATTTCTGAAGTTTAACAATAGACAGGAAAAAAAATGAAAAGGAAAGACATAATTACCAAGCCATATATTACGGTTCATTGCTAACTTTTGTCCAACTTGTTCTCCTCGTGCTTTGATGATTTCACAAGAACATGAAACATCCAATTATCCAATCATTTTTACACTGCCTTGGTAACAGCAAGAATAGGTTAAAGGTGAACAGATTTGAGATAGCAGAACTAAAATGCCGTCATTCTCTATACTATCTTACTGCTTAATTACTGGAACAATTGTTTGAACATTTCAATATATTAATTTAGCATGGGAATATTTGCGGACCTAGAAATTTAATTTAGCTGCGTTCAGACGAAAGCTTAGTTTCTGCAATCTAAAAATAAAACCATATTGGCAATAGACATTTTTTGGTTGTGCTGCTACATGTAGAAATACACATTTTGCTCTTTTTACATATTTTTGCACCATTGAGCACTTCATGTTAATTTGTCAAAGCATTTGCCTGATTTTTTTCTTCTCATAGTATTATTGGACATTTTATTTTAACATGAACGTGATCCAACCTAAAATATTTCTACGTAACAACAATGTTGAAGTCCAAGCACCTTAAGTTGTTTTAAATTTTTGTGTAAGTCTTCAAATCAATTTCAGTGTCACCCTACTTGGATACCAACCTAAGGATGTTCACATTGGCATTTTTATATTCACCCACTTGGGCTGAGCATTCTTTTTTTTTCAATAAAATGTTTATTGAGTTTCATATTTTAACAACATAGTGTAAAAGAAAATATATAAGGCATACAGTCTGAAAAAAACATTCCAATAAACATCAAATAACATGCCATTACAACAAATGTATGAAAAAGAACCATACATAAATGGGGATAGGGAGAGAGGGAGTACAATATACCTTGTTTATTTAAAAAGAATGCAAATCAGAAATCGCATGTGATACACAAGGACGCAAGGACCGCTAAGTAACATGAGGGATAAGATCAGTAGTGACACACCTTAAATCAGTATTCATGAAAACAGCTAAAAGGTCTAAAAAGGGAGGAGTCTGCCGCTAGTAACCACAAAGGGCTAGTTGGCTAGATTCTGGATCGTTTGTTCAAAGGACAGGGAGAAAACGAATAAGTCCCATCTCCTTCACATTTTGTTGTAATGTTTGAGCCTATCGTGTTTGTAGTGCAGCAACTGCTCCAGTTCACAGATGTGATTAACCTGCTGAATCCATTCCCAAATAGAGGGGGTGACAGATTCATTCAAATGTAACCTAAGTGGATACAGTGTCATTTTCTTCATCAATGCCAAAGAAAGGTTGCAAGGTGAGTTGCTTTATTTGGTCATCACACCAACAACCAAAACGTAAGTATATAATTTTCTCTTCTTGCACAGAGTATTATTCTCCATCAACTTGTCTGTTAGTTTATAAAAAATTGTTTAGGAAAAGCTTGTAACTTTTCTGTAACTAAAAGCAAATAAAGATAGGAAAACACTATTTTTGGATTTTTACTCGCCTGTTTTCACATCCCTTACAGAGAAATCACACATTAAGCACAATCTCTAAATCTGCATAGTTCCAAATGAAAGTAAGAAGATTTGGGAAGGGTAACATTGACACTGCCTTAATGTCACTCCCTTCCCAAGTCTCAATAGTTTAGCATTAAAACCATCACCCAGCCCCATCTAGTGGGCATATATGGGATTACAAGAAGACTGACACAGGAAGACTGGCAGAAGAGGATTCACTTTTAGGTACCAGAGTTGAAGGTTGTAATCATGAGGAACAGCAGTATATTGTTATAAGTACTAGTTTCATTCTGTGTGTGCGCATTTAAAATAACCTTTAGCATTATAAAAAAAAAATAAAAGTGCTGAGTAAAGGAGGTCAGAGACACCTATAGAAATCACTCTTATTTATAATGAAACCAGGCAAAGGTATGTTGGCAAAAACAGAAATTATCATTTGTCTAAAAAGTGCTATATGTTGTATAATTATTGATAAATATATATAAATATTATATATATAGTTACATCCCTGGGTGTTGAGCCTGTTTGCAATGTTAATGCATTTTAATGCAATATGGGTAACTAAACAGATTCCATCATAATCTGCTTTGATTCCCCACCCACTCTACCTTCCCTTTCGCAACTCTGCAATGGCATCCCCAACCTCTTTGACAGACAGGGAAGATACCCCGAGTGTAGCTTGGGGTGATTATTGTTTATAAACAAACTTACCGAAAGCTATTCTTGGGGTTAGTGCCCAGTAGGCTAAAAGATTTTAATTTTACAACTCTATTGTGCATTACTTTTATTGAGCAATTTAAGCTTGGCCCTTGGTTTAAATTATTTAATAAACATGTTCTTTTTTTTATAGAGGTCTACTTAGATAGAATCTTTTATTAAGGGGATTTTATACAAAAGGCAGAATCATGATTATACCTTCAGCATTTCAGTCTCAATGCTATAATATATATCCAAATATTTATATATACCTGAGGAATTTTCATAGTAAGAGAATTAATATCTACCGTACTCGGTAGCAAGCGTGATTTAAAGATCATATTAATATAATTTCCCTATAGTAAAAAAGCAGTGCCAAAAAGATAGAAAGTAATTTCTGCAAATAATTATGTGGAAGCAGATAGTGGATTGTGATGGCACCAATTAAAATAGATTTATTCTTAAATCTAGACTCTAACACTAAAAAAGCCAGCTAGCCAACATCATTATTACATATAATATAATCAGTCGTTCACTGTGCAGTAAAAAAAAAGTAATCATTGAAAAAAACATTTAAAAAGAGGAACTTTAATCTATAATGTAGTGAAGCAAATGAAATTAATGAATAATCAGACTACCTGAATGATCATGAGCATATTTTCCCATGTATTTAAAAATAGCAAAAAATGAACCACATTATGAAAAATCATTGAGCGCTGCTTTGAGCTCTATGGACCTAGGTTCAGATTTGACCAGCATTCTAACTGTGGAGTTTGGCTGCCCATATCATCACAGATTTCAGCTGGGCATAGACAGGATGATTTCCCTACCTAGCAGGTGTGATGATGTCACGAGAATCGGCCAGACACCATTTGTGTGCCGGTTATTACTGATGGGATTGGATCTGAATTTACCGTCATGTCATATCACTGTGCGATCCGACATGCGGCAGATTCTTGGTCAATATGACCAGTTGAAAGTGGCATGTAATTCATGCAAATACATTAATGACTGAAATCAAATTTGATGAAGGGAATAGATATAGGATTGCTTGTGAAACCATAAGTACAAGGACAAAACTACAAGATTTCTATTCCAAATATAGAGACACTGGACTGTATGGACATTTTTTGTCAGTTCCAAGGATTTCACAGTGTGGACTTCTAACCTAACATTACAGATATCTAATGTTATTTATTTTTCATTTAACATATTACCCTAATTTTCCTTCCTTCTTCTTCTCTCTTCTGGTTGCCTCCCCTTGTTTCCTTCCCTTATGTCCTAATTATTTAACAAAACTAATTTTCCACAAATTTTCTATGGTTGCATCAACATATGTTATTCTCCTCAGGATAAAGTTCTAGAACCATTAGACCTTTGACGGTTACCTGGTTATACTCAGTATGTTTAGGGCTTCCAGTTTTTGTGAAATTTTTTTTAACTATTTTATGTTACCTCTTTTATCCTTGTCACAACCAACAACCATTGATTATTATCTATCTGTTTATTTTGATCATATAGATCATTAACATTTTTTGTTATATTTAGACTAGCTGCCTTTCTTTGCAAAGCCCCTGAACATTGAACTTATGATTTAAAAACTACCTGTGCTATAAAAATATATTATAATATATAATACATCTCAAGCAATTTTAGTGCGGATAACACGTTCAGGTGCTTTGCAATTAACTCAAAGATAAACTAGATCAAATTTAACATCTGTACTCTCTGAAATCTTCTTTTGACTTGCTTATGTAAAGGTTGTCTCAGGGCCAAGTTCCTACAAAAATTGAATAAATGTGTTGCTTAACTATTAAAAACTTTTATTTTCTCAGTCTATGAACTTGTTGTTCTCTTAATGGGGAGTTTGTTTTATCTTGACATATTATTGCAAAAGTTGTGCTTATTAAGTATGTAAAATCATTAGGACAAGAAACACAGCCAATGTTCCACTTACGCAACGAATAGCGAAAAGGTCTACTTGTAACTTTTATCTCGAAATTTTTACATTCTTGACACTTTTTCATAATTTTTTAAAGTTAACACATTTAAATTAATACAAAATAACACTTAGAAGGAAGTGACATATTTGCTAAATTGTATTGTCAAATATAAAGTTATTGTATAAAAAAATAGCAAGCATACCCAGCTTAAAAATAATCCAAAATGTATACTCTGTTTTAAATGTTTAGTGTTTATAAGAAAGCATGTAGTTCTTTAGGATATATAGTTAGACATCTATAGAAATGTTTAAAAATAATATCTGTAAATAGGATTTGGCTAAGGCTTAACAAAACATACATCAAAAATGCATTACGGATGAAGGATTGTGTAATTAGATTCAGGTCATCTTATTTGTGCTGGACTTTAAAAGTTGATCCAAAGGTCATAGATTGAAATTGATTAAGGATAAGTTTAAATATAAATCAAGGGAATTGTTTTCACTATGAGTTGCTGAAATGGTCTGGCAGTGAGGCTTTATCAATACCCAGGCTTATAAATAGGCTGAAATGCTCTTGAGCTGGTAGGACATCAATAGTTATAGCTATCTGAACATAGAACTGTAATTAGAATATTCAAGAGCTACGAGTACACTCAACAAGATTGAACACTTTAATGTGTTTCTAGTGGCCATTGCAGAATATATAAAAGATTCTTTTCTACACCAGGTTTAAATGGCAGTGTAAGACAATCACTGAACACACATAGTAATTTGGAACAAGAATGCTGCTATCCCCTAGACTGTAAATCATTAAATGAGTACTGTTTTTTTGGCTTTCTTTTTGGTCTCTTAATGTATTGTTCATGTAACATATACTGTGATTTATAAACATATATATGTTAATAATAATATAAATAATTTAAATTGCTCATGTGTAGGTCTTAAAGGTTTTAATTTTCCTTTTTTGTATAGTCTCATTTTATCCTAGGACAACACTTCTTTTTCCAATAGAAACCATTTTATTTCAACAGCTTTATACCAAATATCCTAATCCATTCCTATCTTACTTGGTTTTAAGAAATACTTCTTGTCTTGATGGTGCTCTAATCCTCATCCTTTAGGTGTTCCGATTACCAATAGTTTGTATTTCCCACCTAATGTCCCCTCTCTACATATTGTACGTGATGAAGATGTGAGGACCCAGGATGCCCATGTCTTTATTTGTATACAAGCATATGGCAGGTGCACCTGCCCCACCTCCCTGGAAACATCACTGATGACAGGTCCCGCACTCGTGGTAAAAGAGTTTTCTCCAAAATCTTTATTGTTCACTGGATAAAATCATAAAGCATATGAAAGGCACAATCACCCCTGGGGGTCTCATTCGCTGACGCGTTTCATCCCATTAAGATTTCGGGACTTATTTGTACAAGACCTTTGCCTTCTTTTTCGGAGAGATATCAAGTGAGCCCAGGAGACAGGGCTCAGCTATCTACGCACCTGGTGTTGATCCACAGAGAAGTTTGCAGCAAGACTAGAGAATTAGTCTGCTTATTGGTATTATTATCCATGTGAAGAGTGCGGGTCTTAATCCTAATGCTACAGATACTTCAGATAGTGGTTGAAATTCCACATACCTAAACTTTTTTTTGGTTTTGAGGTAATATGTAAGCTATATTCAGCCTATGTGTTGGAAAATCTGCCTCTCAAATGTTATGGACAGATTTACATATCCTTTAAATGTTGTTGTTCATTTCCTGCACATACAGTGAAGGAAATAAGTATTTGGTCCTCTGGTGATTTTGTATGTTTTCCCACTGACAAAGAAAACACTACCTGTGTGTGTTTGCTTGTCTAACACAGCCAGTTACTTATTTTTTTTCCTGTCTTACTTATTATTTTTCTCCCTGGTACATAAGAAAGGAAGCATGTTAGACATTTACTTTTTTTAATAAAAAGATAGATTACAAAAAAATATCACAACATGAGGAAGGTTAATGGTATTCAGTTCTCCAGTCATAAATATATAACCAGTTGCAGCATACCAAATTCTGTAAAGTATCTGCCTATTTTTTGGTAATGTGTTGGATGATGATGCCAAGGAATACCTTACAGATATGATATCCTATGTTATCAACTTAGAATAATTGATTTGACAATCACATATGTCAAGTTGAGATATAAATGAGATTTAGAGATTGAGGCCTTTGGATAAAATTGTAATCAACCATTGTCAATATTAATGAAACCAATTCCATTGAGCTGTCTCTAGACAAAATGTTAGATAAAACGACGAGAGAAGCCTACTGTATGGAAACTTTAGGAGAGAAGTAGGCAATTCAGTTCTGTCTGATATATATACATAAAAAATTCTTTATTATTATTTAACTTAGGCTTCATAATGTATGTGATTGTTCACATATGGCTCTATGAAAAATCTGGTTTTGAGATTCCTGGAGCTGGCCAAGAAAAAAAAGAAGGATGGATTGCTTGCTGGATGGCTGTTTTGCTTCCAGGCAATAAAAGGGGAACCTTTTATTGCCTGACAATAAAAGACAGAAAAGCGTAAAGCTAGCTGTTCAGCCAGGCTACAGTTTACCTTGCCTTGTTATGTTTGTAATGCTGTGCTGCCATTTAATATAACATTTAGTAGCTTATGGTAACATATTTGAAATGGACAAAGAAGAGTAGTTGGTAAATCAGGGCCCAAGGGTTGGTATACAGGTAGCTGTTGCCAACCTGACTGTGTCCAAGACAATCGGTATTGCCAATGACAGAGAGCAGGGGGAGCATGGAGTTGAGCTTTCAGCCTCTCTCTGTCAGAGGCTGCAGGAAACATAGTGTTACCCCCCCCCCCCCACCTCCTCTAGATGGTACCTAGTGAGTCTTGCACTTGCCACCTGCCTTACTATGCCACCAATGGTCTATACCCCTAGTTATCTCTGGTGCCCCCAGGAGGGTGTAGACCCCAATAGAATATACAGTTTTACTTCTCGACACAGTGTGTTTGAAAAAGTGATTCATGTACCTATTCTTATAATGGCTGTATTTACATGCACATAAATGCAATGGGAACAGATCGTTTTCTATTTCATATCAAAACATGACACAAAATGCATTGAATTTGTGAAAAAGGGAAATTCTTCTTTACAAAATGTTCACAGTATAAAATGAAAAAAGGAAAGATATTGATTTCCTTTGAATCACTTAACTTATGTTTTGTTGTACAACTGTTGTCTCTGAAAACTGCTGCATGCATGTGTTGCATGGAGTGAACTAGCATCTGTCTCTCCTGAACAGGTATCCCAACCCAGATTTATTTGACCACATCACACAACTTTTCGTCATGGTTGTGCCTAAGAAACAGAATTTGTTATGTCACTCACAAATTCTTTTTGAATTAGAGTGAATGTATTCAGATAGACACCACATAAAGTAAATTTTTTCTTAAGCCTAGTCCATTTGCCATTTGTCCTTTGGCAAATAGTAGTCACAACAGCACACCACAGTGGGACATGGCAGAGTTTCTTCTTAGAAGTTTGGCTTCACATAAATGGCATCTAATTGTAACCACACTTACCTTTACCTTTAGACCTTCTTCATTCTCTTCTTCATGCACTTCTTGGGACTGATCATTGGCTTGGCATTTTGGACATTCTTCTATCCATCCAAATTATAATTTTCCATGTCTTTTAAACATTGCAGAAAAAAACCCAGACAAAACATAAGTTTGCCTTAACATTATTAAACTCACCAAAGATTGTCCACATTCACTTAGCTTCTGAATACCCTTGCAAAGTGAAAATTAATGTTGCAGTGGGAACATGATGCTTTTCATTTAGAAAGTCAATAAATAAGTGGTTTAGATAGTGAAAAGAATAAAAATGTTCAATTTACAGTCTTTATTAATGGAACGAAAAACTGTCCAACCTTCACACCTGGAAAAGATTTTATTTGTTAAAGTGTAAACATTTTGAATTGTTATGGAAATGTAGTTAACTCTAGCTGACTATGGAGATCTCAGTAAAAACTGCTGAAAGTGTTAATAGTATATTGACCCACAGAGATACACACCTGCGTTTTGGCCTCAGAAAGGAATTTGTTTGCCTAGTGAAGCAAATTGAGACTTATATAGTCCTTTTTCTCTCTCCCGGTCAGCTGTAGGTTGAAGTTTTTGTTAGTTTTACTGTATGTTTTTATATATACATTTTGCAGCAATATATGTGCACAGGGTCAACTGGAATTATTGTGAGGAACATGAGTATTTGAACACCCTGTGTTTTTGCAACCTCTCAGACTTAAAAAACATGAAGGGGTCTGAAATTCACATTGTAAGTGCATTACCACAGTAAGAGACAGCATTTAGGGGCCATTTCTCACTATATGCGTTACTTTTTTAAAAACACGTTTTTTTGACTGCGCCCGCATATACAGTACTGTGTTTTTTCATAGACAGCCGATGTTACCATTCACACTGCATGCATTGCGTTTTTTAATTTGCACATTCAATGTCTGTGCTTGTGTCAACCAGGCATCATGTACGTATTTTTGTGATGTATCTATGATGGCTAATACATGGATTTTCATGGTGGTGTATATACTACATTCTGTATAAAATGTGTCCTATAAAAACTCCTAGTGGCTCAGCCTTTAGTATCCCATTTCTTGTACATGGGCTGTGCCCATGATGTGCACACATTTCTTAGCGGAAGGTTAGCTGCATTTTTGGCAGAACAAAATGGCCTTACCCATTATATCATCCACATGCAACTGTTGGCTTTTGGACTCATTGTTATAACCACCGCCAAAGCACACGAACACTGCAAGAAGCAAACACAGAACATTGTGTGCAAATTCTTCACCTTGCAAATGGGGCACACTGAGGGCAAATTGTTCATCTTACAATACTAGGCCCAAATCATCTTCTCCTTTATACAGTGAAGTTGTCCTGTCCCCTTCACAGAAAAGCACCCCCAAAGCATCATTCTTTTTCCTTCAAACACAGCAAAGAATTCTACTCTTCACCCATGCCTCCTCTGGATCATTCAGATGGTCATTGGCAAACTACAGACATGTGATGGCTTGAGCATTGGACATGTAATGACTAGAGCAGAGGAACCTTCCTTGCGATGCATGATCTTAAACCATGACAACATAGTGTTTTACCGACAGTGACCTTTAAAACTGAAGTCCCAGCTCTTTTCATGTCATTGACCAGCTCCTCCCATGTAGTTCTGAGCTGATTATCATGATTTTTTATCATCGGTGATACCCCACGAGGTGAGGTCTTGCATGGAGCCCCAGTCAGAGAGAGACTGACAGTCATAACATTACAATTGCTCCAACAGTTGATCTATTTTCACCAAGCTGCTTAGCAATTGCCCATAGCTCTTTCCACAATTGTGTCTCTGGTGTCTTTTGACAGCTCTTTGGTCTTGCCCATGGTAGAAGTTGGAGTCAGATTGACTGTGGGGTGGACAGGTGTCTTTAAAGAGATCAGACAGGTGCAACAAATGTAGATTTTTGAGTGGAGTAAAGGTGGGGTTTTTAAAGCAGAGTAACAGGTCTTTGTGAGACCTTTGATTGTTGCTGATTGACAGGTGTTCAAATACTTATGTGTAGCAGTGTGATTCAAATATGTTCTTTAAAAATCATACTTTGTGAATTCCTGTTTTTTTTTTAAATGCTGTCTCTAACAGTGGGAATGCAAATTCAGCTTGTCGCAGCACAACACAAGCGCAATGTGCCAGTGAAATATGCGCCATTCAATTGCAGAGACCATTTGACTAGTGCGTGTTGATTGAGCTTTATTAATCTACTAAAACTATATGTGCTAGAGCAATACATTTTTTTATATTTTCACAACCCTTACCCACATCTCCAGCATAGTTTTAGTTTGGTGATGATTAGTTTTGGAGCAGAATATGGTATATTTGTATTCGGGTAATTTCATGAATATACAAATGAACAATCTAAATACGTAACATTCGATTAGACTGTATTCTATCGCCTTCCAGCGATCGTGTGCACAATTATTCGCAAAGATTCGCGATACAGTTTTACGGCTTCTCCTCTTCATTCTGTGATCTTAGCCAGTATGAGCGCTGTGTGTACTGGGCGTATCCATTAGCAATGCACATAAATATGCATGATGTATGCCGGTAAACAATGGTGAAGCATAATATGACGAATATCCGTCATTGCGAATATCCGAACGCACATTCGCGAAATATTGCGAATTCTCAAAAGTCGGATATTCGTCTAATATATTTGAAATTCAAATATTCTCACTCAACACCAGTGATGATACCATGTTCAGTTGCATTGCAATTAACTCACACATTTACCTAGTCAAAATGTGAAAAATTTACCATCTCTTACCAATACAACCAGCATTCCACCCTATCTCATAAAATTTCAATAATTTAGAATGTAAATTATAAATAAAAATCTAGTTATCTCACAATCTATCCATCTGCCTGTACTTATCTCTTGCATAAGCATTTAAAACAACAATAAAAAACTCTTTTGTAGAATCAGAAAATAAAATATGGAAGCCTTGGCTTTTACTTTGTATATGCTATACACTACGATTTAAAACTTAAATATATCTTACTCCGGGAGTTGTACTAGGAAAGCTTGTTTTCTATGAATGTTAAAGAATGTTTCTTGTGGTGACCTTGTCCTTTTCTGTAACATAACTGGTATTTGGTAATTCATTTTCTAAAACCTGAGCAGACTTTGAAACAAAAAAGGTCCCAAGTAAAATAAATAAGGTTCCATCTCAGTGATGACAAGTGACTTTTAAATTATAAATACATGCTGCGTGGCTTTTTAACTTTCGGAAGCCCTTTTCATTACAAGGAAAATACACACAGTGTTTTGCAATCTACTGAACATGTTCCAACTGAATGCTTGTACTACCCAGATGGTAGACTAAACTTATTATCATTTTGTCAGCTAAAGAAAATGGGAAAAAATAGAGATATTTAAACCCTTTGTGGTGGTGTACATTTTTGCAACTGTATTGTGATGTCTGTGTAGTAGAAAAGGTAAAAGTAAATATCTTTCCAGTTATCTTATCAGCTAGCTGATTCGAAAAAAGGAGCTCTTTAACACGCAAAATAGATAAATGTTGTAGGGACATCATTGTATTAGGGACCACATAGTTTACTTGGTTTACTGCCATACACACACCAATTAGGGGCCGATTTTGCCACTGACCGGTCGGCAGCAAAATCGGCCGCCAATCGGTGTGTGCCCACATGGGGCAACAGATCCCTGTTGCCCCACAGCTCGGCCGGCCAAAGAATGGACATGTCCAATGTTCTCTGGCCGATGCCAGTCGATGCTGTTACTTGGATGAAGAATGGTCCCATTTAACAGTTAAAGAGTTTGATTGCCCATACATGCTTTGAAAATTTTTTGGAAACAAATTTTAAAACATATGCAATGACAAGTAAAACATGTTTGGAGGTAAAGGGCCAATCTGCAACTGAATTGATAATTGTCCAAATGTTTTAAAATGTAGAATTTATGGCTACTGGCTTCTTCCTTTTGGAATTGCAACTCACTTGAGATGAGGACACGACCCTCAATGATTTTGGCACTTCAAACAAGAAGGTGACCTGACATACTGGAACTGATACCATTTTTGTGGAAGTTTTTAGATTGAGATATTTAATTGCATTTTCATGTCCAGTACAAAACAAAGAATGGCTAGGCAGTTTTTTAAAAAAACTTTCCTTTGACTATAATTTTTGTATTTTTTTTAGCTCTGTTGCTTCTCTATGCATTTAAATAAAACACCAAATACCATATATATAAGTATAAGCTGATCTGTATATAAGCAGAGGAACCTCATTTTACCAAAAAGGAAAAACTGAATGACTTGAACATACACCTTGGGTGATAAATCCAGCAGCTTAGGCACAGAAACACACTGCAATGTACGTTGGTTTGTGAGTTAATCGCAAAGCCCCTGGACATGATATCATGCTTGAAGTTACTTGAGATGTAGAGAAAGGTTGTGGGAATGTTGCAAAGAAAAAAGTATAAGTCTAGCTGATGTAGTTCAGGTCCAATTAAGTCTACCTAGAAAATTTACTTTATTTGAACCAAATGTATGCAAAAACTACATGTGCTAGTTCAATATTTTTTAAAATGCTACCACAATCCTTTCAAGCATCTTAAGCAAAGCGGTGATACCTTGTTCAGAAGCTTTACAATTAACTTACAAATTCCTACCATGAAATATCGTGATTTTCATCTTTTGACTTGAGTGTAAATTTTTTCTGCACATTTTGGGTGCTTAAATTTTCAGCTTATATTCAAGTATATATAACACACTGAGCTAAATATATGTTATTACTAATAGCAGGAGGAACAAAGTCTGATAGAGTTTACAATGATCAATTTTCCTTTTTGTAAGCCTTTTTAATGTAATAGTAAAGCAAAATTATCTTAATTATTATAGTTAGTGGGATTTAAGCTATGTTAGCAACTCATTTAGAGGTATAGTTCAGAGGGAGGAACCATCCTACAACCAAGATTTGTCTTTTAAATATATTATTTTGATGCTAGAGAGACCATATACATTTTTTTCATGTTTGGGGATTTGCCATTCAGTGCAAAACAATGAAATCATAGGGTATTAAGTAGGAAAATCCTTCCAATCCAATCGTCGGCCAGGGTGCTGATGGGCCACCTTAAATTGAAAAAGGCCTTTTAAAAGACAATTATACTTAGATTTTTGCATAAAGCTTATTTTTTCCTATTTTGGCACTTTTCACCAACTTTTACCATAATGCCCCCATTCCAGAAGCAGGGATTCAGTTTTAATAATCCTCTTGAAAGGTAGCCCCCAAATAGTGTTTGCAAATCAAACTGCAGGAGAGAAAAGGCAACACTTTGGTTAATAAACAGCTGCAATTATACCCTGGAAAATATGCTCAGGTAGAGAGAAATTAGTCATTTAAATGAACCATAAATTAAGATCAACCTAATTTCAGTCTATTAAAATGGAAAGCACATTATCTCACATTCAAAAGCAGTTGATGTAAATGGAACAAATTCAGGAAATTTTGAAGTGTGCTGTGATTTTTCATTTGCATACTTATCCAATGTGGAAAGGAACGGAGCTAAAAAGGGGAGAACAGACGGAACAATAATTAGTTATGTAAATAATGTGGCATTCTTGTTTATAATTAGTTGAAGAATAAAATAAAATGCATGCATGTCAGAGGACTAATTTTCATATGCAAATTAACAATCAAAATTATAAACAGTAATATGCGGTTGGGGAATGTGTGGCATTTTTAATTTATTAACAAAAGTGCTATTTTAGGCTGATTTTGTCTGACATGAGAAAGTGCTAGATGCTACTTGAGACTTTTATCCATCTAAAAAAAAATCATAAAAATCATAAAAAATATAGTCTTGTTAGTCATTTTTATGAATTAGATGAAGATGAATCTGCATAACTTTAACATAAAATCTTATAAATGTACAATTAAAATGTCTTAATGTATTATGTGTTTGTATGATGAAAATGTAAATCCTTATTTACCTCGATAAAGGGCCCTTAGTACATACAATTCCCGCCGCAAATTTCTTCCATAGTTCAGAATATAAGAACCATAGTGTTATATATATATATCTTGTACATTTAAATGTTTAGATGAGCATAGTAGTGTTGAGCTCGAATATTCGATTTTCGCATATATAGCTCGAATGTCGCTATTTCGCCATTTCGCGAATATTCGCAAATATATCATCGGATATCCGACGCGATCGCGATTTTTCGCGATTTATTGCGCTTTTATAATCGCGATCCATTGCAATGAATGGGATCGCGATTATATAATCGCAATGCGATTTTTTAAAACGGAAATGACGGATATTCTCCCAGTCGAATATCCGAGCTCCATTGACTTGCATGCATTGCGCATATTTGGTCGCATTGCGCTTTCTTGGATAATCGCAATTTTGGAGTCCGCCATTCTCTATTGACTTCAATGTATTGCGCATATTTGGTCGCATTGCGCTTTCTCTGATAATCGCAATTTCGGATTTGGCCATTCTCCATTGTCTTCAATGTATTGCGCATATGTGGTCGCATTGCGCTTTCTCGGATAATCGCGATTTCGAATTTCGCCATTCTCCATTGACTTGCATGCATTGCGCATATTGGGTCGCAATTGCGATTGTTAGATCGCAATTCATGTCGTAAGTGCGGATATTCGAGATTACAAATATGGAATCAAATATTATGGCGGATATTCGCGAAATTACGCGAATTCGAATATTGCCTAGTCGCTCATCACTAGAGCATAGCAGCCAGTTTCCATTCCAATGTGTGTCATGTTATTATTACCTTTTATAAAGCACCAACATATTAAGTAATGAAGAGCTGTATGGGAAACTCTGAAACGTAGGAGAACCCAAAAAGAAAAAAAACTAGATTAGGAATGGTGAGGAGCGGAAGGTTTATAGTGAGAGTTATGTGTGACGTTTCACTTACGATTGTAGTTGCAGAAAATTCTGACACCAAGAAGAGTTTTTGGTATAGATGTTTGGTTGCACTCTGTTGGCCTATGGGTGACCGATCGAAATGGTCGAATTTTTTTTTAATTTGAACATTTTAAGTTAATTACAAGGGTTGGGGGTATACTACAAAAAGTATTGCTCTAACATAAATAGTTTTTGCATAAATAAGTTTAAAGTAAAGTCAAAATTTAGAACATCCAAATTTTGATTTTGATTTTGAACTTAAATTAATGCAAAAACTACACGTGCTAGAGCAAAAAAATTTCAAATGTTCCCTCAACTCTTTTCTACATCTCCAGCAATTTTGGAGATGATATTAATTTCAATTTGCAATCTGCTTACACAGTCAGTTGGTCGAAAAATTCAAAGTTAGTCTTGGTTGTTGTGACCTTGCTTCCAGTGATAAATATGAAGGTGTGATGGGTACCCACAGAAAAAGAAGATAGAGAGAAGGTGCCCGAAGTAATTATGTTTCCTTTATTAATGATCACTTGATATAAAAGCAGGTTTTTAAAAGCAGCACATCAACGCTAATCAAGCATTTCGTGACTCACATTTGGTCCAGCTTTACCTCCATCCAGAGACACAGACCAAATTTACCCAACCAACATCCTGAAGAAGTGACCCTGTGAGCTATGAAATGCTCGATTAGCGTTGATGTACTGCTTTTAAAAACCTGCCTTTAGATCAAGTGACCATTATTAAAAAAAAACATTGCCTTTTTTCTGTGGGTACCCATCATACTTCAAACATATTATTAAGTACTGTACAATAAATAAATGGTCCGAAAGACTAACCAACATACTAAACAAGCATTAACTATGATGCAACAGCAGATGAGAACCCAGCCTAAGTGAGCTTACAGCCTATGTGAGCTTGCAGCCTAAGTGTTGGAATAACAATGTAGAAAAATAGTCCACAAGCATTTTGCAGGTCATGCGTGTTATTTTTCCACAGAGATTTGCTGAAAGTACATCTTCACACTCTACTGGGCATCCATACTTTTTGCCATTAATTTTTTTAAAATTAATGTTCAGCACTGGTGTTGTTATATTGTGTGTTCCATTCAGTTTCTTCTCTATTTGTTTCACACTACTTTTTGCATGCACATATTAATTTTCATGTGTTTTTGTTTTATTAGCCTTTAAATAATATTTATTTTAATAATTATAATTTTGATATATACAAAGAAAGAGGGGCGGGGAAAAGACCCCTGACCCAAATTGTTGCTAGGGGATTTTTAAGGTCACACGTTTTAGTAACCGTCAAGCTTAACAGTTAAAACCAATAAACATTTTAATTAGAAGATAATAAATACATATATGCAACAATTCTTAGCACGGGTATCGTACGCAAGGTTTGATAGTATTGCTAGTGATATATCAATACAAAAAGTTACAAAGTCCTTCAGATTTGTCTAGGGGTTTATCTATACCCTAAACTTTATCCAAACCCTTTTTTTGCCATCTGAAGGACTTTGTAACTTTTTACTTTTTGCCCCTCTTTCTTTGTATATATAATTTTGGGATGTGGTCATATATTTAAGAAAAGTGCCCCCCCCCCTGTTCCAATTATAATTTTGATATTAACCTAACAACAGCTATGAACCTAATTTAGCTTATTAATATTAGAGAATTCAAACAATTTAATTATTTTACCCTCTGTGGATTTTGTTAACATATTCTGTAAAATGTTTAGGCTTTTATACAAAAAATTATTTTTTTTGTTGTGTGTCGTCACTTAGATCGTAGTGTCAGGGCCACGGGATGCCGGCACTGATATTTACAAGAGCGTTCCCGCTTCTCATGGCTGTCCTGCCCATGATAGTGTCAATTACCTGGACTGCTGGGTTCTTTGTTCTTTGCTTTGTATTTTCATTGCTTTATTCATTGGATTGAATTGTTGTGTCTAACCCCTGCTTTGAACATAAACCCCTCTTCTGTTTAACCCTTTGGGTACTGCATTTTTTTGGACTGAATTTCTGTGTATGACCCCCGCCCCACTGTGTACCTGGACTATTCTTCCATTAAACCTTCGGCATTTTTACTCACTTTTGAGTGGTCCCTGCAGGGTTTTATCAGTATCAGCTCTTAGGTGGGATATTTTGTGTGCCTAAGACCTGAGGGCAACCAAAGTTGGGGCAGGGGCTTGACTTAAAGCTAAAGTTGGGGCGGGGGCTTGACTTTAAATAAAAACTGCAGCGGATGTTGTGGGAACTGCAGACTGGTGATCCCTCTGAGACCATCACACTTACAGCATATATTATATATAGTGTTTACCAAAAGGAAGGAAGCACAGCCCTTACTTGTGATAAATAGTTAAAAAATATCTTTTAATGGAATAAAACTGAAAATATGACGCTGTGACAATATAAAGCAGTCAGTGTACAGCTACTATAACAGCGTAAATGTGTTGTCTCTTCAAAATAACTCAACACACAGTTCATTAATGTCTGAACCTCTGGCAATAAAAGTAAAATGTGACCCCACCATTATTTTCCATCACTGGGGCTGCATGGGGCTGCATAGCAAAGTACTAATCCCCAGAAACCATATTACACATGGAACGGTGATGCTGAAGCAAGAATATACAGTTGTATATGAAAAGGGAATTATAATATATTTATTGATATAATTATATATCATATAAAAAACATTTGTTTGATCACCAAATGATTGTCACAATCACACACAGTGATCGATCATTCAGGAATCTAGCACAAAAAATCGACCCGTGTATGGCCAGCTTAAATTTTAATAAACCATTAAATGTTTTTTTTTTCCTTCCCCTTTCCCAGCCAGGGTAGGCAAACGTATTCAGCCAAAGAGTCAAATCGCAACAGTGCAATGCTTGAAATATAGATTGTGAGCCCGGGGATGGGGGGTGTGGCTTAGGAGTTGCTGTCGAGATTTACTATTAATGAAGTTCCTAGTAAATAGAAATGATATAATAACAATATTTATTATTCACTCACTGTCAGAAGGAATGGCAATGTTGTCACTCATTGTCAGAAGGAATGGCAATGTTGTCATTCACAGTGAGAAGGAATGGCAATGTTGTCACTCACTGTCAGAAGGAACGGCAAGGTTGTCACTCACTGTCAGAAGGAACGGCAAGGTTGTCACTTACTGTCATAAGGAATGGCAATGTTGTCACTCACTATTAGAAGGAATAGCAATGTTGTCACTCATTGTCAGAAGGAATGACAATCTTGTCACTCACTAATAGAAGGAATGGCAATCTTGCCACTCACTGTCAGAAGGAACGACAAGGTTGTCACTCACTGTCACGAGGAATGGCAATCTTTTCATTCACTGTTAAAAAGAATGGCAATGATGTCACTCACTGTCAGAATGAATGGCAATGCTGTCAATCACAATCAGAAACAATGGCAATGTTGTCAATCACTGTCAGAAGGAATGGCAATGTTGTCACTCACTGTTAGAAGAATGGCAATGTTGTCACTCACTAACAGAAGGAATGGCAATCTTGTTACTCACTATCAGAAGGAATGGCAATGTCGTCACTCACTAATAGTAGGAATGGCAATGTTGTCACTCACTGTTAAAAGGAATGGCAATGTTGTCACTTGCTGTTAGAAGCAATGGCAATCTTGTCACTCACTGTTAGAAGCAATGGCAATCTTGTCACTTACTATTAGAAGGAATGGCAATCTTGTCACTCACTGTTAATTGTTTGGGGCCAGATTGATGAACCAGTGAGGCAGAAGGACAAAATAGTCTGCTTTACTGGCTCTGCTGCCGGGGGTGTGTGTGGGAGGGGTGCTGCCTGGACATGAATGGAAAAAAAGTAAAAAATGTTTTTCAAAAACCTAGCAAGCAGGAAGAGCAAGAACTAGTGATGATCGCGAATAATCGGATTCCGAATATTAATCGCGAATATCGGCAATTCGGAAGATGGTGAATATATTGCCGAATATTCGCAATTCCGGATATAAGCATTTTTAATGAAAAAAATTACAGCACGCAGAGCTACAAGACGTTATTTTTCATTTTTTAAATAACAAAATTTGTTTAATATTATACTTCAAGCATTAGGGAACACTGTTGTATGGTAATGCACATTTTGTGTCAGGTGAGTTCCTGTGCCCTATGCATTAACAATTAGGTTTCAGGGGCCGCAAGTGGAGGACTGAGGGGGCCGCCAAAGAACGCCAAAAGGGCCGCAGGTTGGGCACCTAGGGTCTAGGGTATGCTACAAAAAAGAAAGTGTTGCACTAACACAAATAGTTTTTGCATAAATTAAGTTCAAATTTATGTCTAAATTTCGACATTGACTTTGAACCTAATTCATACACAAACTAGACATTTGTTTTTCAAATGTTCCCACAACCCTTCTCTAAAAGTGCAGTAATTGTTGTGCAATAGGCTGACAAAGCTAGCAGCATACAAATTCTGCACATGCAAATTTTTTCAAATAATTTTCTAGCGCAAATTTTCAAATCCTTTACGCATGCGAATATTTCAACATACGAACTTACAAATATTGGCATGGCAAATCAATGTTTTTTAAAGTCGTAGTTTCGGGTTGATTTTAAACTTTTTGGAGGAAAAGTCAAAATGGTCTCGTTGCATAGTTGACATAGTTGACATTTCGACTAGTGCTAAGCATGTGAGGTGGCAACAAGGTGAGGACCACAAAGTCTCGCCTACAGTCAAGGATGGTGGTGGTAATGTCTTGGTTTGGGACTGCATGAGTACTGCCAGAACTGGAGATAATTGAGGAAAGCATCAATGCCAACATGTACTGTTATTGACTCTTTGGGCAAAATGTTTACATTTGGTTGTACTGCACCATCTGACTGTGGGGTGAGGGGTCAAAGTTTGCCTCCATGTTTAACCGCTTGGTTTTTTTTAAATAGCACACCATGGGTGATCACGGTGGAGCATATAAAATGCTACCAAAATTTTTTGCCAATTCGGAGGTGCCCAACATGATTCCAACGTCGCCAGTACTCCTTTACGGCTGAATACCCCACCTAAGGTGTGGATACCCTTAAGGGTCAATACTATAAAATACTGGCTGTTACCTATCAAACAAAGGATTACAATTTATATGACCATTGGGACCATGGCTAAGGCCTTATATGGCCCCCATATTGCAACAATGCTGATCAACCTAGGATATACCCTCTGTGTTCACAAAGTGTAGTGTGCTGGAGGTGTCTCTCGGCTGGGAACTCGGGGGCTTACCTCTAATCTGGGACCACCTAACCATCTCTGATATAAAATTTACCCAATAGACCAGAATACAAGAGGACATTATACAGCATTGATTTTAACTTTGGAATGGTTTGACACTTCACACACCCATATTTGTGGGTTACATGACCTATACATATATGGTTGGACTCGACGTTGAGGCTTTATATAGCTCTATACCTCATGAAAAAGGTATAACCGCTACAAGATCTTTCCTTGCAGAAAGAAGCTTGGACCACCAATGGTACAGTGAATTCATTCTTGAGTTACTACACTTGACTTCATCTTACATAACAACTATTTTCTTTTTGGTGAGGACATCTACCTCCAGGCACAGGGGGTTGCTATGGGGACCACATGTGCCCCAAGCTATGCCAACCTGTACCTGGGGGCGTGGGAGCGAGAACTATTTTCATCAAGTAAGCTCGAGAAATATACGCAGCTAATTGGCTTATGGTTTCGTTACATTGACGATGTGTTTATGACGTGGGAGGGATCGGCTGAAGAACTTAAGGATTTTGTTACAATGTTACATCAAAATGAATTTAACCTTAAATTTACATATACATGTAACCAATACAACCTTTCGTTTTTAGACTTACAATTATTCGTGAACAGGATAACAAACTAAGAATGACGTTATACAGAAAATAAATGGCTGGAAATACGATACTGCACGCGTCAAGCTCCCATCCAATCCCCCTTGTCAGAAGCATCCCATATGGCCAATATATTCGCCTAATGAGGAATTGCTCCACCTCAACTGATTTTGAAAAGGAGGCTCTCAAGCTAAGAAACCGATTATTGAAAAGAGGCTACAGTAAGACCATGCTGAAGAAGGCTTACCAAAAAGCCAAAGTTCAACAAAGGGACAATCTCCTCTTCCGACCCAAAGCAGTGACACCCACCTCTACAACCAGGATCATAACTACTTACACGCATCATGTCAAAATACAGGCCAATTCTCCTTAATGACAACAAACTTAACAAACTGGTGGGCCCTTACCCACAAGTAACGTACTGTAAATCGAAGTCACTTAAGGATACCTTGACACAGAGTCATTATGCAGGAGACAAAAGAGGCGACAGATCTAAACAAAAAGGTACATTTCCCTGTAAATCATGGAAATGCCCCTGTTGTAAACACATCTGCCCTGAAACAACACCTCTTTTACCGAACGGCGTGAAATTTACCCCTCTGCACTTTGCTAACTGTATGACGGAAGGAGTCGTTTATCTGATTCTATGCACATGTCCAGCCTTCTATGTAGGCAAAACTGTAAGACAGTTAAGACAAAGATTCTCCGAACATATAAGAACAGGATCAATAGGAGACCTTACTACCCCAATTGGTCAGCACGTAGCACAATGCCACCGATACAAAGTTTACTGCCTAAAGGTTTTTGTCCTTGACCGTGTACATATCCATACTAGAGGGGGTGCCATCAATCAACATCAACTCCTTATACAGAAGGAAACACGCTGGATCCACACCTTAAATGCCACTAAAAATGAATGAGTACCAGAAATCCTTTAAATTCAAGCTTCTATAAATCTAACCCCATGTCCACACTCGTGATCTAGAACCTAAATTTTTAGACTATCCTTACAATTGAACCGTAAAAATAACCCCCCCCCCCTCTATCCCCCATACTTGCAACAAACAGGGAATCATTTCCCCCGGCAATCCAATGAATCTTACACATTTCTATGGGGACCTTTGACTGCTCTTTGCTCCCCTCTCTGGCTTTATCTCCATGATCTCCATTCCATCACTTATATATTCTTGGCTTTAGTGAAGGTTTTTGCTCCCCTTCCCCTTTATCTTTTCAATACCTAAACCACCCTACATATATCTGTAATTGTATACCTGTTGATTTCAGTAGCTCTACATCTTTACAAAGAACCTGGCATATGTACTATGTTTTCAAACCTAAGTAGAATTATGACTTATATGTTCTCTATACTGTATAACATGAGATATCATTAAAAAAATACTTGTATCCCACAATTAACCTAAACCTTGGGGCATCATGATATGGACCTCTTCCCTTGTATGGTTTAATTTTTCCCTACGTTATGTCTGAAGCCCTCTTTTTCACCTTGGTACATCACTATATGCATGTGTGGATGCAGGGCCGTGGCCCCTTGACCAGTTGCGGACGGCAAGTGGCCGGCTTTATGCGGCCAACTGCAACCCCCCCCTGGCCTCGGGGGTGAGGAGTTTCAGTGGACCCCCCTCTTTGTGGGGTCAGCGGACAGGCTGGTGGATGGATGCAAGCATCGTGTTGCTCGGCAACTCTATTCAATGAGATGCCTCTGCACGGGCCCCGCCCACACTACCTCCCAGGCCCATGGTTTCCATGGTTCTGGGTAGTGATGGCGCGAACCCGGAATTTGATGTTCGCAAACGGTGGACGCGAACATTCGCAAAAGTTTGCGAACCCGGCAAACCGGCGAACCGCCATAGACTTC
>CM070032.1:75489122-75507408 GCA_036250615.1 Ptychadena robeensis | reverse complement strand
CACACCTAATATAGGGTGTTGATGTCATTAGACCACACCCCTTCTCATTACAGAGATACAGAGATACACCTAATATGCTTAATTGGTAGTAGGCTTTCGAGCCTATACAGCTTGGAGTAAGACAACATGCATAAAGAGGATGATGTGGTCAAAATACTAATTTGCCTAATAATTCTGCACTCCCTGTAGTACAATCAGGAGACATGTCGTGAGGGGGAAGAAGTAGTAAGATCTACCAATGTTTTTGGACCACCAAAGTCAAGGAATGACGAAATCAGAGATGGGTTAGACGCGGACCAACAAAGGAAATGAGGGTCCTTGAGCCCAGGTGGGAAAGCCGGATTACCCATAATGGGGGTCATAGGGCCAAGGTACGAAGAAAAAGCCGCCGGGATTAACAATCGGTCCCACACATGCAGATCTGCTCTCAAGGGAATCACCTGAGCGGGGGTCGATTACCAGCAAAATCCAGGGGTAAGAGAAAGGAAGGTTGGGGGAGGTCTGCTGTTCTAACTGTACCCATAATTTTTGGTCAGCCGAGTGTTTCCTGTCGAAATAATGTGTAAGAAGAGCTGCCTGGTAATATCGTTCCGGATGAGGAGGAGAGTCAAAATGTTAAAGCTCAGACGAGGAGGTTTATGTGCCCAGATGTATTTACTGATCATGGTTTTAAGAGAGCTAAAAAAGGCGCAGGGTACAGGCACTGGGGTCGTTCGGAATAAGTAGAAGAGCCTGGGCAACACGTCCATTTTACAGACTGCCACCCTGCCCAGCCAGGAGTGTGCAATAGCATGTCTCTGATCCAGCAGGAGCCGGAGGGAAGACAATAATGGGAGATAGTTGAGTGTGTAGAGCCGGGAGGTGTCCACGTTAACTCCCAGATATTTTATTGCAGATGTTTGCTCACGGAAAGGAAATTATTTTTGCAAGGAGAGGACTAAGAAATCGGGTAGAGTGACATTTAACACTTCAGACTTAGAATAATTGAAATTATTTATAATATTTAAAATTTCTTAAGTGGGCATATGTTTCAAATTCACTTTGTAGAAAGGCGAAAGCCACAAAGGGGTTACATATATACAACAGGAGGTCATCTGCATACAGGCCTATTTTGTGGTGCAGAGGCCCCGTCTGAATACCCTGCACAGATCCGTTCAGGCGGATAGCTGTAGCCAGATGTTCCATCGCTATGATGTAAAGATAGGGGGAAAGCAGGCACCCCTGCCTTGTGCAATTAGCGATACGTACTGTGGGGGAAAGCGTCCCGTTAACTCTGATTTGTGCTGATGGACAATCATAAAGTACACAAATCTTGTTAACAAAATCCCATGTGTTCCAGGACTCCAAACCGGAAGGACCAGCCAAGATGATCAAAAGCTTTTTCTGCATCTAGCGCTAGAAGACACAATGGCGTATTCTTTTGTTTGGCATATTCCATAAGGCTGATCCCATCCCTGGCCTCCCTACCCGGGACAAACCCGACCTGATGCTATGACGTTTAATTCCAACATAAGATATCACTTTACCATGCACATCAATCACAACCCTCCTTAACACCACTCGATCCAAAATCTCAATGTCATCGTTTTATTCCCGTTTGTTTTTTTAAATATATAAGGGAGGGTTGGAATATAAACTCCTCTTGATTCTCATGAGAATGGTGCCCAGACTGGCTACAGCACCCTCCCTGCCTATCAGCAGTCCCTCCTTGCTGAGCTGTCTTCCAATAAGGTAATACAACCCCAAACTACATGTTTACCTAACCTATGTTCAACCTGCTGCCGAACATGACCTTCTTACTTCTGCCCCTTCTCATCCCTGTCCTGTTGTGTCCTTCCGCTTAATCCATTGCAATCCTCAGCTCCTAGCCTGTCTAAACTTTGGCCTTCAAATTGCACATGCCATGAAGTGTTCTTGACCTTACTATGCAAAGTCGTTTCCATGCCAAATATTGCTCAATACCTTTGTGGATGTGTGTTTAGATTTAAACATGGAAAGGAGCATGAGAACCTAATAGAAAGCCATTGCATTTGCATTTTTGCACAAAAGAAATTAGAAAAAGATCCTAGAAAAGACAATCAACTTTTACACCATTAATCAGATCAGCTGAATTATGAGTACAGCAGATTTTAGGATGTTGAATCACCTGTAATTTTAGCTGTAGCTTATAGAAAAAAATACTTAAAATAGCTGTCTCACACAGTAACCCACAATAATAGAAGTCCTGAATGAATCAGTAAAAACTCTCTAAAAAGACATTAGAAATAATGGCACAGAGAAGTGCTGCAGCCTTACTTTGAAAAATAATGAATCGGCAATCATTATAATACGTTTTAGAATATGACAGTAATTTCCAGACCATACTTGTGATTTATAATTATTAAGAGCTTAACTAAAGACTGAGATCAGAAATTATCATTTGTTTTAGTCTTTGAAGAAATAAGTATTCTTCCTTGGCTTTTAATTTCCAGTGCGTATAGTCATATTTTCTCGGTATGTGGGATCTATATTACAGTATATTGATGTGATATATGAATCAGAGATTCAGAATTGTTGAGAAATGCCATTACAATCTGGAAATGATAGTAAAAAATTCTTCTGCCTCATTAATGATATTTAGATTGTTTGGCTTTCCCTCACGATTCTCTGTCAAATGAAAATAGAATAGAAAGAGACTTTTTCAGACAGCACAAAAGCTCTTTTAATTGTTTTGCTCTCTACACTTGACCATAAGATGCACCCCACAGTTTTGAAGATAAAATAAAAATGTCAGAGACAGAGCCATTCACATATAAAGTGGATATATAGCATGCTCCAGCAAGGTGTACAGACTCATGCAGTATGAACCCTATATCCTTTTGGCTAAGTCAAAAGGCATGTGGCTGGGGGCAGGCCTTAGTTCTTGCAGAGTGTACCGAGATGAGACTTTATTATGTGTCTATACACAAGCAGTATCCATACTCCGAACCAGCTGACCAGTTACACTGAAAGTCACTTGAACAATTTGGCACAAACAATTTATGCATAAGCAGTAGTGATGGCCGAACTGCCCGCAAGGCGGACAGTTCGGCCGCGAACAAGCATGTTCGCCCACCTTCCCTGAAGGAGCCCTCTATTCTTCCTCCGGTGGGATCATACGCAGCGAGATCCCGCCGCAGGAACAATGTTTTCACTGAAGACCGGGTGGAGAACCCGGTCTTTCAGTGGAAAGCCGGCTCGCACACCCGGATGTGACGTCAGTGACGTCACATCCGGTAAGCAAACCAGGAACTATGCGTTCCAGGTGCCGGATGTGACGTCATTTTCCGATTCTAATTCCCCGCCTAGCAGTGGGGAATTTGAATCTGTCCGCGAACGGGCGGACGGCGGACTTTTTTAAAAGTCCGCTCCGCCCGTCCGCGGACGAACATGGCCGAGGTTCGGCCATCACTAATAAGCAGCTATTTACACATGGGAGAAGATATGAGTCTGTGTAACATAATATATTTGCTGCATCAAATCACCCAGCTATTACAGGACTATTTACATGTGGGAGGTGTCACATTATATATTCACAACAGCAGTAACAGCTGAGTGAGTTTCGTCTATTTACATTCTGCATTGCAGCAAAAAAATAAAAATTAAAAAGTGACAGAAACTCATCCCTCCTACCATATGTAAATAGTTTCTCATGGGCAAGTTTTAAGTGCCATTTTGTAAAATTTTACTCTCTATAAGTTGATCAGTGTGTTCAGAAAATGGGTACTGTTATTCTGGGTTGCAATACCTACAGGGTGATATACTTTATATAGCCTTATATTTTGGTTTTTTATCTCATAGAGAATCCACACCCTAGAATTTACAAATTATAGGCAAAGTGAATCCCTGCTCAGACACAACAGCAAAAAAGCTGGTGAGAAGGAGCAAAGGAGACCAGTGGGTATCCTCAACCCGAAGGGTGTTATGGATCTCCAAACAATCAATAGTTTACATTAATAGATACTGCCCTAGCACAAACATGTAGAAAAAGTTAAAATGGCATAATTTTATTAAGCATAATTTTAAGAGACATACATCATAAGCGACATCACTATTAAAACCATATACAATTAATCAAACCACATGATTGAAAACACAAATTCGTTGATGGACACATAAGTAGTGAAATTGGTGACTTGGATGTACAACGCGTTTCGCCCTTATAACATCACGGTCAGGTAGGTATATTCATAGTAGGTACATGATGGTATAAACGAAAAGGAGACAACGATTTTGGAGGTCAGATGGGAGGGGTATCGAACCAAGCAAAGAGAAAGAAATCCTTTGTTAAAAACACTGTTTGGTGATAAGCCAACGGACAGCCGATACTCCTCATATAGGGGAGGGTCGGTATTCACATAAATAACCCTTTTACAATAAAGTGGTCCAGGAGGTAGAGTACTTCTATGTGGAGCTAATAGTTGGTCTTCATTTGTCTTTGAATAGTCAGAGTCAGTTTAGGTAGTCAGGTTCGTCAGAATCTTCAATCCGGAGGTATCTGTATTTGTCTCTCGTTCTAGTATCTGTTGGTTGGTTAGGTGTCCGTTTGTCAGTCCAATCGTCCGTTTGCATCTGCAGTCCAAGTTCCCCTTGGACTGCAGATGCAAACGGACGATTGGACTGGGATTGTTAACATACATACAAATGCAGTTAATACAAATACCAGTTATAATGTATTTAATATAACTTCCTCTCAAATCAAATTGCTCAATAAAGTAGTACAATATTATTCCTATTTTAAAGAAACTGTTATTGACAACAAGTCTAAATTATGTCTCCAGAGAGCCTTAATGTTACCTAAAATTGCATTACCATTTTTGACAGCTTGCCAGATTCTTCAGCTTATGTAGTTTTTATTTCTGATTTCAAAATTCTCTGGAGGTATAATAAGGGCTTCCAAAACTTCTAAACAGAAAAGAATAAACTTACAAAGATGTGTTGGTTATATATTGAATAATACTGCTATCATGATCTTGTTGTAGTGTTATGTGTTTTGATCGTTAAAATGATACCGTGTATTTCTCAATATAAGTGCCATATGTTGCCACAAGAAACCAAATACACCTATGGAATGACATTGTTCACATTGCCATTCTGTCAAGCGTGCATTGTAAGATAGGACATGAAGTACCCAGTCACAGCATGTAATGTTTGAAAGAATAAAAGTTAATGCAGTGGAAAAAGGAGCAGTGCTTTTTTTTAATCTCAGACTCTCTCAATCTACCTAAACAATCCTGCCTCATCTCCATCATGCCTACACTGATATATGCTGGAGAAATGGCACATTGCCAGGTAACATGCTTCATATATGGTGGGGTTGTCCAAATATCAATAAACTGTGGCAGAAAGGGTTTCTCCTTGTTCCTAAGATGACACTTCAGTCTTGCTAGGACCCATTATATCAGGCAAAAAGGGGCTTTTGTGGTTTTTTTGGCTGTCCACTCAATAATTCCCAGGCACCTTACATCTTCACTTAAGATTCCTTAGTACAGGATCATAGCCTCAACATGGAGAGTATGAAGTATTAAGTGGGTATATATGTAAGGATCCATGTGTGTTGTGCCTGCAGTTGTTTTTATGTGCCAATAAATGATGAAAATAATACATTTTGCAAACAAGTCTATGGGACACATGCATGCCACAGGCTGTTTGTACAAGTGCGGGGCATTGCGCATTAATGTTAGCGCAAATGCAGAACTACTGTAAAAGGTACGAATGTTTCCTATGGAAAACTTTGTACCTTGCGTAAACCCTAGGCATGCTCCATCTCAGTAGAGATGGTCGAAAAATTCGCAGTGCGAATTTTTAAGTAGAAATTTTGACTTTTTCGCCAAAAATTCGCATGGTCGAATTTTGATGGGGTCATTTCGAGTTTTCGCCAAAAAATTCGAAAATCAGCCTGATATTTCGACTGAAATCGAAATTTCAACTTGAAAAATAACTTTTGATTTGCCGTGTCCGCTATGTTCGCGTGCGCGGATGCGGGAGTGGTGTAAATTCGCATTGCGTAAAGTCGCCATTGCCGTAAATGCGCTATGCCGTAATTCCGCATGGTGCTAGCTAACTTTGTCAGCTTATTTTGCAAAGCTCCTGAAATGGTATCCTCACAAAATTGCTGGAGTTGTAGAGAAGTTGGGGGAACATGTGCTGGAGATGTATAGAAAGGGTTGGGGAAATACTTGAAAACAATAAGTTTTGCTCTAACATGCAGTTTGGTATAAATTGGGGTTTACTTCGCTCGTTTGTAAAGCTCTGCTACTAGTACACTGAATTCTTCTATATAGCTCTATAGCAATCACCATTTTGGCACCTTATGTGATTTTGACCTTAAGTGCGAATTTTAGGGCTTTATTCTAATGTTTTGACTAGAAAAAATTTGTTGGAAACTCGAAATGTTAAGTAGAATCTAATTTTTATAATTTCGACGCATCTCTTAACATCCAGTACTGCCCAAAGCGTGTCTAGTGTAACAATCCCTAAAGGTTGGAAAGTGTTGGGGGTTGATCAGAATTCCATACTTGTACGTGTTTGATGTTTTTATTTCTATATTTAGTTTGTTTTTTTGCTGCTCTCTTATTTTCTCTTATAATAAATGTAATATTAAATGAAGATAAAAAAAATGATGGAAACATATTGAACTTGGGTTTTATCATTCCATGGTTTGAAGCATGTGGTCTATTTTATTTTATGTAAATTTTCATGTAATATGTCTAAAGTTTTGAGGGTAAGTACTTGGGCCAATAACCTCTATATAAGTGCTTTCCTAAAGTAATTTGAACCTCCAGACAGTGTCACTGTTTGTGCAAAAATATTTAAAAACCTTATTAGATCATACATCTAATCCCAATTTGTAAGCACCTTCCAAATAGTAGACACACACACCACTACAAAAATAGATATATTTTCATATTTAAGTAACAAGGAGGTTTATGTCCCAACACTGAAAATCTTACATGTGCATAAGTAATATGAAGCCACTTTATTAGTAGCTTGGTGCTCCTTCCCTTTGCAGCATTACTTAATCCAACTAAACGTCTCCTGTAACCCTAACCATCTCTTTCAATCTGCTCATGGTATTTTTGCCCACATCCTTCCTTGCTAATCAGCCAGTTGAGAGACGTTTGGAGGGACATCTGGCATTCCAACGTTTTTGTCTCTCCACACATTTTCAATTGGGGGGTTAAGGTCTCGGATTTGACTGGGTCCAATCCAGATTGTTAATCCTCTTTCTCTGAATGCCATTCTTTGTACTCTTGTCTGGTAATGCTTTGGGTCATTGTCTTTGTTGCATACTCCAAATCGTCCCAGCTTCAACTCCCTGACGTGATGGCAGGAGATTTGTCATAATCTGTTGTATAACCCGTAAGAATTCATGATTCCTAGGACAATATGGAGTCGTCCATAGCCACAGCAGAAAGAGCCCCAGTACTTTCACATTTCTCACGCCATACTTCACGGTTGGGAGGAGTTCTTTTTTCTTCAATTATGCCGTGTTTGATTTTTCTTCTCCAAACATGTTTCGTGTTTTTGATTGTTGACCAAATATTCATATTTTATAACTCGTTCTGTCCAGAATGGACTTCCAGAAGCCTCTGTTTTGTCCAAGTCTCTTTGGTGGCAAAGTTGAAACGGGCAGTTTTGTGCTTTTTTTGAGAGAGAGGCTTCCTTCTCGCAACCCTCCCATGAATTGTCATGGCTATTCAATTTTCGTCTGATTTATACGCATCACATTTGTCCCAGAGTGCTGCCGTAGAGGCCTGCAACTCTGCTAGAGGTGATGTGTGGGTTGGCCTTACTGGTTTTATATTGTTCTGGTGCTTCTGGGTGATATTGTTTTGATTGGCGTCCACTTCTAGTCTAGTGCAAAGTTGTCTGTCATTTGAAGGCCCTCCATTTGTAAATTATATGTCGTACAGTGGATGATGTGAGCTGTAATTTTTGGGAATGGTCTTATAGCCGTTTCCCAGACTGATGGGCTGGTCACTACCCGGTTCTGTTTCATGTCCTCGGAGTAGTTCCTTTGCTCTTGGCATTGTTGATTTGTATTGGACCACAGTGGTTCAGATTTTGGTTTCTCTCTCTTTTAATTATTCGGCCAAACATTTTTCAGGATGTCTCATTTCATTGTTCTGCTGTAAGTGTTGATTAAGCACACCAAAAAAAAAAATGGTGTTTCAACCTGCAATCTTTTACCTGGTCGACTTAACCAATGTCAGTCTGTGGGGTTCCTTACTTTTGCACATACACTAGTCCATGTTTTCATGTGTTTTTTTGGCTACTTAAACAAAACCTACTAAACTAGTACATGCAATTGATGAACATATATCTGTACTTTCATGAATAAACACTGGTCATGATAAATGAGAAATCATGGTTAAACAACAGAAACATCTACACCACTTGAGGGGTTCACATACTTTCAAGCAGCACTGTACATGAAAATTTAAGCTCAGTTAATCCAAAAGTTAATCCTTATAATCAAAGTAATGCTGTCTTTACAAAATCTGAACATGTACTGTATAAACATGGTAGTCAATACAACTGATGACATCAGTCAGTAATAAAATATATTAATATATAATGCACAAAACCTATTAGCATGCCTAGTGTATTGCAAGGGTAGCCTGGTTCATTGCAGGGCAGCAGATCTTAGAAGTTATCAGTCATCTTAAAATGGTGAACACTGATTTATAAGAGATTGTATGTATATTAGTACATTAAAATTGCATAGCTATTCAGAACTTCACTGCTTGCTTCATGAGGGTCTCTCTTAAAACTTAAATAGGTGTGAAAAAGTCCGGTGAGCATGCCCATTGTTCCAAATATCAAATGCCTGAATAGTCGTTAATGAGGCAGACAAGCAGCCTCACTCATCCTCTCAGGATTTGAAGGGCAGAAAGAGGCAGAGAGAGAGAAAAGATTTTGCTACATTATTCATAACATCTTGTTTGATTTTTTTTTTAGCCATCTGAAGTAGCAAGGTGGGGTGTTTATTATTCCACTGACCTGCACTGCTCTAAGTGGATGAGTATAAAAGTCTCGTCACCTAATTGACAATAGCTCATTTGGAATTCAGTTGCATCACCGCACTGGTGAAATGTAAAGGCCATGTGCTCTTAATACATAAACAAATGCAAACACACTCTGCATACATAACTAGAACACATAATGATGGAACAATTTAGCACAATTCTTTATTCCTGCAGGATTTTCACATCAGCTGTGTGGATGAGAATTGGGCATGTATTTAAATTCATAAAACTATCCTATCCTATGCACCATCATGATGGCATTGATGTGTGAGTTTTATATGGGCCCTGCTTCAATTTGAATTATAATTAATTGTGGCTTACTGAATGTAAAGGATTATTTTACTACAGTAGAAAAAATGTGTATTGAATGACATAGAATTATAGTATTTAGTTTTTCTTTAGGTTCTGCTAAAAATGTATAAAAGAAAAATTTTTAAAACAGGGAAGTGGTAAGGAAATAGAACTCATGCCAGATTGTTGTTTAATGTCTTTGACCCTGCATTGTCATTTATTGTGCCTATCAGCAATGTCTGAGAATGAAGATGAGTGGAAATGCAACATATTTGGTTTCACCCGATTGGGAGATAAGATAGATAAGAAATCCTAAAACAGGAAACATTGTTCTCATCAGAATATTGAAAGAATACCATATTGTTTCCTTTTAAGTCTTCTGAACAGGAAATCAAAGGAAATTTTTACTTAACTCTCATCTACAAATCTTACCAGTAACAAACCTTTTTTCTGTAGTGACAATATTTGATCCCTGTATCTATGCAGGAGCAATGCTCATACCTGTCAACATTCCTGTCTTGGCCAGGAAAGTCACCATAGTGTTTCCTTTTAAGTCTTCTGAACAGGAAATCAAAGGATTTTTTTACTTTACTCTAATCTACAAATCTTACCAGTAACAACCCTTTTTTTTGTAGTGACAATATTTGATCCCTTTATCTATGTAGGACCAATGCTAATACCTGTCAACATTCCTATCTTGGTCAGGAAAGTCACGTTTCTTATGTGTCTTTCCTGGGCAAATCCCACATTTTAAAAAATATCACATATATTTCCTGGATTCTAAAATCAGGCTTAGTTAGGAGGGAGGGGGCATTGCCTTTCCTCATAAGTTCCCACCCCACTTATGCAGATGATGTGCAGCGTGATAAGTTAGGAGGGAGAGTAATGCCCCCTTTTAAGTTACCATACTTCCACCAGCAAAAAGGAGGGAGGGGACATTAACATTTCTGATGCTGGAAGCGACATCACGAAGTGTCATTTCTTGTATTTGGAACCCTCCGCATCAGCATTTCCGTGTTCCGAATACTGTGAATGACACTCTGTGACGTAGCTTCCCATAAATTTTCCCTTACAAAATAAGGGAAACCTTGACAGGCTTGGCAGTGTTGTCACCCCTCAACATCAAGTGCTTTTGGAATACATAACTCATAACATAAAAAATTTATTTGGTTACATGGTATGGGTTCTAGTGTAGTTCTCATGGGAAACTTTTGTAGCGTTAATGGCACTGCCTGAGACTTGAGAGAAGAATTGTCATTTTAAAGAAGGCAGAAGCAAAGTGTTTTCAATTACTGTAATTTTTGCTCTATTTCCCCCCCAAAATTGTAGCATGACTGGGGGGAGTGACATCTGTGCTTCTTATAGAGTGAATATACAGCATATTTGAGCAGGGTGTGCAAGGCTGGAGTTTGCTATATAATGGTATTCACTCATCCATTAGATTTACTCATCCATTAGATGCACTACTCACATCCATTTTAAACTCATACTCTCCAGACTTTCAGTATTGCCCCTCCTCATCCTGGAACATGCTATTTACATATACAGGTATTTACTCTGTAGGAGAGTCTCCAGATGGCAGCAGTGACCCCCTCCCAAGAAGTATGATTGTGAATATTTGAATCGCTAATTTTTTGCGAATATCGGCCCTTAAAGAATTTAAGAAGATCTTGAATATAGTGCTATGAGGGTAAATATTTGAGATACATCAGTGCATAGTGTGGATCACAAAAATATTGCTTATATACGCATTTTTATTGCGAAAATCTTTTTCGCAATGAAGGTAATAATGACTGGAGAGCACTAATTCTTGAATTTTTTTTATATTTTGCGAATACGAATATTGCATGTGCTACTACTCCTGAGCAAATATATCACCTGCTGCAGTATGTTGTATAACGACATTTTCTCTGTAGGAGGGGTACTGCTGCCAGCTGGAGACTCACAGTGCAGCAGAGAGAAAGACTGTTGATAGCTTGGAGTGTGAGTCTCTGTGAGTCTGTATCTTTGCTCTAGGCTACTCTAAGTGAATACTGCTATACAGCATGTTCTAGCCTACAGACTGTGCTTGAATATGCTGTATATCCAACAAAGTGGATAAGTGTTTCTGTGAGTAATTTTTTGTTCTTAATTTCCTACTCAAAATCATGGGTGCATATTATGGTCTGGTGCATATGATGTGCAAAATACGGTATATGTTTGACAGACAAAAGGGAAGAAAATTAAATAAAATTGTAGAAAAAATTTCTTTATTTTTAATTACTCCTTCTAATAATATTTGGATTCTACCATATGTGAACTGTGTAATATTTTTCTTTGTGAGTAATATTCACAGCAATTTTATAAAAAAAAAACTAAAATCTTTTCTAGGCTTTCCTCTCCAGATATGTCCATTTTGTTGTTGGTCACTTGATAGTGAAAGAGGGTTAAAACTGTTTTTTATAATCTTATTAGGTTCATAACATAGATTTAGTAATTTTTTTAATAGTTAAACTTTCAACCATCTTCTGTTAAAAAATATATTAATTTCATTATGATAGTCTCACATGAAAAAATTAATTTTTTTGCAATGTTGATTGTAGTTGTCTTGCTCTTTTTGGTTGAAATAGCCTTAACCGTGATCTTTCCATGACCACCATTAGGGTATATATGGCAATACATCAGTCTCATTATACATTCTTTAATTTTACTATTATAAACTTAAACTATTGAAGAGTTTGATTTTTTTATGCTCCTTGGCAACAGAAATGCTTAATTAACCTTTACAGAGTCATTTGTATTCAAACCACACATTTACATCAGCCAGTGATCGTTCTCAATGTAACACAATTAAGATACACTAAATCTTCCTTAACAGCCAATCAAGATTCTCTAAATAATGTAATTTTGAAAATTAAGTTAACTGCATTTTAGCAATCAGCATTCTCAATGTAAACATTTCATAATCTAGCAAATCTAGCAAATAAAATAAAATTTTCCAGAAATGAAAATCATGTTATTTTGTCTATGACAAGCTTCATAATTCTATAGAACACTATAGATACATATACATTTTTGGGGATATTTGTAGGTAGAGCTGATCTTCCTGGTTATATTTTAAACCTCATTAACATAACCTGAAAAGTTCGTTTTTATGGTTGATTTTGAAGACTATGGCAGTTCTCCCCTTAACACTTTAGTAAATGGGATGAGCCGGGTGGGATGTGTCGACATCAGCAAATTAAAATGTATACAAGCAAATAATATTATTTCTTTTTACCTTTCTTTTTGTTTTTTGTTCATGAAGCTAAATTAACATGCTACATTTTCCGCATATTTCCTGCTGCATCAATTGGGTGCACCCAATTGTATCATCTGCAGGTAAGGCTTCCTGCTGCGTGTGTCCTAAATTGTATTCATCCTATGTTGTTCATCCTATGAGTTCTCAGGAAGTCGTACTTGATGGTGACTACAGTGGATTATGTCTCAGAAATGTGTCAGGTTGACAATGCAAGAACACAACTTTCCACTGTCACCTATTATAAAAGGTGCCTTAAGATGGAACTGCCATACATGTTCGGCACATGAGTTGTTTTTCGAGTTTTGTGCTTCAAAAATGCCCTTGGATTATAATTGGGCCCTAGGAGGGTGTTTTTTTTTGGTAATTCACATAGGCTTTTTTTCCGCTTAGCATTTTTGGGCACTTTGTAAGACACATGTGAATGCTGTCTGCAGCTTTTTTGAGTTTTTAGGGCTTTTGTGGTAAAACCCCGCTATTTCCTTCAATGGGACTGTTCATAATGGCCTTTTCAGATGTTTTTCAGGGGGTCAGGGGAGATATCAAGAGTTCCAAGAGAAGACAGAGCTGATGAGTTCCAAGAGAAGACAGAGCTGATGACATCTCTTTTACCTGTTAATTTCCTGTGTACATACATAGGAAGCTGCATGTGAACAAGGTTCTTTATTATATATAGTGGAAGTGGAAAGGGGGTGGGGCATGAATGACATGCACCCCTCCTCCTAAACATACCAGATCTCCTGCATGGCATAGCCAGGCCAACCCTGAAAATGGGGGACCACCCCCCTGCAAGCAGGTCTGATACCATACCTAAATGAGGGGAAGACCCTTTGTTTAGGTAAGTGGCCTCTTCCCCACAACCTTGCTCTTCTTTGTGGGTGTGCGGACAGGAGCTACACGGAGGCCCCTGAATTCTCATTCCCCACCCAATGGAATGAGTAGAGAGGTCTTAATTAAAAGCAAGTGTGTTGTTTAAAGTGTACCTGAACTTTTCAAAATAAAAGTATGTGTATATTTGTCCTCTAAAGAAGGATATACACATAATGTTTACTTGTCCCTTCCCCCTGGTCCTAAAAAGGGAGATGGAACCATTTATGGAGCAATTTCACATCAGTGTATATCTTATTAAGTTAAAGCTATTTCAATATACTTGTGTACAGTTCAAGTGTTCAAGTTTTCTTTACCATCTTCCTGATTTCCTTATAAAAGGTGAGAAGATGATGACCAAAAAGGTAGTTTAGGAAACAGGCAAAATAGGTATACCATATTTGATACAATTGAACACCTTACATATGCATAATTAAAATAACCCATTAGTTCCAGCATTTATTTCTGCCAAATCCCATACTACAATGTAACCCCTCATAAGTACATTGGTTTTAATAGCTACTTATGTGTCATAAATTCAGTCTTTAAACCAACCTAAATCTTTCCATGCTCATCATGCTGTTCTGTGGACATAATTGTCTTCCAGCCCCAATTAGTTCTCAACCTTTTAAGCAAGATCGTTGACTTCCTCATTATTCTCCAGCAATTAATGCATAAAACAATTAGTCCCAAATGGATACTAATCTAAAATGTTAATAACCTTTTTCTTGACAAAATTGCCTTAGCTGCAAACATTTGGTTAAGACTGAATGGAAATTTCAATAATTCTTTTGCATACATTCTATAATATGTATGTCCACAGACCTTTGGTATATTAAGTCAATAAATTGAGATCATATTTTAATTCTTCTTTTCCCTTTGAAGTTTTTTTTTTTCATTTTGTACTGTTGCTCATCTTGACAATATATCTTACTGTGCTCTCACAGCAACACTCTAAATTTGCTTTATGAAGATACTTATTCTAATTACTTTGGTTAATTAGATTTTTCTCAGCCAACATGGTTAAAAGAATAAAAAAAAGCCCACAAGGGCATTTCTCTGGCCTTACCCTCCTACGCTCAACATCACTAATGATGCCCTGTTAGATGACCCTTTTGTTTCTCACTATGGGGTCTCATTTTGCTACCCTACGTGTTAAATCCACACACCCTTATACCTAAGTCCCTGCTGAGGACAGCAGGCAATTTAAACCTGAGTGCAGCAACTAATTAAATCAATATGAGATAATGAACAGCAATTAGAGGTCCGGCTAGGCACATCTTTTCTTGTAAATACTGTTGCTCTCCCAACGGGAAGCTCTTTTTTCTAATAATCTGTGTATATTTCATTTCCAGAAGCACTAATTCCCTGAAGAAGCAATTTGGGAAAGTGATTTGTTTATCTGTAAAACTGCCAAATAATTTACTTTAAATTGTCTGTGTTTTTTTGTTTTACTTTATCATTAAGCAAATTGAAAACAGTGAATCCATTTTCCATTTGGTTTACTTTTTTTCCCCTATGTTGCTGTGATACCATACAGTGAAAAATGTCCATGCTTTTTATCCAAGTACTTGTAACGTATTCATCTACTGGCTTAACTCACTGAGCTATAGTACGTGTGTTATTTGCCATAATGATCACAATTTTTTTAAAATATATTATTTAAAGATCAATTTTTTTTAAGTAATGATTCTTTTGGCAAAATTTTTATAAATTTTAATTAGGGGTAAATTAGGGAATATAAGCAAAAACCAACAGCATTGACATAATAGAGGTAAAACACACCAAGGGAACACCTAACTCCACAAGCCCAACCTGCTTAACAAAATTGTCCCACTTAAGCTGGCCATACACCTTCAGATTTCCTGTCAGATTTCCTTCAGATCAGATTTTGTTTTACCAAAACCATGTAATATGAGGACCTTTCTACACCTTCCAATCACTATGTATTCTATCAGGGAGGACACTATACTACATGGTTGTTGGTAGATCTGATCTGATCTGAAGGAAATCTGACAGAGAAATCTGAAGGTGTATGGCCAGCTTTAGTCTAAATGAGCTCATTAAAAAGAGTGTTGTATTGCTTTTTATTGCCCACAAAATTTGCAGATTCTGAATATAACTGAAGTCTATATTTAGTACAACTACAACTATAGCATAGCCATTCAATTATTTGTGGGACAAAATGACTTGTAGGAATATATCCTTAGTGAAAAAAACACAAATTAAAGAATATTTACAATACAGGTCCTTCTAGTAATCAGCCATGAACTGAAAAGTTAGCCATATATATGTATCATTTCTGTGGTCGATTCCTGAACGATGGTTCAGCATGCGCACTTGTTGAATGATCGTTCGGGAATCAAATGAGCCCACCTTGAACAAACGACCCAAAAAGGTTGAAGTCGAACAAAAAACTTATTGAACAAGGATCCGACAAGATGGTATTTTCCTGATTGATCCCCATTAGTTTGGATGGGGACCCTCAAATTATAAAATCTGCATTTCCAATATATGAAAATATTTTTTTTATTGAAGCATGTTATCAAAGCTGCCTCTGGCCTCCCCAACAATGACAACAATGGCAAATTTTGAACTAAAATACCGATTTTTTGCCTGAATTTATGACTCCCAGCAATCATGGGGGGGGGGGGGGTAAAAATTGGTTTACAGAAAATTTGGGTTCCATGCTGTAGGTTAAATAGCAAGTAAGGGTGGGCTTTTTTTTCTGTTAATACAACTTAAAGACCACATTAACCTTCTGGGTGGCTAATTAAATTGGGGTAAGTTTGTTTACTAACAATACCAACACCAACCAGAGGGAGCCTGCAGTGTTTCTTCATATCAGTGGACCCACAAATCTTTTTGGGTCCTCCTCAATGACATAATTGATGTTCATACAGTGTATGACACCTCAGCATGTCCCCTGTTACTAGGCAGGTTCTCAAATGATGTTACTCTAGTCCATCATAGAACCAGAAACATATATAATAAGAGTGACTCACATGCAAAACACAACATAAATAGCAGCACCATGTTGGGAGTGTAAGTGTAGGCAATAGAACCTGAAGTACAGGGAGTAGTATGTGTAGAGCACAAGCTATAAGACAAGGAAGCAATAGAGAGTAGAGTTAAAGTTTAATTAAAAAGTCTCTATGTCCCCATGTTTATTAACCTCCTTAGCGCTCTGCTGAGGTCCAGATTTCTGAACCAAAAGTGCACCATAGATTTAAATGGAATTGTTTTTTGTTGTGGGCCTGTACTTTCTAAAATATGTCCGTACAAAATAAAAAAAAAAAGACATCCTGAATATAATAACGTTTGAGGGCCGTTTCACACTATATGCGTTGCGGTGCGTTTTTTACCGCATGCGTTTCTACATAGACAACCAATGTTACCATTCACACTGTATGCGTTGCGTTTTTAAAAACACAGCGTTTTCGCATTTTTTATTCACTTTTCCTGCGTTTTTCATTTATTTGTTCTAAAATGCAAACGCAAAACGCAAACGCAGATGTAATGTCAAAAACACATGCATTTTTTGTATATATGCGGAAATGCATGCCTATAACAAACACATATAGTGTGAAATGGCCCTGAAACAAACAATTATGTTTAAAAAAATTACATACAAAATTATATATATAATAAAAGGTATTATTTAAATGATAAAATCTCTAAAATGCTTATTTTGTATGATAAATTTCAAAACAGTATGTATTCATATTTATTTTTTTGTTATATTCATAATAAAATTTTTATTCAATTGGAAATGTGTTATGTGTTTTTTTTGTTTTACTTTGAATTGTATTAGATACAGTTATCACTGTATCCAAAACAATGCCCTTTAGCACTCTCTGTCCCCCTGAACACGCCAGGGGCGAAAGGGTTACCTGCTAAGAGCATATCTGGAAATCACACTGGGAACAGTCTTCTGCATAGAAGACTGTTCTGATGTGATTTCCATTTGAATCTCCCGCAACCCCCTATCCATTCTCCTCCTCCATCTTCTCCTCCTCCAGCTTCTCCTTCATATCGGAGCCCCGTAGCAGCACAAGTAAATCTGTGCTGACGGGGCTCTGATCTTCTGACCTGACGGCGCCATCTTGTCTGTTTCTATACTGACAAGTCAGTGCTGGACGAGATGAAGTCGTCAGGAACAGCAGGGGGGTTAAGTAACCGTGTATAGATGATTCTAGAGGAGGAGATATTTACAGTATATGCTATAGAGATGCATATACCAATATATGAAATCAAAACAGCATAAAGGTATGTTGTGAATAAAGGTATTTGCAAACAAAAATGTACTCACAATATGCTAAAATTCAAGAATAGTATAAACTTTTTTCAGGTAATTTTTTAAGATCTTTTTTATAACATAAAAAAATGGCACATTAAGAAAGAACAGTTTTTGTATTCCAGTGCTTAAAAAAACTATGAGAGGACACATTTTTGTTGCAGGATTTGTTTTTCACTAAAATGACAGAACAAGTATCTGAATATTTTAACAAATGTATGTGTTCAAAATAAAGATCTCACCGGGAGCCTTTCTTAAAGTTGTTCCAAACACAAAACTCTTAGCTAGTTTATTAGAAGCTACAGGAGCTCATGATGCCCTTAGCTGACATAGATAGTATTAAACTCTTTTAAATATTCTATATTTATTTTCATGTATTTAGCATGTGAACATCACCCTCAAAAGTAGGGAGCATTTTTGTTAACCTCCCTAGCGATACGCCCGAACTACCGTATTTTTCGGACCATAAGACGCACTTTTTCACCCCCAAATTTGGGGGGGAAA
>CM070032.1:75425766-75480502 GCA_036250615.1 Ptychadena robeensis | reverse complement strand
TGTGGGGCCTTTTTTCCACCTTGCTGGTAAATGTATTTGATGTCTTATGACATGTCCCAAGCTCATGGATGATTTTGTACTTGTTTCGCTTATTTTTATTGCGAATATCTGCACTTTTAGAATTCGCAAAGATCTCGAATATAATGCTATATCTTCATAATCTTGAATAGTTTAGATTCTGGGGAAAGTACCATGCATTATGTTTGCAATATTCACATGTACAAGTGAAGATTTTTGCATTTTTATAATAATGACAGAAGATCTCAAATTTTTTAATTTACTTTGGAGAATAATTAGAATATTTTTTGAATAATTAGCAAAATGTTTAGAATTCAAATATTGCCTATGCTGCTCATCACTAGTAATTAATACTTCAATGGTCTTTAATCTCCCTAGAGTTCATAACGAGCTCGTCCAGAGTTTGTTTGAAAGATGGCGACGTGGAAGGGGGCGTCATTAATGATGCCGGCTGTGTGAATAGGGGTGGGGGGAGGGCAGGAATTGCAGGCAGTGTACATTGTGTGCTAGGGAGGTTCATGCATTTAGACAAATGTGTGTTGCTTGATTTGGAATTGTTAGGTTTCGTGATTTGCACAATGTTTTTAAATGTTGAAGTGTGCGTTTTACTTTGTTTGGAATTGTGTGCTGTTTAGGGTAGGGGTTCAAGTCTACTCCTTCCATGTTATTTTCTTTAATCAATTATTTTATGATTACAAATAACATTATTTACTGTATTTTAAAAGTGTTTTATGTGCCTATTGCCATTCTGAGGTTAAGGGGTTAATGCAACCCAATACTCTTTCTATTTTATTATTTGTAATAATAATTTCAGGGAAATATAGGCTGTTGAGGGTTTCCACCAACGTACTTTGAACGCTGCACATCGACCCCCCAAAAATACGACCTGTCCAATCGCCTAGATGGCTAGCCCATGTTAGGAGTGCCCCCCCCCCCCCCACGGCTGCACCCACCGTGTAGGACGTCCCCCAACATATTTTCCTGTATTCAAAAGTCATCTTATACACCAGAAAATACGGTATTCACTTTTTTTCTAACTATTCTGTTTAAGTTAAATATTTGGTTAATCAATTAATGTATCACTATTAGTGGACACATCTTCTCAGATTTTTTCATGCAGCTTTAAGAATAACACAGAAAATTCCCAAACAATAAAATGAGCCCGGAAGGTAACAGAGTTCTATGAAAAAGAGGTGGTGTCCTATTCTTTTAGGCAACAGCATAATAAAAAAACATTTATGTAGTACATGGATGAAAATGCACATGTATGTACCCTACAGAGCATCATCAGTGTGACACGTAAGCAGCAAAAAATTAACAATAAACTCACAATCCTGTTTCTTTCTTATGTTTCCCTACCACAACATGGAAACATAACCAGGCAATTCACAACAGTCAATAAAAAATGGATGTTTAACCTAAATGACAGACTTGGTACAATAGCTAGTTAATTGACAAGCAAAAAAAAAGTACAGTATGTATAATACATATACAGAGGGATTGTTGTATTTTTATATATGGTTCACTATTAAAACTTTAGTTTGAATAATAACTGTGTGATATATTAAATTATTTCAATACAGTATTCCACTTATTGTCCCATTCTGATGGAACCCTTTTTCTTGTTGTAGACAGAGGGATTCAGACATTCACAAAGTTGCTGCCAGATTTGAAGTTGTCATCTCTCAAATTTCTCAGCACAAATCAAGACTAACCAGACCAGGAAAGGTTTTTCCAATCTTTTGTTACCAAATTTTGAGCATGTGTGAATTGTAGCCACCGTTCAGTGATGTTCTTCTGCACTCCTTTGGTTGTGACAACTAGTTATTTGAGTTACTGTTGCCATTCTATTAGCATGGACCACACTGGTCCTTCTCCACTGACCTCTGCTACCAAAAACGCATTTTCACCCAGAAAACACCTCCTAGATGTTTGGACTTTTGTGAATTCACACTAGCGGTGTACACACACCCCCTTGATACTCCCTGATCCAAGGCTCTTCAACCTTAAACTTCAGCCTGTGCAAGCCTGGGTGCATTACCACATTATAGCTTATCAAACCATTAGGGCTTTATCGTGGTTATTTCTAAATCTCATAGGCACATTATCACATACTATATGGACATGACTTCAGTCTTCAGTCTTCAGTCACTGTTCTAAATCCAAAAGCATCAATATGGAGTAGACTCCTTCTTTGCTTCCATAAGCACTTTCCAATCTTTTCAGAAGGGTTTCCACCTGAAGTTGCCAGATGTTTGCCAAGTAAACATTGCTTACAATTTTCATTCTATTTCATGCCAATGGTGTTCGATGGGAGTGAAGGCAGGTGTCCTTTATGGCCAGTCAATTTAGTCCACACCTAAGTCTTCTAACTATGTCTTGCTTTGTGCATTGGAGTTTAGCCTTGCTTGAAAAAAAGGGCCTTTTGCAAAAGTGCATGTAGTGAATACAGGATTGAATGTAGCTTTTTGACCATGGAAACCATGGAATTTAGAATACCAAGTCTTCATGGATATGTATTTCTCAGAGTAGGGCTGCCTTTTGGTGAGTACTTTATATCATGTTGTGTAAAGTATATTAAAACAACCACCTGTAGAGTATTGTCACCCTACAACTTTAAGTGCCAAAAAGGACCATTTTGGCAGAAGCATCATGATTTAAATAAAAACTCAGGATTTAACATTTAAAATATAAGTTGACATATACTTTGGATCATAAAAATTGTGTTTGTTTTGGAAATCTTAATTACAGTTAGAACAGTTCTTTTCCTGGATCGTTTTTAAAAAAAAGTTATATTCTATTACATGTTTGAAACATTTAATTTAAATGTTCTCCTTAGAATACGACCACAACAAGTTTTCTTTGATTCATAGTCATTATTAATTCACAAAGGTTAAGTGTCACTTCCAAAGAGAATAGACTAAGCAGCAGCCCGACTTACTGAGGAAGCATGCATGACATTCTTAGTAAGCTTTTAATCCGTCCAAGGAGGTGTTCTGTGGTCTGTGCATTTTAAGTGGTAGCTGTTAATACAAATAATTCTGAATTGCATGTTACATTGTGAATGAGAAGTTTTTTTTCCAAGGGGTTTCTTTGGATTTCTATAAGTTTTTTTTTCTGCGTGGCTATGCTAATTGCAAATTTTCTTTCTTTCCTTGCTCATCTCTGTTGGACTTCACTCACACTGTTTTTCAATGTCCCATTAATCTGTATACCCATTAATCTTCCACTTCTCCATAAATATCACAGTAAACACACCTCTCCAGGACAATGAACTACAACAGTTTCAATATTGCTGTCTGCATTAATGCCAAGGAACCCAGTGGCGTTAGAATCTTATTCCATTAATACCCTTAAGCAGTAATGCTTTACATTAAACACTTCATTAGAAAGCTTAATGGATTTGTTTCCTTGGGTCCATTCCTTACTGTTCTTTACTGTAGTAATAAACTACTTATAAATATTTAAAAAATACATAAATATAAATACATATAGTGCAAATTGTTTCCAGATAGACTAGTTTTACTTAGCAAGAGGATGTTATTTACTTATGAGTTCTTCCAAGATCTTGTTTGTTTATGTGCATTAATTTAAAAATACCTAAGTAACATGTATATCAAGGGCAAAATAAACCCCTTGCTGTTAGTAAATAACAATAGCTGTTGATATGGTAAAAACATAGAGGGCTCCTACCCTTCTCTTTTGATATGACAAGACATTCTTTAGTAGGTATTGGTTGACTTGCCGGTGTTCTGAGATATTTTCCTACCCTTACAGCTGCGCATGCATAGGTAGCCCTAGTTTTTCAGAATTACAGGGTTAATCTTACGAATTCTGGGTGTCAAGGTAAGGAGTTCAGAGTTAGGGGATTGGGGAGTTTAGATTAATTATAAAGCCCCAAACCCCTAACGTAACCCCTACAACTTACCCCTACAGTCATGCAACACCCCCCTAACCTTAACCCCCCCTAACCTTAACCCCCCCCAAAACCCCTAACTTTGACACCTGAAGTTCAAAAGATTAACCCTGTAATAAAAAAAAAGGGCTATCTGAGCATGCGCAGGAAAATATCTCAGAACACCAAGCCCGTCCGGGCAGGGTCCTCTACTCCTCCTGTGTCATTATCTGTATCTGTGTGTTATACTGTGTTGTATCTCCACTCTAATGTATTGTACAGCGCTGCGTAATATGCTGGCACTATATAAATAAATGTTAATAATAATAACACCAGCTTCATATACTGTAATTTCCTGCCTATATAACAGGGTCAGTGCTGGTTAACTCATATTTGCCTGAGCCATGCCACGAATGAAAAAAACGACGTGGGATCAGGTTTCATAGAGGTCAAACTTGTAAGGGATAAGGGATGATCAATAAGATGTCAAAATGTCAACATTGGCATATAAATGTATGAAAATGTCAGCAGCTGTTAGTAAGTTCAGTTTCATTTTACATACAATTTAAATAAAATGCATTTACCACTTCTAGTGCATGTGTTTTTATATTAGTATGTGGTAAATGTATGTGAAGCGTTACATCGACTCCTCCATGCCACCCAATGGAAATATACCCTAACACATAAAGCCAGCTAGACAGAAGACATACTGTAGGCTACAGTGTGGCATCACCCATTTAAATTTAGAGTACACTAAAATTATCAAAAATTATACACTAAAATTATATAATAATTATTATTATAAAATGCACTGTTAACGCAGCACAATATACTCACTATACCCCCCCCGGCCTTTTATTCTGTTTCTAGAACCTCATATCATTTGTCTGCATCAAAATTTTAACTGCCAGATGCCATCAAATCTGTATATCCTATTATATAGCTGTATGTAAAGCACAATATGTTTGTACAATTATTTTTGAAGAAATTCCTTTACAGTTTCACCAGTTAATTTTTTAGCCTCTGTATAACTATACCTCCCAGCTGCCCTAGAGATGTCTCCTATCTTTGTAAAAATGCCTTCCAAATCACATCCAGAAAAAAGAAAAAATTTCAGTATTGAAAACTGCATACATAAGATATAATAAGGAAGGGAAATGACACATAGGTTAGCAGCAAGCATGGGGTTATCACTTAAAATACACATGACTGATGCGTTTATCAATTTGGTCCCTCCCATACTAGATCCCCATAAAGCACAGGCTGTGCAACATGGATTTTAAATGGCCACAGCAGCCCTCTTAATAATAACTTATAAAAATATAAAAACTTGTATTTAACATAACTACCAGAGAAAATGGGTCTTTGGTGTTAATTAGACAAATGGACAACTAAAGTAAAACATCACTTTCTCAGCCACAACCAAACCGCCTCAGGGAAAGCACTGAAATGAACCAATTCTGTATGGAATGGGTCCAATCCGATGTAATAACACAGATATCACAATCGACAACATTCTTCTTTGCTAACCTTCTGGAAATAACACCTAAAAGTCCACAATAAGGACTTCCTCTGTGGCTCCTCCCATCACCCAACCTAGTCTGTCTCTCTATTAGAGATGCTTTTTTTTTTAAATTGGACCATTTTGAAGATTTTTAGTTAATTGCAAAGTCCCTGAACATGGTATCATCACCAAACTTGCTGGAGATGTAGAAAAGGGTTGGGGGTGTACTACAAAAATATGGCTCTAAAACAAATAGTTTTTGCAAAAATTAAGTCAAGTAAACATTTCTAAAGTTCCCACAACCCTTCTTAACATCTCCAGCAATTTTGGTGATGATACCATTTTCAGAGGCTTTGCAATCAGCTCACAAAGTTAGCTAGGCGAAAAATCTCTGCTCTCTATAAACAATGGTTTCTAAATAAATAATTATCACTAAAACAATAAAAGGCTCCAGGGTAATTAGTAGGGTTGCCATCCTCAAGGTATTTTCTTCCAATAGAAGAAGGATCAGATACAGAAAATAGGATGGTAAATTACTGGGCTGTGTCAAACCAATTTTGTGGTATATGTTAACTTACCTTACTCCTCACAAAAATGCTAAAATGATCCCAGTTTTAGAGAACACTGTCTGTAAATTATTCTTCTTTACCAAAAAAAAGTATTATTTTTTAATGTTTTGCTTTTGCTATTTTGGCCTACTGGGATTCAGCGGCACAGGGAAAATGTTTGAAAAGAGTTATAGCTATCTCTGGCATAAACACTCCATTGATATGTATGAAAGTAAACCTAAAGTTCATGTTTGCCTTTCAGTGTTTCTAAATTGCCTTAACCCTTTTATATTTTTTCTTTATTTTACCGAAGCAGAGCGACTGCTTCTCTTTGCTCTCAATATAGAGAGGAAATCTGCATGAAGTGAATCAACAAGGCCATTTCACAAGAGGCCAAGTAGGAATAAGAGGCCCTATCACCTAAAGGGACTTATCAATTATTATCTCTGACCATATTTCTTCAGAGGTTGATTGTTTCAAGCAGTCTGACATCTCATATAGCTTTAAATTACTCAGAACCAGGATGCCTTACAAGATAGCAGTAAAATCAGGAGAGGATTGGGCAATGTAATTATAGTATGGAAATGATGTTGATCAGTCATGCAGGGAGCAGACCTTGAATCAAATCCCCCTCCTCTTGCTCATTCTTCCCCCGCATTTCACCAGAGCCACTGCAGTTGACAAACTTGAATATCAGAGCATTCAGCTACTCTGAAGCATAGGTATGACTTATGTATTACTACATATCCAGTACATATCCATGCATAAAAAGAGAGCTGTTTCATTCCTGTTTGCTTGCAATTTCTATGATATCTGACAAGAGCTGATCATGGGTGTAGAAAGACAATTTTATGACTGTGAATTTATTTAAAACAAAAATCTGTCTGCACAGTATCCATTTTATAAAATGAGGGAATACAAGGAAAATACCGATGTGTATGCAAAGTGCAATACTACGTAGCACCTAATCAAAAATTTATTTGGAGATTAACATATTATTTTGGAGCTGATTAAATGTAACTTAAAATAGATAGAAAGATAGATAGATAGATAGATAGATAGATAGATAGATAGATAGATAGATAGATAGATAGATAGATAGATAGATAGATAGATAGATAGATAGATAGATAGATAGATAGATAGAAATGGATATATATTTAGATGCTTAACTGAACCAGAAAAGTATTTTCCTAATCTTCAAATTTTACAATCCCTAATATTAAATCATCCCATCCCTTAGGAATGCCAGTTTTGTGACAAATGAGAAAAAAAAATTCCATAGATATATTTTGACACATCTGCAAGGACACATTATCTTTACAATGGAATGAATATGAATATGTTCTAAAATATACATTTACTTAAACGATAACCATACACCTAGTGCATTTCCACTATACAATTATAATATTCTCATGAATCGAAATATGTAGGTATATGTGCAGAGGGCTGTAGAGGTTCCTTGCATTTCTTGTATTGTATTGTATTGTATTGCATTTTCTTGTAATATTCTTTGTATTTGTAATGAGGTGAAGGTACATTATTTGAACACTTTTGAGAGAGTATATTACAAGGGACAAGTATGACATGTTATCTGTTGCTAAATGATGTTCTAAAAATGCATACTTAGTTTGGAATCCCTCCTTAATATTGCAGTGCAGCTCCTTGTGCAAGTTAACAGTTGATATTTGTGTTTGGCTATTAGAAAGCTGTAAATCATCCTTGACCACCCCTATTTGATGCCTATGGACGGAAAGACACAATGTCTATCATGTTTACATGTTGAGTTCACTCCTGGCTTAAAAAAATGTATGAGACTTACACAATTTTGTTAACCTTCTGAGCGTCTAGCCCGAGTTAACTCGGGCTGAGTTTCATGCATCATGAAACTCAGCCCCAGTTAACTAGAGCCGCGCTCTAGGTATCGCCGTCTGCTTACGACGGTCGGGAGCACCGGCATGTATGCCGATGCTTCCAGGTCCGCCCCCGATCGCGTCACCAGTGACGCGAAGGGGGCGGGGGTAGGCGGCGCCATAGACCTCCGTCAAACTGGAGGGACGTCGCTTTTCATCAGCATAAGTCCGGCGTCTCCAGGGACGCCGGGCTTATGTTAATGACCTCCAGCTGAGCAGGCAATCATGGCGGAGCATATTGTGCTCCGCCGCGATTGCCCGTGGCACGGTTATGAAAAAACGCTCAGAGGGTTAAATATCTTCTGCCATAATGCAGTAATATGCTATATGTTATGTTCTCCAAAGCTAGTAATTTTTTATGTTTGAGTGACTTAAAACATTTTGTTTAAAAAATATAACTTTTCAGGACAAAATAATGGCAATAATTTTTTCATATAAAAATAATATTGCTTGTAAAGTGGAGGCCCCTGCTAACGCCAAATGACCACTTCTATGATGTGCTTTTCCATCAGCAGCCCTGTTTAGAGGAAACCTAATATTCTATTTAAGATAACAGTGGTTCCCAAACTGGGGGGCGCGAATGTATTCCAGGGGGATGCAGGCCCTCATTCTAAAAATGTGTTTCAATATGGAGAGGGAGCTCGATAATGTTTCTAAATAGAAAAGGGGGCCCACCAAGGAAAGTTTGGGAACCACTGGGCTATAGCAAGAAGTTTTATTTATATAGTACCTGGTTCTAACAGGAAAGATGTTTCTTGGTGAAGACCAACAATGAAACATAGAGTGGTAAAAAAACATAGCTGTATCAGCGCTGCATAATATGTTGGTACTATATAATAAACGTTAATAATCATAACTGTAATGCCCCCTTGAGATGGAAACTGCCTATTAGGGAAACTACTGGCAGTTACCAGAGATGTCAAAATCTTTTATTCCACAGATTTTTAAATATTATATAGTCAGACTTAGAGAAAGAAAAAAAAACTCAGCTTAAGAGAAATCAGGGGTAATAGTAAGAGAAGGTAGCAACATGAATCTGATATGCTGAAACTGAAGCTTGAAATATAGGACAATATAGTGCAGGACCAATAAAAAAAATGTATTCAGGAAATTCTACAGTGACTGCAGTCTTAACAGACAAATATAGCATGAGTTGTTTAACTACTTTTATTATTTATACACGAATTGCGATGTTTACCATTGGCCATGATTCTCCATCCATTTCCACACAAGGGCACAAGAAGACCTTCAGAAAAAGTTCTCGGAGAAGAAAAAGGCTGACCATTTCAACCAAGAACAAAAAGAATAGCTGCAAAAGAAACAGGTAGACAAAGAATCAGAAGAACAAGAAAGTCTAGGTCCCTAAATAAGGATAGTGTGTGGGCAGCCTTTTTAGAAACCTTCACAGTTTGTTTTTGTGAGCTATCACTCTTTCCTACCCTCTGATAATTGCTGCTAATAATTGACTTATACCCTTGGGCCCACAGTACTGCTTTTTGTATCCATTACATTACCCCCACTTACTCCTGTCCCAGTTAAATTGTGTAATTTGTAGTCAGTACACGTGTTTGTGCCGTCTGCACTATATTTTGTTATTGTTTCTGTTTATTTTTCTTGTTTTTTGTTTTGTTGTGTTACTGTTGACAGTGTTAATTGTCTACATGCAGGTCTCCCTGCTCTACTCTCCGATATGCCTCTATTTTTCTGGAAACAGATTATTTATTGCATTCTTTTAGTTCAAAAAGTTTACAACCGATTTCAAATCACAATCAAAGAGTGTCCTGACTTAAGCAGTGAAAGTTCTTTGTCAGCCAAGCACTGGGAGTACCACGCTAAGGCTTTGTTCCCACATTAGGAGGTGCTGAGCTGCGGGAGATCGCTACCACCCAGCGATCTACCGCTGGCTCCTGCGATTGGAATATAGAGTGAACATAGCCTTAGAGGAATTTTTTGCTACCGCTTGATCGTTCCAGGGACAGCCTGAATTGACCACATCTCTTAGCATCAAGTAAGGTATTAACTTTCCTTCAAAGCAATACCCCAGATATACCTTTTATATAGTGCATGTACTATAATGACATCTTCTGAAACCACTGAGCTCTATCTGAAATAAATCTTATTTTACCTCTTGGTCTGCTAATAATATAGAAAAGTCAAGAAAAATTGCATATTAAATAATGTTTTAGACATAACTGCTGCACATAATTCTATTTCTCCAGCAACCTTATCTCCTTTACCTGTACAAGACCATATTTATGCATGCCTGTGAGTATTTATGAGCATTGCCCACATCACTTTAAGTGGCACCAGAAACCCAGGTCTGTTTTTGAGTACACTTCTAACTTGTTGTAATATCTACTCTAATTCTAATAACTCTAAGTCTGGTTATTCTAAATGGGGGGGAAGGGGGGCTTGCTATAATGCCCCTAACAACCTGCTGTACCTGCTAACAACTTGCTTCAGGTTGATTAGTTGCTGCAGGGTACCTACCTCTTATCAGTGCTCCCTCCACTCTCCATAGAATGGAATGAGTGCAGTTATTTTGTGTATTCTGATTCATTTTTGCTATAAAGTGAACCATTTATTTTGCTTCCTATTAGCTAAGTACAGGTTAAAGTACAGATCAATGAACTGTATAAAAATCACTAATTTTACCCTGTTGCATTAGGAAAAATGTTAATAGACCCGTATAAATGTCATATTAAAACCATAAGCTAATAAACCTTTGACTGAAGGGAAATTGCATGATAAAAATATCTAGGCTTTCTCTATGCTTGCGAAATTGGCCTTTTGCTGTTTAGATCATTAAACAGAAAAAGACATATAAACATCTTGGCTAAACATCTTGATAAAGTATTCCTTCAGGTCAGCCACAATTTGACCTCAGGGGAAATAAAAACATCCCCTCTGTGCTAAGTAGCTCTTACTATATAGAAAGGTGGTTGCAGCAGGAATATACTAATGTAATTGAGAAACAAAGCACTCAATTCAATGTGCACTGTGGAGAGCAAGTATTTATTCAAACACCATTAAAAAGGTTAAACAGTGCAGATTTTCTCCAGGAGAGTGCATTAGTTCATAAATCATTGTTTATTAAAGACTCTTTATAAAGGTTTCGTAAAGCAAAAGGCTCCGATTTTGCCTCTTAGCCTTTCCACTTTATTCAGCTTTATAAGCCTTTCACCGTGCATATAACATTTGGAATGTCGCTAGTGGTGACAAATTGCTGCTTAGTGTTCATAGCCCCAGAGGCACCCTTAAATGTATGGGAACGCAGGACTCCAGTGTTGCCTGGAAAAAAGCCAGTAGCCAACAAGGCAGCAAAAATAAATGGTAAGCAAATACAGCAAGGTAAGGTAATCACGTTGAAAGCTTTAATACTTGCCCATCAAAGAAATTCTGACTTTGAAATAAGTCCAAAACAAGCAATGTCTTTACTCCAACATGATGTCACTGTTGGTCATTAGTGTAGTAATTACAGTGAAAGCCATTTTGTGATTGTATTCCCTAATGGATCATTAATATAATACGACTGCACTAGTACATGTCTCATTAGCCTTCCTTGTAGACGTATGTATCTTTCAGCAATGTAAATCTTAATTGTATTTCATTTATCCCTCAGTTTAGGCCATTCCTATGTGTACTGTCTAACAAAATAGCAGTTTAAAATACAACAGTGTTCTGTAATATATAGCAAATAGAAGATTAATCGTATTGGATCACAACAAAATGTGCTTTGAAGAAAATAAGATTATGACATACCCTAAAACAAAGAGGACCTAAGAAAATAGGTCAGTTTTTGATCAGTTCTAAATTGGATGAGGTAAATTCAAGTTTTAGATGAAACTAAGAAAGGGCATACACGCTGACAAGTTTGTTTTATTTATGTACAGTCATGGGAAAAACTTTTAAGGTTTTATGTATCAAAAAATAAAGTGTTATATAGTCTAGTTTTAAAATGGAGTACGGTAATTGAAACCTCAGAATGACAACAGCACATTACTTGTTATATTGCAAGTTTTTTGTTATTTAATAAAGACTGAACAAGAGCAGTGTGTCAAACAATTATACCCTCACTACTTCCGTAGGTGATTACATGGTGTAGTAAGACACAGTTAATAAAATGCACCTCTACTCATTAGGGTGATCATAGTGCATTAGGCGTGTGTTACAATATCAATGAGGAAAGAAATCCGAAATGGTTTTAGAGAAGAGAATTGATGCTGCCCAGTGCCCATAAATCAGGGTAGGGTTAAAATGTCATGTAACAATAGTGGGAACAGAGCTTCACTTTGACTCAGAGAAAAGCAAAATGGTGGTGGGGTGCTGGAATGGGATGGTATTTTTAAAGATGAGCTTGTTGGACCTGTTTGAGTTATGGATGGACTCAAAATCACCTTCAGAGTTGAAGTAGAAATTTGTGGTATTCATCCAACCACAGCCACCCCCCATTTGATTTGTCCAGAGTATTTTTCTTATGAGGCCATAAAAACTTTGTATCTATCTCAAGATATTTTTTGGTCAGGTATTTCTTAACTCATATATCTTGTTTAGTGGTTGGGTTTAAGCCATCCTTCCTCGTGTACATCCTTCTTGATCCAAATACCTAGAAAACACTTGTCCAATAATGGCTGAAATTGATGCAAATACCTAGAAAACACTTGTCTAATAACGGGTCAACTGATTTATGTTTGATTTGGATCATTTGTGTTCAATTGATACAGATAATCAATTTTCAGGAGTCAAAGTGTGTGTTGCCCTTCATCTATTATTTAATGTACAGCACCGAGTAAGTACAGCTTAGGTGTAAATAAAACTTTATAACAAATTATATTAGTAATAATAGTCAATCCCTCTCATTTCTGTTGATCCCTAAATTATAAATTAACTCAAAACCTTTAAATCTGTCTCTCCAGAAGATTTACCTTGACTTTCTCTCTTGGATATAGACTAAAATGAATATAATACCACACACAATTTGGAGAGATATTGTGGGAACTTTTGGGAACTCCAAATTTTGGGTTAAGGCCTTTTTACACTCCTGGAGATATTGGGGCCTTTAGTATATTTCCACTTCTTTTATCCAGACTTGGAGACTAGCACTAGTGATGGCTCGAACCCGGAATTTAATGTTCGCGAACGGCGAACGGAAAACTCCAGTTAAAAAGTTCGCGAACCGGGCGAACACGCGAACCGCGATGACTTCAATGGGAGGCGAATTTAAAAACAAAGGGACCCCTTTTGGCCACAATAGTGTGGGAAAGTGTTTCAGGGGTCAAACACCTGGAAATGACATGACAAAGGGGAATCCATGGCAAAAACTCCCAAGAAATTTTTTTACACTATAAATCCGCAAGGATTTCTGCAATGATAAGTCAATGGGAAAAAAGTGCAATGAGTGATACCCTTAGGACGTGTTGATTGGACTTATCTCCTTGTATGACACCTGCCACAAACCTGGACTTGATACACCAAACTCCCGTTGTAAGCACCGCAACATTGAAACGGTTTAAGTGACCCATTAAACAATAATTTGAGTGTTGTCACATTTTTGACCTACGACTTTAAAGAACAACTTAATGATCCCAAAAAAATAAAGTTTTTAATACGACCAATTATTCAATAAAAAAATGATTGTTTTCCAGGCAGAGAATGGAAGAGAAAACATTTCGACTTTGAACCCTAGTTGGTGGCGGAGGATTCATGAAAAGTATCCCGTATGCAGCATGGGGACCATTTTTAGGCAAGGCATGTGTAATCAGGCCTTTTGCTAGGCAACACGTATCCCGCACAACTGTCAGTCCCTTCGGAACCATGCCTCGTTCATCTTCAGGAAGGTTAGGTGTCCACACTTTTTTGACCGGGCGACTTCGCTTCTCGGTCAGATATGCCGCTGCAGCACTGAAGGTCCTTTCTGACAAGAACTAGAAAGGACAGGACAGACGAGTTCAAGAAGCAAACAATGGGATTAAGCTCTTGGCCACAGGGTCAAGTCTCACACCCAGTAGTCAAGGGGTTCATCGCTTCTCAGCGTGTCAATATCTGCAGTTAAGGCCAGGTTAGTCTGCGATCTGTCGGTCCAGTCGTTCTCTCGGGGGGGATCCCGAAGGGCTGTTGCGATGCTTAGGACTAAAAAAAGCTCCGCATGTCCTCCATCAACAGCACGTCGATGAAGCACCCTGTCCTTGCCGGCAGCGGGGGTCGTGTAGCAGGGGGAATTAGTGTCAGCTCTTCCCCTAGTGAGTCACGTGTGCTGGGGACATACCCTTAAAAGCGGTGTAGAGCAGATGTTGTAGCCCTAGCTCTCAAACTGCGCATCCTCTCAGAACCTGCGGGAAGCCGGTAACATTTCCAATACTTTCTTGCTTGTAGCGGGGGTCTAGTAGTGGCCACCCAGTACAGATCATTCTCCTTCATCCTTTAATCCGAGGGTTCCTAAACAGGCAGGGGGACGCATGGAAGAGCCCATTCGCCAGAGGATGGGATGCCGAGCTACACAAATCGAGTTCCTCCTCAACTGATCTCATGGGGTTGTTCCTGCCCCCAGCCACGGTCACACCGGGGGTCCCAGATAGGTGACCACAAGGAAGGAGCCCACGTGGGCTGCTGCTGAGTGGGTTTTCCTTCCTTCCGCGGGAAAGAGCCCCTTTCCTCCTCTGAACATCTTTACAGCGTGAACGTGTAGCCCCGCACTATCAGAGAGCTATCAACCGCCTCATGGGCGCACCCATGGTATCGCGCTACACAAGGACACTACGGGGTCGACGCGCTACCAGGCAGCCACGCGTGTGTGAGCCGCCAAATATATTCAGCCCCTGACTGGTGAGAATAGAGTAACGGTCATGCGGACTCCGCTCTCCGAATCGTGCTCAACCACATGGTCTGTCCATAAGACGCGCTCTGTTGAGTCCAGGATCAATTGCGCTTCGCAGGTGGGGGCCTGTCTTCCATATGGAAGGAAGGCGCACATAAATAGGTGATGATGCGGTCGGCTGCTTCGATTGTTGGGTACCTGCGGCTGAGTGCGACTGACCCGCTAAGGGGGGGCCGACAACCGACTTCACAAACAGGGAAGCGATGGAAGCAAGTTCCAGAGAGTAAGCAATTGCGACATTCTTTAAAGTGGGATAAAGAGTTCCGCAGGTTGAATAATACATGCGAATAACGTATGCGCCCAGGAGAACTCCAGTTACGATCGCATGTGACTTGACTTGGTAGATTGATACGATACCATGCGTGGCGCGTCTCAGATGGCTGTGCGCTACGGGCCACAGCTTATGCTCGGTCCGCTCTTTGCGGTGGATCCGGATCGGTGAATGTGGGATTGTATACATGGGGATAAGTGCTGGAGCCACTGTCCGTTGGATCCTATCTGCTGGCTCTCGGACTCGTGTTGGGTTGCTTATTGTGTTGGCTGACACATGTTTACCTCCGCATATTACCGTGTTGGGCACTGTGGTCTGCGATTAGGCGAGTCTTTCATTTTTGGGTGTACGTAATTTAAGTATGGGGCAAGATTTAGCGATTGCTCGCAGTGTAGCGACGTGCTGATCGGCGTGATTGGCGGGGCGAAAATGAGATCTAGTGAGTAAAGAGGGATATGATTTCACCGATAGGACGGGTCCCAGGTAGGTCGGTACTCTGCTTAGTGGCGGTATGTATTACTTGCTAGGACGGGTGCGCCCTCTATCCAGCGCATGTAGCGCGAGTTATGATTCCTGCGACGACCTACGGGCCTTAGAATCATTTGGTGTCTTCAGAGTGGCAGTTGACAAGTGTGGTCATCTTTGCACTGTAGTTACCACACAGCGGGATTGTGGCGATGGCATTATTCTAGGCGGAGGCACATAGGATGATCATGGAAGGTGTGTGCGACGAAGAGTGAGGGATGGTTATGTTTGGCTTTTCATTGTGCAAAGCCTGAAAATGGGGAGCGCAGAGGGACTCGAGGGGTCGCTAAGACTACCAGACTAGGAATTCTTCCCGGTTTCACTGTCCCGCTGTCGCCACATTATTATTAGAACGTGACGGACGGCTGCTTCTGGTTCATCTCAAGCACGGGGGGACCGCCCGTGCACTCCTGTGTATGACCCTGATTCCGTGCACCGGTGTACAATTTGTAGTACACAGAGGCTGTGCAAACATCTGAAAGCTAATTTAAGAATTTAAGAGCTGACATTTGGTGGTCTGCCAATGTTGCCCCGGCAGCATTAAGAGGTTTGTGCACAATCACTTGCCCCGAATAAGTGTTTTCAGATCTGGCGCTGCAGGACAGATTGTACGTGAGCCACCCGTAGTCTATGTGCAGGCGTTCTGGAGTGTCGCAGCGTCTTTTCCTGATGAGATCTAGATACATTTGCCAAACATCCACGCCTGCCATTTGACGTGTAGAAGTACCAGAGCGTTCCCTGCGCTATGTGGGATGCGTTCGCATTAAATATGGCGGATGTGGTTGTCCAATTTCGCACCGAAGTGATTGAGTCATACCACTATAGAGAGTTGTTATAAGGGACGGCATCGGGGGAACGCCACGGGAGTGGGATCTAGAACGGCGTGTGGTGTGCTAAGGCTCTCGTGTAGGCCCCCTGTGGGGAGAGGTTTGCAGGTGGAGTTATTTGCAAGCATGTATGTGGGTGGTAGGCGAGCAACAGAGTCCTTGTCATTCTAAGGGAGTCTAATGGGAATCGTACGAGGTTTGGGGAGAATAGAATCGCGGTGCGATGGCGTAATTGACCGTATGGAGTCGCTTCTGAGGCTCGGATGGTATTGCTCAGCGGGCTCTTAGAAATGCAGTAGTCGGTTACTACACGGCTCGCTTGTTTAACCCGAGCATAGTTAAGCTTCTAATCGCCTGTGAAGGATAGGAGGAGGGTTCGGTAAGTTAAGGCGAGAGAACCTAGTACGAGATCATTCTCCGGGTAAAGATGCCATAGTAATAATGGTGGCCAGGAAGGCCTGCCGGAAAAGTCCTTGGGCGGTTGTTGTCACCAAAAAACTCGATGCAGAGCCACGGCACCTTCATGCTGGGCAGCTGTCAAGCAGTTAGGTATTTAACAATGCGCAGTGGTACGTGATGTAACCTGGCCCTCTGACCGTTTGCTGTGCAGGACAGTATCCAGTGGTCAGATGGGACCTTGCCCCAAACCACGGTATTGCCAGTGATTTGCCATATTGACATCTTTTTTCCACAAGGGGGAAAAAGATTGGGGCATTGCCGTTTGGAAAAAAATTTCGGCCGGGTACCTTCCACTGCGGTGTCCCAATAGCCACCATTTTTTGAAGGCCTCAGACTCCACCAGCTGGTATGGGCTAAGAGCTCGTTCAAGCCAGCGTCAGAGACGCCGGGCCAAGGGGGTAGAGTCTGTGACATTGTTTTTTTTCCGCTCAAACGTCTCTTTCATGACACCTGACCGTGGCCAGATGAGCTGGGACTGTGCTCAAAGCGAGAGGCGAGAGGGCGAAGGCCTGGTTGGGTGAGAGGGGCGCAAGGAGGAACAGCAGTGGTTTGCAGTGGCTGAAGATGCTGGGACAGGAGGAGGAGTTGGCTTCGAGTGTGTGTCCTGCTTGTATCCATGGTTGATCCCAAAGGCTTTGTGATGCGAGATCATGTGCCTCTCAAAGCATTGTACCGAGGTGGTTTTGGACTTCCACGACTCAGTATCTATTGCACACGTTGCAATAGCATCGCTGCTATCAGCGCAGACACCACAAAAAAAAAATGCCACAACTGCTGAGTTTGCATGACGGCATTACTGGTGGTGGCAACAGCATGGTTTAGTTGGCGTTGCTGTCTGGCTGACCCCAGGTGCCGATACATGCTGCCTGACTGTTGCCACTAGCTCCTTGCGATGACCTGCCCCTGCTTACAACTCGTCTCCTGTTACTCCTGTCTTGTCCATTCTGAACTTTTCCCCTGTTCTTCCTCTCTCTTGGTGGTGGCACCCACGTTGACATCCACGGACCCACATCGTCATCAATCTCAACTGCTTCACTTGTATCTGACACCTCAGCAAAGAAGCAGAGTGGGTTACAACATCAAAGTCATCAAACCGCACCTCCATTGTGTAATGCTACCTGTCACAGGCATGTCCCATGTCATCTACAGCTCTGGACATAATAATGTGAGCTCATCAATCTCCTCTTCAAAGGATGTGAGAAACTCCTCTGATGGGTTCAAATGTAGCGGCTGTGGTGCGTAGTATTGGGTGGCGGGCAGGTGAGTGGCAACTTGAGAGGTGTCAGCAGCCCGAGCATGCGGAGGATGGTGTGTGTCCAGGGTCAGAGTGGTGGATGTGGAAGATTGGGTTCCTCCTGTGTAAACCAGTCAACTAAGTCCCCACATTTCGTTGTGTTTGACGGTAAGTGGCCTCTGAACACTGGCCATATTCTAGGGCAAAGGAGGAACAATTTCAACCACAACCAACACCACGCGAAACACAGACCACCAGGCAGAAGAAACCTCACCAACCAGGCCCCCCACCAAGAGCACGCCACGATGGTTCTGCCCTGCCTGTCATTTATGTTTTTGGTACAAGGCCCTGTGCAGCAGATAACTCTGGGTGGGCATGGACCAGTTGGCACAAGGCTGTAATGACGGGAAAGCCTGCACTTGTATTAATACCCGACAATAGGGTGAAAAAAATTGCGTGGGTAGTACCCTTCCCCAATAAACTGTGGCTGGGACAACCACATTGGCAAAAGGCTGTAATGGAGGAAAGCCCTGCACTTTTTATTATACCCTACAATAGGTGAAAAATAATTGCTTGGTATTACCCTTTCACAAGATAACTGGTGGCTGGGCACACACAGTTGGCACAAGGCGTAATGGAATGGATGGAAAGCCCTGCACTTTTATAATACCCACAATGGGTGAAAAAAAATTGCTTGGTATTAACCCTTTCACCAGATAACTGGTGGCTGGGCACACAACAGTTGGCACAAGCGGGAAGGAGGGCAAGGGAGGAATTGGGGTAATAAAAAAGAAGGAGGGGGGGACCAAAAGTTTATTTTGGGGAAAAAGGACCCTGCACTTTTTTAATACCTACAGATAGGGTGAAAAAAAAAATTGCTTGGTATTACCCTTCACCAGATAAACGGTTGGGCTGGGGCACACACAGTTGGCACAAATGGCTGAATGGACGGAAAGCCCTGCAACGTTTTTATTAATACCCTTAAATGGTAGGGTGAAAAAAAATTGCTTGGTATTACCCTTTCACACCAGATAAACTGTGGCTGGGCACACACCAGTTGGGGACAAGGCTGTAATGGACGGAAAGCCTGCACTTTATTAATACCCTTTATGGATAGGGTGAAAAAAAATTGCTTGGTATTACCTTCCACCAGATAACTGGGCTGGGCACACACAGTTGCACAAGGCTGTAGATGGAAAGGGAGGGCCCTGCACTTTTTATTATACCCTTTATTGGTTAGGGTGAAAAAAAAAAATGCTTGGTACTTACCTTCCACCAGAAAAAAAAAAACTGTGGCTGGGGCACTTGGGGACACCCACAGGTTGGCACAAGGCTGTAATGGACGGAAAAGCCCTTGCACGTTTTATTAATTTACCTTATGGATAGGGGGAAAAAAAAAAATTGCTTGGTACTACCCTTTCAACAGTAAACTGTGGGACTGGGGCACACACAGTTGGCAACAAGGCTGTAAGTGGTGAAAAAGCAGCTTGCAATAGCCCTTTTAAATAGTTGGAAAAAGAAAAATCCCCTGGGGTTACAAAAAGTGGCCACCAGGACAATTATGGGTGGGCACTGGGCAGTGGGGCACACAGTTGGCACAAGGCTGTAAGTGGTGAAAACTGCCAGCAGCCCACAGCAGGCAACAGGTTAGCGAAAAAAATAGCCCTAATAAGGGCATTTGGGGTCTTTTCAGGACTCTGTCCTGACAGCATATTGAGAATCACTGTAGAGGAGTAGACTGCAGATGACACTGACTAGCTAATATGTCCCTATACAGCAGCAGCAGCAGCTATCTAAGCTAACTCTCTCCTTCAGCAGCGAGATGTGAAATGGCGTCTCTCCTATGCTGTAGGGGGTGGTCCGTGAGGTGGTGGGTGCTGATTGGCTGTATTGTGCCTGCTGACTGCTCCAGGGTCAAAGTTTGTCCCATAAAAAAAAAATGTTCGCCGGCGAACAGTTCGGTCCATCACTAACTAGCACACTTAAATGTAGAAAATAACGACAAGTCAATACAGATGCAGAAGAGATTTACTTGTGGTGGTGGAGGAGAAGGTATTGCTGGGGAAAGAGACAGGAGGGAAAAAATGGGAAAAAATGGCAGCCCAGTTGAGCAGAAGTGCTATGTTATCTCTAGTATTGTTACTGAGTGGCACATAACATTAAATATATGCTTCCGCAAGCAAATAACACAAAAAGCTATGTGATCAGTTACAGTATATTGCAGTGCATACTTCAGAAGCTGAAAAGAAGACTTGTTGAAACCTCTGAGCTGCATTACCTATTTGGCAGTCATTTGTATCGATAGCCTCTAGTTCTATGCATCTCTTCCTTTTCTTAGTAGCTCTTGACACTCATTGTATGCTCAATGGGCAGTGTTAATAGCAATGATACTTACAAGGAAACATTCTGTAAATTATTTAAATACAGTAAATTTCTAAACATGGATATGGTGAATACAATTTTTGCAAAATTGTCACAGAAGAGAAAACATTTTACTCAGTAATTATTTTCACTCAGTAGTTAATGTTTTCATCAAACGTATACACAAATTCATCCAACAATGAGTTTTATATCCAACAGCAAAGGTTTAATGTTTACAGCAAAAGTTTTCAAAGTGGTCGTAACTTTCTTTATACATAAATACTTACATAATCAAAAAAGGCAGTAAGGCAATAGCGATGGGCAGCATAGGCAATATTCGTATTCGAAAACTATTTTTCTATTTTTCACCTAATGTGTATGTGTGTGTTGCTGGACTTAAATTCTCTTTTTCTGTTTTTACAGCCAGTTTTACGGGTTTTTTTTTTGTAATCTTCTAAAATGAGTAATTGCATGCATTTCATTAATATATATACTATACACAAGAAAACAGTTCATGCCCTAGAACCTCTTATTGTGTAAGACTACTACTGATGGGCAGCTCATCAACAGGTTGGGGTGGCCAGCCCCGGGCATTTTAAATCATGACCAGTTCTAGAGTCATGTATCAAGATGTGTCAGTAAGGAGTCCCCCATGCTTGATGTTTAAATGTACCTACCTGTCGGGAGGGAACAACAATGATTAAGGCCCCCCATACACGCTTAGATTTCCACCCAATTTTCTGGCCAATCAATTGCCATGCACGCTCATGGCGGTCGATACGGCAAATAATCTGGTGGAGATTTAAAGCTTTAAGGGCCAAAATCAGCCAATCTAAGCCATTATGGAAATGTACGTAATTCTTAGATCAGTTTAATTCTTTGGATGAGGGCTCTCTCCCTCCAAAGTTGCTGGGGGGAGGGGGGTGCTAACAGCTTCTCCCTCTCCCTTCATGCTGTTACAGTAAGCAGAGACTGCCAGCTTACTGCCAGCCTCAGTGACCTGGCAGGCTCTGCTCATGGCCATTTTCCCACATGCTGCCTGTCGGGTCCCCCTAGCTACTCAGGCCCTGTGGGCGGGCCCCAGCAGCTAGGGGCACTCAATGGACATACCCGAAGTGCTGGCACAAAAAGGGTGCCCGGCCGATTGTGACACGATTTTTCGGGTCACAATCTAAATGTGTATGGGGGCTTTAGGTATAATTCAACAGTCCTTTCCACGGAATCCAGGGATGCTCTAGAACCTAGGTGCCCAACTTGAGGCCCGGAGCCGCACATGCGGCCCCCAAAGTGTTTACACACTGACCCAGCTTTCCTTACCAACTTTGGCGGTCCTACATCAGTAAAATTGTCAATGTTAATCGCAGACACCAGGTCTACATATGAGCTCTGCACCCAGGAATGGGGGGGTTGCTATCGGGTTTTGACTGCCTGTCAGGATCTGGTCCACCACGTGCTGAGATATGTCGATGAGGGGAGGGTCTGGATCGATGTTATGTGTGGCCCTTTAGTGATGCCAAGGGCCACACTTGTGGCCCTCCATGTCAACTCAGTTGCCCACCACTGCCCTAGAACCTTTTGTTTTATTTACCCCTAATGACAGTAGTCTGTAAGATGTTTATTTGTTCTGTTTCAATAGGAGGAGTCCAATACCAAAGTGCATAAATGTAATAATCTGATATGCAATTTTTCTACTACAACTATCAAACAGAAGAAGATCAAGTCATACCCCTTATTGTCTAACGAAACAAAAGAAGTTATAGACATGAGTACACTTGTTTTCAGTCATTGGGTGTTTTTACATAATTCTTGAACATAATTCTTAGCGTTAATTGTTAGTGTAGATATATTATAATTTACCTTGTATTATATAAGTGTTCTTTATTTCCATCATCAGTGTGGATGGAATATAACACTTAATTTTCTCATGAGCGACAACTCTTAAATGGCTAGAAGCTTTTAAAAAGGTTATTGTTACAATGTTCATGTCAAGTCGGTAACATAAAATAATTGTTTTAGCTCATTAACTGCCTAGTTCTGATCTCATAGTTGGCCACATCGAGAAACGGAATGAACTGTGTGCTGTAAATGTGCATGGGGCAGGAATGAATAACAACAGAGAATAGCAATAAAAATAATTAAGTATAAATACTTATTATTGCTGACAATATAATTGCCAGCGGTTGACTACAATAACTTTGACACATCTGATGAAAATTCTCTCAGAGTTTTCTGCCGTTGCTGCTCAGCTCGGATGAGACTTAGAACTATGGAATGTCTCTGGAGCTTGTATATTTTATGTCAAGTAGTGTTATAATTCCCTATGAGCAGGGTAATGAAATTTTCCAATGTAATGTAGATTCCAATTGAAATTCAGAATAGGAAATGGAAATGATGCTGCTGAGGCTGTATTCCTCATTCATTGCAATTGATTTGTCACTCTGACTTTCATGTACAAGTATCCCAATTTACCCTTATGTGTCCCTTCACAGCTCATGCTATAACAGTAGCTGGTCCCAGAGATGAAGAAAACTCCAGATAATTTACTTTTTGCTGCTTCTTTTTAGAAGGCCATGGAAATATAGAGTAAAATCTTACTTACTATTGCTCCTCTGCACTCCCTTATAATATGAGTAGGGTTTTATTTTTTATCTAAATCATTGTGATGAAAAACACATATCAAGTCTTATTCTGTGGTAGCTGTTGAATAATTTAAAGATGAAAAATTTATTCTGAATATTTCCAAACAACAATTGTATTATTCCATTATACAATGTTTCTATGGATGCTTTGGATGCACAGATGTGGCAGATATTTTAACCATATCAATAACTACCATCAAACTAAGGGGGAAAAAGATGTAAAGAGAAAAGCTACTATATGTCTTACTATAGGAAACATTTGAAGAGTTTAAAAACAAAAACAACAGAAAAAATATTGTATGTCTACAATACAGCACGGTATTTAGCAGTCTGGCCATGCTGTGCTAGGGTCCTAGGTTCAAATACCGGCCTGGGTACTATCTGCAAGGAGTTTGCATGTTCTCCCCGTGTCTGCATGAGTTTCCTCCGGGTGTTCCTCTCACACTCCAAAGTCATACTATTAGGTTAATTGCTTCCCCTAAAAAGATTCTCCTGTGTTGGTTACACATGACTTAAGGTAGCCATACATGTTATGATCCGCGGGAGATTTTGCGGGGGTTCGACCGCCATGTGCATTCATGCCGGTCGTTCAGCTGCAAATTGTCTGGCTCACAAAGGGTGCGCTCCAATCCTCTGAACAAGAGGCTGCAGCGTGATGACATCATCACACTTCAATCGGCCGCAGGCAGGATCGTAGCGTGTATGGCTGCCTTTAGACTGTGACATATGACTGTGTTAGTTACATATACATGGCTATGGTAGGGACATTAGATTGTGAGCTCCTTCGAGAGACAGATATGACTATATACTGTATGCTTTGTAAATCGTTGCATAATATGTCAGCGCTATAAATAAAAGATAAAAATAATTCCATAGAAAAATAAAGAGTAACTATAGTCTCAAAAAGATGTATGATTTCAAGGTGTTTAGATTGAAACTATAGCCAGCAAAATTTCATATCCATTCCATTGACGCATAAACAAATATATTTAACTCTCGCTTTAATAGAATGTTAGAAAGATGTTCTTTGAAAAAAAGGAACATTGGCTGGAACAAAAAACATTTTAAAGAAGACCTGTATATGTTTTAAATGTTAGGTTAGGTTAGGCATTTAATGATAATTTTTTTTATACTTTTTTGGGGGATCTTTTTTATGATAAACCATTTCAGCTACTTGAGATATGCCTTAAGGGACTGCTCTGGCAGTGGAGGCCCCAAATCAATATTTTTCTGATAAGCTGCTACACAACATGAAAAGAGGACTAGTGTAGAATTAATTCTATTTTTCCAACGTAAAGACAGATTTTCTCAGAATATTGCTGATTAGCAGGGTGAGGGTCTAAAACAGTGCTTCCTTTATGCTAATTGATCAAAGTGCAAAGGCCAGTTTCCTTTTTAAAACATTGTTTAATATTTAATAAATTCATAAAGATTTTAAGCCATTTGACCATTGCAAGCAAGGAAAATTTGAGGAACTATATGAGCCTTTTTCCTTGGTGCTTGGTTCGATTCCTAAAAATATTATGCAGGTGACAGGTATGGGGCTGTCAATCCCCTGCTGACTGCACCCATGGGCAGCTATTTAGCAGGTCTTGATGCAAATGGCTGCTCCCAATTGATGGTTAGTAGAGATGGTCAAATTTTTTGACTTGCTAAATTTGTGAGCTGATTGCAAAGCCTCTGAAAATGGTATCATCACCAAAATTGCTGGAGATGTAGAGAAGGGATGTGGGAACATTTGAAAAAAAAAGTTTTGTTCTAGAACATGCAGTTTTTGCATAAATTAAGTTAAAAAACAAAGTCGAAATTCCAATTTTCAAAATTTTTACTTGACTTTGAACTTAATTTATGCAAAAACTATTTGTTAGAGACATACTTTTTTGTTGTTGTATACCCCCAACCCTTCTCTACATCTTCAGCAAGTTTGGTGATGATACCATGTTGAGGGGCTGTGCAATTAATTTGAAATCATCGAAATAGTCAAATAAAAAAAAAATAATAATAATTCGACCATCTCTAATGGTTAGTGATGAGCAGCATAGGCAATATTCATATTGACTAAATATTGAATATCAAAAAATTTCACCTAATATTCTAAGCAAATTCGGAAATTCGAGAATGTGTGATCTTCATTCAATATAACCTTCATTGTGGAAAAGATTTTCGTAATAAATCGCAAATGCGTGATCAACACTACTGATCGAAAACCATGAATATTCACGATTACGAAGATATAGTACTAAATTTAAGATCTTCGCCGACATTCACAATAAAAATGTAAGATTTGAATATTAAAGCTCAATAATTTTAATGGTGTAAATTTAGCTCTAGTTTCTGTCACCCCCTCCTTCAAAAGTGTTAATGGTGTCACCCCGTGCAGATGGCCTCTGCTTATCATTGATTTAATGACTGAGGCTGTGGGCCAGTGGAAACCAGGATACGGGCCTCTAAAATCAGGGGATTTGTGGCTAAAGAGAAATGTAGTGTTCAAATAGCTGTGCTAGGAGGAGATAGGAAGAGCTACTAAAAAAAAATTCCCATGAAAATATGACACTCTTTGTTACCTCCAGAAGAAATTCGAAAGATCTATTAGAAAAGCTCTAACCTAGCCTCTTGCTACAAACTGACCACCTACCATATTTTTTAGGCCTTAAGACGCACCTGACACATCCAGGTTTCAGAGCAGAAAAACTATATGTATTTTTTGAAGTGTTCAAATCAGTTGGATCAAAGTAATGGATCAAATGAATGCAATACAGAATTCAGCCACTAGATGTCACAAGCAGCACTTCAAGGCCCAAACATCTTTTAGTTCTCGACCTTTTCATGAAGTTAAAATGTAGTAACTGTTCTTATCAGTTCACAATGGGGTTTTCTTGTACAGCCCTTATTTTTGGATTGGGTTTCCGGTTACTCCATTTGGTAAGGGGAATGCATGGGGGTAACCCCTCCATTTCCCGAGCCATTATGGCCTGCAGGAATGGGGGTGGAGCAAAATCCACACATCTGGTGTTCCAGCATCATGAGGGGTAATAGGTAGGTGGCATTGGGAAGAAATGTCCTCCTCGGTCATTGATAAGGGCCAGTACCGGCCACCATGCCTTCAGGCACCGCTCCAGCCAAGCCAAAATGCCATTACCTGGGTGCAAGGCTGTATTCTACTCACTCCAGCCAAGCCAAAAGGTCAGTGCCAGCAGACAGAATTTAGTTCCCATCCCAGAGTATGTAGGGCTGAAAATTTAGAAGGTGTCTATACACTAGCAGTACCCATTCTCCGAACCAACTGAGAAACCAATGGAGAGACACATTTTACACTCTGGTACTAACAACGTACCCATGAACACCTATTTACATATGGGAGGAGAAATGAGTCTGTGTCACATCATTTTTTTTATTGCAATGCCAAATGTTAGATGTGGATACAAAACTCATGCTTTCTAAAAAAAAACAGCTGGTTGGTCAGTGTGTTCATAGAATGGATACAGCTAGTGCTTAAATTGCTAAAAATCTCCCTCTTGGCAGTGGCCTTATGGCTTGGCTGGAGAGAATGGGACAAATTCCAGTCTACAGGGATGCAGAGCTATTTTTTTTTACATTTTGCACCATAAGACACATTTTTCCCCTGATTTTATTGATGAAAAAGTTATTCTAACATTGCATGGTATTTATGATTTAGTATAGATTCTAAATGAGAGCGTAAGGGAAGTTTTTTTAGGATTAAACCAGATAATCGAGCAGACTCTCTGATTTTACTATTGTAATGTTGATTCAACACAGTGGTAACTGCCTCACATATATGAACAGACTTATTGGTTGTAATTTAGATTTATTAGGTGTGGACAAAACTTAGTTTATGCTTAATCTCCTGAGCAGTTAGCTTGAGTTACAGGTTAGTTTGTTTACTAACAATACTCGCCCCGAAAATAACTTCAGGCATACTCAAGTGACAAGTGTCCCTCCCTATCAGCGGGCCTGCTTTTTCCTTAGATCTTTAATCTATTTTAAAAAAGAGTGTCACGGGCAGAACACCCAAGAGGTTAAATCATCGTCAACAGAACAAATGTCCTCAGTATTGCAAACGCTTTGAAATATTGGATTTCCCACCACTTTTTTGACAACAATGGTCACAGAACAAATCGAAAAATAAAAATACTGGCCTTACACAGCATGTCTAATCTTTACCAGAGACTAGAAAATAACATTTATAAATCACATCTGTAAATCATATATGCACTTTATTCTATATATATATATATATATATATATATATATATATATATATATACACACACAAAATATATATTGGGGTTATGTTTTGTTGGGTTTCTTTGTTTTCTTTGGACTTGCAACAATAGACTCAGTAAAGACATATTTAATAGCTGCTTACTATAATACGGCTGATAAACTGGCCAGAAGCATCTGTATCAACAGGCTCCTGGCTATACCATTCTCAGCATCCAGTGTATGATGCAGAGAAAGCCTGACTCTGAAAAAGACTGATCGAGACTATTTCTGGCCCTGACATTTTCCTCAAGATATCTGAATTTCCATATATTTGAAAACCTAATATAAACAAGAGAGAAGGAATTTGCATTTCGGGCAGCAAGGAATGAAAAATGGAGGCTGTGTAATCTATTGCAGTTTTGAGAAGAGGAATGACAGTGGTAAAGTTGAGCGCACACAACGTCTTGTGGCAAACTCATTTCCTGGCAGAATATAGGGTTTCATCTGCTGGAACATTTAATAGGTATCAAAGAAAGATCACTCTCAGCCTCGTCTATGGATGGAGATCCCTCCTGTTTAGTTGCTTTTATTCTCCCACTAACATTTTAATAAAACCTATATATGCATTCTTAATACAATATGTATGACTTTACCATAAACAAATATATCTCAGTGTAATTTTGCATTCTAAGGATTCTTTAATGTTTTATTTATAATTCCATATAAATATGAAGGCATAGCAAAGGCTAACTAAACGTGCAGTTTATTTGTCCTTCTAGAAATGCAGTATTACATTGATCTCATTCTTATGTGTAGGATTTCATGTAAATGGGAAAAATGCATTTGACAGAAATTATATCGCAGAGCTGTATCTTGAAAGCCTTTAAATAATATTGGTACATAAATGCAAATATGCTCCAAAACTGCAATAAGTTTTGTGTTTATGGTTGGGAAATGGTAATGAATTGTGTAAAATGAAATGTAGGTTTATAAGGTTCTATAACTATATTGCTTATTGTTAATTTGACGTATGGGGCAGATTTGTTTAGGTGAATAAATAAATAGCTTTGTGGATAGAGAAAACGGAGCTCCCATTCATTTTATCAAGGGATGCATAAAGGGTCACTTACTTACAAATGTAAAGCATATTCAGTGGTCTACGAAAATATTTAGATGCCACAATGAATATTGGGTAAATTTTCTCTGCACACACTTGTGAATCCTAAGCTCATCACAATTGTTTCTCTGTACAATATCCTGTAGATCTTCCAAATACTATGTAGTGTAAGGGCTTCTGTGATAGGATACAAATAAATTGCACAGTTTAGAAAGGTCCTAATATAACAAAGTTTAAAACTACCAGCTATTGTATATACAGAAACAATGTTTAGGAAATAAAAATAATTTACAAGATTGCCAATATTAAGTTGATCACATTCGAATAACTGCAATAAAAACAGCTGTTGTTTAAATACTGCTGGTATAAGACTTACATAAACAAGGAGGTACTAAGAAGTTCCTGTATAGCTACAAGGTAAAGTTGCTGACCAGTTTGGGAAGGTAGACTGTGTATTGTGTGGCATGTGAAGGGTTAACTGTGCTTGGATGAGAAACTGTAAGAATATGTAATATGATCTGTTGCTGGGTAGGTTGCAGCCACTGTTTTGAATATCAAAAAGGTCAAGATATGCCAGAGTTTTACATTTAATGTAAATGTGACATGTCATTTGGGAGTGGCCAGCCTGCGAGGCAGAGGTTTTTTAGGCCCAAACTAGGGAGGAGCTAAGTCTTCATCAGGCGGAGAGAGCAGTGAGTGGAGCTAGGTTTGATCCTGTGCGAGATAGGCCATGCGGACCTGCAGATTCGGAGACCCTGAGTTAGCAGAGATAGGATTACAGACATCTCCCTTGTCCCCCTGCTGGGGGTATGGGCTAGCCTAGCCTGAGGAGTGTCACCGGGTTGGATACTGTACCTTACACCAAAGCCACGTGTGCTTGGACCTTTATTGGGATGTGAGCAAGAACCTACTATGGAAAACACCATTACTGCTGGTGAAAGGGACTGTGATGGAGAGCTGCTCCAGGCCTGGCTGTAAGGAGGTAGTTTGGCTGTTCCTAGCTGCTTGGAAGGAAGGGGAGTGTATGCTGTGATGGAGGGTATGGCCGCATGGACACAGTAAGCTAACATTTCCTAAAAGCCTACCTGACCAGCAGGGAACTGTGATGGAGGGCCCATTGGAGAGTGGCCAGAAATTATTGGACGGATGCCCCCAGATTCACCCGGTCATGGGGTGCACTCAGGTGCATAAGAGAGGTGGCCCACTTTCCTACAACAGAATGAGTGCTAAATGTATGCTCATTTACTCTTTGCTCGTTGGGACCAGTGAAGCAAAATCAAAATTTCCAGTAACACCTGTCTGTAAGGGAAGCTCCCAATCTAAACTGTACTAAAGTCACAATAATTGTCTCGAGAACAAGCTATGGTCTGTTTGTTTATTACTCTCTATAAGACTCACCTGACTATAAGACGCACATAGGTTTGGGGGAGTTAAACAAGAAAAAATATTCTGAACTATAGAGTATACTCAAATAAAATATAGAGAATAATATTTCTTTCTGGTTGGGCACAGCAAAATTATATTTGATATACATTTGATGTATACTTGATCGATTAAAATTTCCCAATTACTTCTTGATATTTTTTTTGGTCAATTTCAATCAATTTAGGTCGTGTGGGTAGACATCGAATTTCCAGTCAATCCACTTACAAATCGATTGTAGCAAGTGAATAAACTAAATGAGAGGTAGGTCTCATACAGATCTAACGTGTCTCACCCCAAGAATTCTAAATTAGTATTATTATTACCCTACTTTAGACCTCCTAAGGGCCTTTGAACACTAAACTAGGGGGCTTTAATGACACGCATATAGCAGAAAGAAATTCTTGATTGACTGATTACTGTATTTATGTATTTGTATTATAGTGGATCGGTCTCCCTGATGAAGCCCCATATTTAAAGGGGTGAAGCGCGTCGGAGTTCAGCCAAATCAACTACACTTTCACATGTGAATTTCTGTATGATGTCTGTGACTACCATGATAATGTGATTTTAATTTTATGTTTTCTGAAATGGACATTAAGGTCCTGTTATTAATAAAGACGCTTTTAAGCTAAATTCAAGAATTTCTTTCTGCTATATGCGTGTCATTAAAGCCCTCTAGTTTAGTGTTCATAGGCCCTTAGAAGGTCTAAAGTAGGGTAATAATACTAATTTAAAAACAATGGGCCTATCGAAAAAAAATCAGGTAAATCAAAATGTGTATGGGGCCTTCATACTGGGTTGACCTTTTTGCTCCGACAGAGAGACAATACAAGTAAACAATAGCACTTGAATATTTGAATGCTTCTCTAAAAAGCTGAATTCTGGGAAAATTCTCCATTCCTTTATCACACCCTCCCAGCTATTCACATTCTGTGTGTCTCTAACCATTGCCTCTAGAGTTTGGGTTCTCTATTGATCAGTTTAAATTCCATTATCATTGGGATGTCATCATAATGAAGCAGTCTTGTTGAACCTGAGAGGACCCTGTTATTGGACAATGTTTCTGAAAATTGTTCCTGTGACCCAAAGAGCACCATTATTACAGTAAGCGTAAAGCTCTTTTCCAGTCCTGATGATAAAAGACCCAAAACCTAGCTTGTCACATGACCACAAATTTAAGCAAGTAATATAATTTTTTGCTATTTTTTTTATTATGATTTTCCTCCTCCTGTACCCTTTGCTTGGCTGTAGAGGTAAAGACAGTTCCAATTCCAACGCAGTTAGAAATCCAACGCAGAGAGATACACACACATTACATGCATTGTACTTATGTTCTGAAGCTTGGTCGGCTTCCTGCTTGTCCCTCCTCCTGTCTAGTGATGAGCGCATAGGCAATTTCGAATTTGTGATATTTCAGGAATAATTCTACTAATATTCAATATCCGTAGATATGAAATTCACACGTAAGCCATGCATTGCAATAATAACACATGGCATCATTTTTTGGGGGGAAAAAGTCAAATATTCGAAATCACAAATATCCGCTGCAATATTTGATATGTTCGTGAATTCTCTAATTGTCGATTCAAATATTCGAGCTCAACACCACTCCTGCCTTCTGATTGGCTGTAAGTGATAAGGGAGGGCACTGTGTACAGTTGACAGAGGTGAGAAGAGAACACAGCAGGGAAAACCAATTGGCAGCTCATTACTGTAGAAAGCAGGTCAGCGTGCCTCCCAGTTTGAGAACCATTGTCTTGGACCAAAAAACACCTAATATTGTAGAATATTGATTGTTAAAAAAATTATTTACCTTCTAGGCATTGCGCATGCGGTGTGATTTTCCACCCTCTATGAAAACCCAAACACCACTCCGTCACCAGTGACACTGGAGGAGTGCTGGGAAAAAGCATTGCCTCCTCCATTACATGAAGGTCAATGGTGCCGCCTACTCTCCGCCCCTCCATCCTCATATGTGACGTCATCGGGATGGGCATTGAAGCATTGGCCGATATGCTCATGCTGAGAATGACTGAGGGTATTTAGTGGACAGGTGAATAAGTGCTTATCTCGAGGTGAGTTTTATCAGCTGAGAAACACATCCCGATATAACTCAGGCTAAACGTTCAAGAGGTTCATCTACTCACCAAACTTGTTTTACGTTTATAGAGAACTAAGGGGAATCCTCCTAAGCACAGTAAGGGCCGCCCCAATTTTATGCACTCTGGAAGGTCCCTAACAGGGCTCCGTCACCGATGAGAACTGAGGTGTGCTGGGAAAAAGCGACACTTCCTCCATTACATGGAGGTCAATAGTGCCACCAACCCCCCACCCCTCTGGCGTCTTTCTGATGCTCAGAATCACTGAGGGAATTTGTTGGACAGGTGAGTTTTAGTGTTGTTATCTCAGTGTGAGTTTTATTAGCTGAGAAACTCACACCAAAATAAGTCGGGCTGAATGTTCAGGAGGTTAATCTATTCACCAAACTTGTTTTAAGTCCATAGTGAACCAAGGGGAATCCTCCTTTAACATGCCTTTATATTATTATTCATACATTACTTTAGTACAGTTCTAAGAAATTAGTTACATTAGGTAATGTGGAGGCTTTTAGAGGTTATATACAAAAACCTGAACCTTTGACTGATGTGTAGTAACACAATTCAGTAAAATCTAATATCCTTGAACAGAATATCTTTGTTCACTGCCTGCAGGGAACTGCTTATAGTACATTCAAGTGTTTCAGTCTCACCCAATACACATACAGCTACATATTTATACTTTGAAATTTTTATCATAAGGATTTTTCATTGAAAATAAATTACACCGTCCTTACATGACTTATCATTATCAAATAAAGCACATCTCATATTTATTTTACTCAAACATCAAAACTATATATGACAGTTTTTGTTTAATTTGTTATACTTACAGATCCCTATATATTAATATTAAATACAAAACACATAGCAATGGCAGGACAAGTATTTCCTAACAGGTTTACTGAACCATGCTGTATAGTTATAAGATATGCTAGGTTGCAGCCGTGGATGTGAATTGTTATTGTCTGTAATGTAACCATGTGTGAAGCACATAATGATCCTGGAACCTCATTTTACAGGGATTGCTTCAGGCTCTGGTTAACATCTATATTTATTTCTCATCTTTGATGTCATTGATTTTTTTACCATTTATAATGGATAAACTTTATATTGTAAAAAGTGTAATACCTTAACCTTACTATTTACCAATTGAGGACAAAGGACGTGGCACCCTACCGGAAACAGGGCAAGAAAAACCCTGATTCCGGTCACAATGGACTTTAACGGTAGCTATCAAATATAAAGTAATAAAGAGCAGGGTAACATTGTTTGTACAAATAAAGTAAAATTTATACAACGTAGATGAAGAGATAGTGTAAATTGGTCAAACGACTCCAAATAATCCTTTTAAATACATGTAATGTCCACTTTCAAACAAATCATATTCTCAACGCGTTTCGCGACAACCGTGAATTGTAAACAACAAAAGAATTATTTTTTTGTCCCAGCTATAAGATAAGAGAAAGCACAATCAGTCTCTGTCCTGTTAATTAATTGTATATAAAGTAAAAATAGTGGTATAGGGCAGATATTTACCCTGTGAGCGTCCGATATGAGGACCCAAAGGTCACTACCGAAGGGGGGAGGTCCAAATGCGCCTATGTTGGGGAACGGGGGGTCTATATGAGCCAATTTTGCTGTTAAGATTAGTATAGTCAAGGCAATAAGGAGTCAATATAGGCAAATCCCACTACACACAACCAGATGGTTAGATTGGTGAACATATATAGGGGAGTGAGACATGCGAGGAGGATAAATATACTGTGTGTATGTATGTTCTAACTACCAATGTACCATTAAGTGCAAATTTTTATGTGAATTAGTGTGGAAATGTATTAAATGCATTCATACTCAGCAAGTGTAGTGTCAAATACTATTGAGTAGTGATGGCCGAACTGCCCGCAAGGCGGACAGTTCGGCCGCGAACAAGCATGTTCGCCCTCCTTCCCGCCGGCGGACAGTACGGGTGTTCGACCCGCCCTGTCCGCCGGCGTGAAGGAGCCCTCTATTCTTCCTCCGGTGGGATCATATGCAGCGAGATCCCGCCGCCCGGGTTTTCAGATTCGAATTCCCCGCCTAGCAGTGGGGAATTTGAATCTGTCCGCGAACGGGCGGACGGCGGACTTTTTTAAAAGTCCGCTCCGCCCGTCCGCGGACGAACATGGCCGAGGTTCGGCCATCACTACTATTGAGTATAACCACACAAATAGGGTTATAACTCCCAAAATTAGTGTCTAAAAGTCTGTGTGGCAAATAATATGTGTTAATTAATCCAGGGGTGTGTGAGTGCAAATTTGTGTGAATTATGTGTGTGGAGCGTGGTTAAGTAATGTTCATGAAGACTATGTGACATGGACTGGTGTTTGGTGTTGGTTAAAGTGATTTAAACAAAGCAAGAAAGATACTAAACCCACTCCACTATAGAAAAAAAGAAAATCTATCTTCGTCAAAGCCAAAAAAGGTAAATAAATATTAGCCCCACCCGTAAAAACTAGAAGGTGTCTGAGTGTGTGATGAGACAGGTTTGTAAGAGGTAGTGTGACCACCAGTGCTGTGTGTGAGCTCACTTTAAAATATGAGCCATGGAGATGTAAACACTTATGACTCTGCGATGAGTTACTATGTACACCATGGATTGCTGTTAATCAATGTTTACAAGGAAAAGTAACTGTCCCATTAACATGCCAGATCACCTGTGACATGCTGAGAACCTATGCATGTGAAAATATTAGGTATACCTAGTAGGCAGGCAAACTTGATTCAAGGTATTCTTAAGAGGAGATATGTCCCAGTGGCTGCCTGTATGGGGTAGTTGGTTGTAAAGCAGTTATTAAGGCGTATAATCAAGAGCTCACGGCAAGGAAAAACTTAGTTCAACTTACTTTATGTGGTGCCTTGTAACAGTGGAGCAGCCCTTGACCCATGGAGGAAACAACTCTGTTCCTCCTTAATAACCCGCCCCCCCCCCAAATGCTGTGCGCCACTGCCCTCCACATCGCATAAACAGGCCGGAACGTCCCACACAAACACATGGGAGCTGGCGCGAGCAGTAAACAATGTTGCTCTTTATTACTTTATTTTTGATAGCTACCGTTAAAGTCCATTGTGACCGTAATCAGGGTTTTTCTTGCCCTGTTTCCGGTAGGGTGCCACGTCCTTTGTCCTCAATTTAAATTTTCGGATGTTGGTAACAAATTACTGTGGTGAGGGTGTACTTTAGTATATCTCCTTACTATTTACCAACTTTTTTTATACTGTATATCATACAATTATTGATCTAGTCAAATCTTCAGAACTTTAAAATAAAGTGATTAAGTGGAAATATCAAATTTTCTACATTCCCTGACCTAAAGTAATTCACCTTCCTCCATAGATTTATGCTAACTGGAATGTTTACACCATGATGTTCAGCCTCAGAGGTGCCCTATAAAGGTCTATGGACATGGGATGTGTAGGTGCATCTACTATGTCACAGACACTTAAAGAATGCAAACAAATAGTAACCTGTTACCTGTTGGAATTTTGAACTGTGTGGGTTACTTTAAATGAGAGAATGAAGTGACACTATATCTAACAGTAGACGGAGGCCACCTCTTTGGTTAAGCTGCTTGCTGTCCTGTCTTGCAAATGTTTATTTGGATATCGGCACTTTGAGAATTTGTGAAGATCTTAAATATACTGCTATATCTTTATTAATCTCAAATATTCAAGATTTTTATATCAGTAGTGTTGATCGCAACTACTTTGATCCCCCTAGATCTTTCTTAAAAATAAAGGGCTGATTTTTAGGTGGCCACTTCTTTAGAACCCTTTTTCTATACAGGATAACTAGACATTCTGGAAGAAACAATAAATGAGGTTAGTATTGTCTTGCTGCCCAAACTGGGAGAGACATGTCGCCCACTTCAAATTAATATTTGCTATGCTTAAGTTGCTTGATTGAACGTGAGGTAGTTTTTCAGGTTCTGGTCCATTTACCAGAATGACCTACAAAATCATCCATAGAATTTACCAGCAACAGCTGAACTGGTACAAAAAGTACATCAATGCAGCCAACAACTATCTCTTAATCAACTCAAAGGTTACCAGGCTGGACACTTGTTTTTTAAAAATTCGATGATTTCAAGTTAATTGCAAAGCCCCTGAACATGTTATTATCATTGAACTTAATTTTTTGACTTATTTATATTTTGAATTTAGTTTCCACCAACTGATCGCCCAAAGAATGCAGCCGCTCATCCCATGCTCCCCAGTTTGTTTTTCGTGAGGTTACCCATTCGAATGTGTATTTGACAACCTCCTTCCAATACTGTGTGCAATGGTTTCAAGGACCCCTGCATGCATTTTATTGGACTTGGGTGAGGGGACACATGCCCACTGCACCCACTTCTCTGCCCGTTCTGTGACAGGGCCTGATCTGCTTATTTGGTCTGGTCCACTATTTCACTGTCACCTTTTTCCTGCCCAGCCAGACTACTGTCAGAGATAAAGCAAAATAAGCATGAAAGCTAACATATTTGAATGTGACAATGTAAGGTTTCCAGAAAAGTAATTTTAAATGAATGAAAATCATGCTTAATCATATATTTTTTTGTAGCATCCATATCTAGCAATTATTGTGATCCTTCAATAAACATTTCTTTGTTTGAGCTGGTGATCCTTATTGGCTTGGTGATCCACTATGAATTTGAAAATGAAAGTTCCCATCCATAGCAGTGAGCTAGGATGGAGTCAAAAATTTTTGGATGGTGTGTTACATAACTGAAAACAAATGTAATCCTGGTACAATGCATATTGTACATTATTATTCATTATATATTTTGTCAAGAACTTTAACTTGCATTTGTTGCTGATAGAATACAAAGTGATTTGAGGGATTAGAAACGCCCTCATATTAGATGGTTTTGGTAAAAACGTTGATTGCACAGAAATTGTATGGTAAGATTGTAAGGTGTATGGGGGCCTAAACTTGTGTCATTGTGAATGATTGAGTTTGAAGATTGGTGCACTGAACCAATTTGCTATATATGTGATCTTTTGCCACATACATCCATGTTGTAGTCATGGCACACTTGCATACATGATTTCACACACTTTGTGAAATAGATGTGCCAATAATGAATTACCAAATTTATGATGCCATTTTTCAGCTCTGTGGGAGCAGAAGGCACAAAGGCATCACTTGGTTCTTCAATACTCACTGTAATTTGGAGTGCATTGTGAACATTGAGCATTAGTTAATGCTTTCCTTCACAGGTTGAGCAATTGTTATTAATGGTGAGGGTGCACATCCATGCAGTTATGTTATCCCATAATGCAACAGTACTATAGAAATGTATGTCTTCCCTGTAACCATGCCAGTGGATTATAAAAAATGCACATAACAAAAAAAAAAACATGACAAGCCTTTGCAAATTGACTTCTGAGGATATATTGAAAGAGGTTAAGGGAGACTTTAATGCTGTTTTACATTGTAAGGAGAGATATATATTTTTAAAATTAAGTATTAAACATTAAACTGATCGTCATCAAAATTGCTGTATGGAATAGTGTTGCGCTCGAACATTCGATTTTTGACTATTTAGCTTGAATATCGCCATTTCGCCATGTCGCGAATATTTGCGAATTTTTTCGGGATTATTGCGATCCCATTCATTTTAATGGATAGCGATTATATAATCGCAATGCGATTTTTTTTAACAGAAATGACGGATATCCTCCCAGTCGAATATCCTAACTCCATTGGCTTGCATGCATTGCGCATATTTGATCGCAAATGCGTTTTTTAGATCGCAATTCATGTCCACAAGTGCGGATATTCGAGATTACAAATATAGAATCGTATATTTTGCAGAGCTTCAGTTGCAAGAGAAAAAGCAGACACATCTGTATACAGCTGCGTAGTATGTTTTATAGTCCACAAAATACGGTAAATCTGAAAAATACCCTAGTTGCATTGTGGGAGCTATAACCTGTAAGGGGGCAGAGCATGATACATGCCCCCAAGGGAACCTCCTTGTTTTCTTGAGTCTCCAAATTTGTCCTTGCTTAATTTAGTACTAAAATCTGGCTTTTGGGTCAGAGACAGCCCATGTGTTGACAGAAAAATTTCCAAAGTTTACGTAAAAACTCTTTGTGGTTGTAGTGTGAATGTTCATCGGTTTATTGATCCTATTAGGTTCGAAGTTAAAATTGAATTAAAGCTGGCAATTTTTGTTCTTGTATAGCTGAATATCTACACTTTCAATTGAGTACAAAGCTGATGACCATGGTATTGTCCTCATAATTGGTAGGAAGTGGTTTAAAGGGGACTGTGTAAAACAAAGAATTCATGTTTCCATATGTGAAAATTAAACAAGTGGCAAACCTAATTGTAAAGTAAGGAGGGGATATATTACACTGTGCACATTTATTTTTTGTTTTGCATTTTCTTTATTAAAAAATAAAAAAACACCATAGGGTCCCCCCATAACATCATGGTGTCTGGTTGGCCAGGGAATATGGGGGGCAATATATATTAACATATCTATATAATTTCTATGTTCTGTATCATTTCCCTGATCCTAGAGCATCAAGCCCATTATGCCATCCTACTAGGTCATATACCTATACTATAGGGTCTCTCTGCTTGTAAGCTTAGGTATAGGGCCGGGTATGGTTGTCTGGAAGGGGGTTCAACTGGGTAACTGCTAGTGATGAGCAGCATAAGCAATATGTGAATTTACAAAATTTCTTAAATTTTTCTCCAAATATTCAAAGTAAATTTACAAATTCGCTGTCTTCTTTCATTTTAGTTTGGCAGCATCGACAGTTGTAAAGCAATTTATTGCAATGTGTGTTGTCATGGTGAAATCTAGTGGCAGAATGTGAAATTGCAGCTGAAAATGTGAAATCACATAAGACAATTCAAAAGTAATTATTTGCGAATATCGGCATTTGTGCATGTGAATATTGTGTGTGCAATACATGGTACTTTTACCAGAATCTAAAATATTTAAAATTATGAAGATATAGCACTATATTCAAGATCTTTGTGCCTATATTCACAATAAAAAAACTGTGATTTATATATTTGTGCTCAACACTAGTTACTGCCTCTTCATTTCCTGATCAATCACAACCAACAGCTTAAAGCGGACCTACCACCTCACTAGGCACATTACACTATCAGCAGCACTGCTAATAATTAGGCAATCACTGCTCAAAATGTAAAATAAATGTTCCGTACAGCAGGAGGAGTGATTTTCGGGCTCTTCCCTCCCACTGTGCAATGTAAGCGTCGCGGCAGATTGTAAAACAATTAGTGATGATCGCAAATATTTGAATTCCAAATATTAATCGCTAATATCGGCAATTCGGAAATTCGCGAAGATGGTGAATATATTGCAGAATATTTGCAATTATGGATATTCTGTATTTTTTATCCATTACACATGCCTCTCAATGCAAGTGGACGAATGGGAAGGCTGCAATAAGAGCTTAGCAACACCATCAACAGTTTTTTTATTGAATATTGGGGTGATGCGAATATTGCGAAAATCGTCACTTTTAAAATGCACATAAAAATTCGCGCCATGTTAAACATATATTGCGCACGCGAAATTCGCAATAAAAACTGCCGATATTCGCAATAAAAAAAAACCTGAATATTGCCGAATGCGAATATTTTCCGAATGTTTTTTATAAAAAATACGAATGTTGCCTATGCCGCTCATCACTAAAAACAATTAGGGGGCAGGGACAGCTAGAAAGAAGTCCGTAGTCTTGTGTGAATTGGAATGCAGCTTCACATCTGCAGGATCTAACGTGATGTAATCTAGTGGCCGTTACAACCCCATAGTCAGATTGAAGTATGGGCAGAATTGCTTCTGTCTGCCCTTAATAAATATGATTTCCCCGGGAATGAGGAAGGGAGAAAGGTGAGTATGTTGTTTTTGTTCTGTAGCAGTTTTCACAGATGTATACTGCTGACAGGTGAGTATTATGTCAATGTAATATATGTATTTTATTTTATTTTGAGTTTAGAACTGCTTTAAAAGGACTGGTATCTATGCAAAGAGGGAACACCATTTTTTTCCAAGTTTGCAAACCCTCCAGCAACCAGAATTGCTTACAGCTATCATATTGTGCATGATTAATATTTACATACAATATAAGATGTTATGAGCTATACTATAATGTATAATCTTCCACTATAGAGTTAATTAACAATATTATATAATCTTCTGGCATGCAATTGTCCATCAGACAAGGTAATGATTATGATGAGGATGAGAATAATAGTTTTATGTATAGAATAAATTCTTCAATTTATATATCTAATAACAGGTTTTTTTACGCCATAGCCATACAAGATAGTCACACGTGTTAAGGTACAGCAGATGTTAAAATGTTTCATATGACCTTCCCATTTTATAGTATTGCAGAGGTGGTTTGTGCTTGAATGGAGGTGTGAAATGATGAAAGAAGAGGCCTGAAGTTATTCCAGCAATGGCAGAGGATCGGATGTAAAAATTGCACTATTTTTTTTTCCTCTCCAGGTCCGTCACATGCAGGGTGGAAAGGATTGTATTTATCACCTGTCAGGGTTTGGCAGAACTGAGTTACGTGGAGCAGGACAGCATAAAATTATCATACACAAGCATGAAATTACAAAATCGTTCGAAACTGAACAACAAAATTATTTCATTTCAGAGAGAGGCTATTCTATTTTTTAGCCTTGACATGTACGCTGCCAAACTTTGAATTGAAATGGAATGTGATGTGTATAGAATATAGACGGTGATAACAAGGGAAGATGTAACCTGTCCATGCAAATCCTGTACGATCATGGTTCTGCGGTGTTATGGCTCTATGTTTTGTGTTATAGCAATTGTTTTGTAACAACATTTTACAAATACACATGTTCACACAATTATAAAAAAAACTTCCTAATATAGGCTTCTGAAATTTTTAAAGGACCTTGACTCAAATGGCTGTTTCTTTTATGAATAAAGCTAGTGGCATTGTTGTTTGAAAATTCGATGTATTTTGTAAATTCATTGCAAAGTCCCCGAACATGGTATCATCACCAAAATCATGGAGATGTAGTGAAACATTTTGGGAACATTACATAAAAGGTTTTGCTCTAGCAGAAGCAGTTTGTGCATGAATTAAGCTCAAAGTCATGTCCAAATTATTCGAGACGTAATTTCCACATACGTTTGAACTTAATTTATCCAGAAACGACATCTGCTTTTTGTAATAAAACCCACAACCCTTTTCTACATCTCCAGGATTTTGGTGATGACGATACCTTATGAATTCAATCATCTTCCTTTTAACTATTTGTAAAATAAACAATATCTACCCATCTTCACAGTTTCTCTATGGTACAGATGGGAGAGCGTATCATTGTCAGCAACAACTAACCACAGGACTGTGGGTAAGAAAGAAAGTCAGAAACTAGATCTATTATTATTAATAGCATATTATTTATTTTGAAAACAAAGCTGCAATATTTAATTGTTCCTTTTCCATAAGGTCTTAGGTAGCTCTGCTGCCACATGTGTAAAGTTGTCTTTGTATCAAAACACTGCTATCTCCCATGGGAGTTTGAGACTTAAAATTAATAATTCATTCAGTCAGTTAACACAAGGCAACTCTAGACTTTTAATAAATGATTCTATTTGTGTCAGTTACTGGCATACAGTAAACCTGTGTTATTTTCATCTCTCCCATGGGGTACTTGAATTGAATTTTACTGTGAAAACAGTAACTTTGGAAATAAAAATCTTTATACTTAAAAGCATACATTATTCTACTGAAATACTAGTAATATATTACGAAAAAAGCAAAACATTATTAAAGCTATTATGGCCTTTATCAAAATGTCCAGAAGTCTACTATGTATTAACAGCAATTTAATCATGCTAAGGGTAAACCCACAACTGATAAGATCTCTTGAGGGTAATGAAACTATAATGATATTGTTTTTTTGTGTGTTGTCTTCATTTGAGTTTACACAGATAAATATAACGTTCATGTGGGTATAGGGAAATAGTAATTCAAAGGGTAATATACCTGCATATTAAAACAACATATATATGTTCATTCTGACTTGCAATGGAAAAGTATCACGGGAACTTACATTATAAAACCTCAGCCCAAGTCCCAGTGATGTAGTGGCATAGCCCATATAAAGCAGCAGCATGATTGTAGATGCCAAAGCATAACACTATAACATTTACAAACCCCCCATCCCTAAAGCTAAATACACAAAGATAACCAGTTAATTGTTATGTATAGTCTATTGTACCAAACACATGGAACATATTATCATACACATTATTGATAGGCAAACTCATAGTCATAGGTATTAAAAATCAATGGTCCATAATCTCTCCTATTCCTCAATCATGCCTGGTGTCAACTTTGACTTTGCTCTCTCCTCTACTCCCCACATACAGAACATTGCTAGATCCTGCCACTTTCATCTGTGCAACATTTGCAAGATATGCCTTTTCCTATCCCCTGAGACCACCTAAGTCCTGGTACACACACTCATAATTTCTTGCCTGGTCTTCTGCAAAAACATATTCCTGTCACTACTTCTTCTGCAAAAACATATAGACTGTCACTTCTTCAATCCATCATGAATGGTGCTGCTAGACTCATTTACTCCTCTAATGGCTCTTCATCTGCTGCTCCCCTCTGAAAATCCCTACATTGGCTTCCAATTGTCCAGTGAATCAAATTCAATGTCCTGTGCCTTTTAAATAACTCCACACCCTCTGTCACACATTCATTTCTAACCTGGTACAAAAAAAAATAACTCTATCCCCCTGTGACCTACATATGACATTCCCACTTATACCATTATTACATGCATGGCTTTAAGACTTCTCTAGAGCTGCTTTTTCTGTCTGGAACTCTCTCCATCACCCCGTTAGACTTGCTCCTACTTTGTGCACTTTCAAAAATCCCTGAAAATCCACCTCTTCAGTCTGACCTACCCATCTTCTAACCCCTAACACTAGCATCCTGCAAGTCCCATCCCCTACCTATTGTATACTATGTTCCTCAACCTATTAGATTGTAAGCCAAATTGGGCAGGGTCCTCTATTCCTGTGTCATAATCTGTACCTGTGTGTTATCTTGTGTTGCATCTCATGTGTAATTTAATGTACAGTGCTACAAAATATGTTGGCGCTATATAAATAAAAGTCAAGTAGTAAACTTCATTCTAACAGCCAATGCCTGTTAGAATTAAGTTTACTACTTGATATGTGTTTGTTTCTTGGATAGTTAATATGGGATGAGGTTGCTTATCTAACTCTCTTCCACCTTTGATTAATTGCATAGGCTCAACCACCCACTATACAAATCTATATAAATAAAAGTTAATAATATAAATAAAATACAGGCTGCTGGAGTAACTCTATTTTTGTATTTGCAAAAGGAATGTTTATTAAACGTACAGGCTAAACTTTGTCAACTTGCACAATATATATTTTTTTCATGAAAAAAGGCAGACAATTTATAAAAAAAATCACTGACTTGAGCTGGCCTTTATAGGTGGGGTTATGATTTGAACCCTCTTGATTAGCATCTTAGTGTCCAGGACAGTATTTGCATCATCTGCCAACTTCCTGAATCTCTAGGCCACCAGAAAAGAAACACATAGAGGGTTGCCAAAAGCAAGTTTTCAAAGTGTTGATTATGCATTAGAACACATATAATGGCTTGACATGCAATATGTTCCCTCTTTGAAACAGATGCTATGCTGCTCATCATTGGTCTTACAAGGAAAATTCTATTGGAAAACTCATGGAGAAGCACATGATTAATATGATCAACTGATTAAATTACTGATTTGCTGATTAAATTAAATTAAACTAAAATTTTCAGATCAAAATTTCAATTACAAATTTTCAACTTTTCATGTGACTTTAATGCAAATGTTCAACTTATTATTTTCTAAATTAGCCGTGAGTTTTCATGTGATAGTGTTGATCGACAATTTTTGTGAATATTATATGAATTATTGCAAATAGCGGCACTTCCCAAATTATATTGATTTTTCAACTAATATTTAATATACCAAAATTTCTATTAAAATTTGCCATGAGGACACTATAACATGTTTTTAAGTTGAAATTTCAATCTCAGCTGACCAAATCAACTTGACATTCTTTTAGTTCTCTTAGGGGCTCATTTACACTGGTGGTTATCAACTGCCAGGTAAATGACTCATAAACGTAACCAACTGGCAGACGCAACATTAGGCATCTGCCAGTCAGATTTTGGGCTTTAGCTCTAGGAACTCCATGGGGTCCTTATCTAGATGACTTGCGTACACCCACACTATTTTGCAGCCGCTCGCTCTCAAGGTCGTCTCCTGCATTTCCTGAGTTGCTGTGGGCTGAAAGCAGCTCAGGAAACGACAGTGTAAATTTAGCCTTACAGTAGAATTGTTCTAAGAGAACTTAGCATCCCTAAAATGCACTTAAGATTCAAACATTTTTTATAAATAGATTCAATAGAGAAAATTTTATATTGCTTGTAAAATTGTGTACATCTGGTGCATATTAAATTAGAAATACACCCAACAGAGTATGAATAAAAAGGTATTTTTATTTTTGTTCAAGCAAAATAATATTCTATTTGTAGTCAGTGATAGTATAACACTAATAAGATACTGGGAAAATTAATGAAAGGCTATTATGTGCATGAGCTGATCTTAAGCATTTAACGCTTGCCATAAATGCAGATATAAACAGCTTTGATTTCCTCCTAAATGTCATGACAATGCTTATCAGCCCAAACCATTAATGTACTCTTAATCTTCATTAGTGTGTTGATCGCTACACACCAGTGTTTTACATTAAGTCACTTAAGCATTGAAAACTACCTGACTGAGGATTGATATTAAATGTAATTTCCAGAATATGCAATGTTGTTTTGAACAATAGATACTGTATCTAACAAAAGTGAGTACACTCCTGACATTGTGGTAAATAGTTTGAAATATATCTTTTAATGGGACAACACTGAAGATTTGACACTTTAATATTATATAAGGTAGTAAACAGCTTGTAAAACAGTGTAAATTTGCTGTCCCCTAAAAATAAATCAACACACACCAAAGAATGTCTAAAACTCTGTCAACAAAATTCAGAATGACCTTAATGAAAAATCTCAAACGGTGCCAAATTAGCCATATACCCTCCCTAGGCAATAAGATTATTGTCAACACCCTAAAGCTGAGCTTCAGCATGGTGGTCAAGGCTATAAAGCAGTTTAACAGCACAGGCTTTACATAAAACAGACCTTGTTCTAGTCCACCAAAGGAGTTGAGTGCATGTGTTCAGCGTCACATCCAGCAATTGTCCTACAAATATGGATGTGTGAGTGTTCACAATGCTTCAGAGGTTCAAGAGGATGGAGAGGGTCAGCCTGTCCGTGCTCACACCATATGCTGGATGTTAAATGGAATTGGTCTACATGGCTGATGTCTAAAAGGAAGCCTCTTCTAAAGACAACACACAAGACAGCTGGAAAACAATTTGCTGAAGACAAACAGACTAAGGTCATGGATTACTGAAACCATTTCCTGTGGTCTGTTTACCAATATAAACCTATTTGTAGTGATGGGGCGAACTGTTCGCCGGAGAACTATCCGCGGCGAACATCGCATGTTCGCGTCCGCCCATGTTCGCAAACATATGGCGAGTTCGATCCGCCCCCTATCTTTTAACATTGCAGAAACTTTGACCCCTGTGAGTCACAGTCAGCAGACATAATCCAGCCAATGAGCACCCCCCACCTCACAGACCCTCACACCCCCTATAACATATCAAGTACAGGACGCCATTACACATTCTGCTGAAGAAGGAGAGAGTTAGGAAAGAGAGCTGCTGCTGCTGCGTAGGGAACCATTAGCTAGGTTTCTGTGTGATCTACAGTCTTCAGTCTGAATATCCCATTCATCCATCCATGGGGAATATCCATCTCCCCCCGTGTCCTCCACACTGTCCATCACCACCAGTGTCCTCCATACTGACCATCTCCCCCAGTGTCCTCCACACTGTCCATCTCCACCAGTGTCCTCCACACTGTCCATCTCCACCAGTGTCCTCCACACTGTCCATCTCCCCCAGTGTCCTCCACACTGACCATCTCCACCAGTGTCCTCCATACTGACCATCTCCCCCAGTGTCCTCCACACTGTCCATCTCCACCAGTGTCCTTCATAAAATTAAAATTCACCTTTTAAGCTGTAGGCAACGTGGAAAGCAGATCTTCACAGGTTGTTTCAGGTGGAATTCACACAGGCATTTACCAACCATGTTGTTTAGTGCTCTCCAGCTCCCCTCTTATGTTCAAATCCCATGGACTATCATTGTAGAAATCCTTAGTGCGGATTTATTGCGTGAAAAAAATGTTTCTTGGAAGTTTTGCCATGGATCCCCTTCTGTCATGTCATTGTCCAGGTGTTAGTCCCCTTGAAATAACTTTCCCAACACTATTGTGGCCAGAAAGGGTCCCTTTGTTTTTTAATGTTCGCCTGCCCATTGAAGTCTATGGGGTTCGCCGGGTTCGCGGACATTTGCGGAGGTTCGCGTTCGCCGTTCGCGAACAGCAAATTCCATGTTCGCGCCATCACTACCTATTTGGTGACTCCAAATTTGAGTGGTGACTACCAGGTGAAGAGTTTAGAGATAAGTGTGTCTTGTCTACAGTAATGTATGGTTGTGAGAGTATCATGGTTTTGTGGCTTGATGAGTGCAGCTGTCACAAACCAGCAGGCGTGGACCTACTATGCCACCAGTCCTACCTCCTTTAAGGGTGTTGTTTAAGTGAGCCCACTCGTTCTTCACAATACCACTTTCCCAGAGGAACACCAGGTCGCTGCCTCTTGAGGGAGGATAGGCACACGAGGAAGCTGGTCCAGGAGCCACCAGAAAAGGGTACCAGAGGCACAGGGGTTATCAGCAGGCTGGGTCGTATCCAGGAGCAACCGTGCCGGGATGAGACAGAGGTGTAGTCAGACAGGCAATGGATCAGGGCAGGCAGCACAGGTACAGGTCAGGCAACCCGGCTTGGCAATGGGAGAATCAAGGCAGGCAGACAAGGGTTAAACAGGCAGCAGAGTCTCAGAACACAGGCTTGAATCAGTAACACAGGTCCATGAATGGGAATCAGGAGCCTTAGCAGAGGGACCTTGACACTGAGGCACCTGTGAGTTACTTACATGTTTAAATTCCAGTCACTTTTGGGCTTCATCAGACAACATGGAATGGCCCAGCCAGAACCCAGACTTAAATTCAATAGAGAATCTGTGCACATTGAAGCAACAAGGGTATTGCCATTTATCACTATTATACATCATTGTAAAAATATAAATGTAAATAAATAAATGTGCTTGTTTTTCAATTAAATTAAACAGGTTATTGGTCACATTCTAATAGTCTTTATTCTTATATCCACTGAAATTATATAGATATATTTTTTAGGTTTATTGTTTTTCTAAAGCTTTCTTTTTGTTTGTGTCATGCTGCTATGCAGTAAATAACGGAGGTTGAATACTAACCAGAAACTAATAGTTTTTAAACACTTAATCATAGACAACTACAATCAGTTGCCATGCAGTCATTTTCTACAACCAATTGAATAACAGCCTCTTAATCTAAAGCAAATTGACACAGTTCAGCTATTTTCACATATGGCTGCTATTCAGTTATATGGCTACACATATGGCTACTAGTTATAAATGCATTTGAAATTCTGCTGTTGGTATTTGTGTGATCATGCCAGACCATGAAACAAGATTGCACATTATGTATAAAAGACAGCCAGAGAAATAAATCTGAGCAATAGGAAGCAATGACTGATGTTCACAAAGACAACATATTGAAACTACGTGTTTTTGAACCATACACTTTCTTTCCAATCTCTGTACAGTAATGATGTATAAAGAGACAGGATTTTCAGAGTTAAATAGTTAAATAATAAATAAAAGCCATCTTGCTTAATGAAAATTCAGGAAACTATTTCCCTCCATAGCTGGTTTCCCAGCCCACATCACTGGTGTCAACTATGACACCAGCAAGTGTAGAGGGGAGGAGGAAGGGCGAGAGAAAAAAGCAGAGTACTGTAAACTTTGCTGCGATCGCTTTCAATGCTGTCAATAGCGTGGTATAGGCGGAAAACTGGGGAGGTTAAAGAAATATATAAGAAAAGCTTTGAAGGATATTTACTTAGCTAGTTAACACTAGGACTGGTGAGGTTTAAGTAGAAATTATATTTTGTGTTAACAAACTATTTAAAGAAATCCTGACTCATATTATACAAGCAATTATACAATTTACTATTTAAATAATGCCTTTTGATGCATAAGGTCCCAAAAGTATACACTTTTAAGATTTTAGAAAACTTTTAAAGCTAGCATGTTGTTAATTACATTATCAAAAAAGTATCATCACATCATCTACAACTTACCTGCACAGTATAAAAGTTATCGGAGTACAAAGTCTCTACTGCTATTTATAATGTGATAATGATGTTATTATGTTAACAACAGCTACCTCAAGGTGCCTGTATATACCTATCATTACAAAACAGCTTCTTTATGCTCCAGGGACTCGAGAACTCCGTCACATGTTATATCTAGATGCTGCCTTCCAGCTGTTAAAGCCTCCATATACCTCCCACATTTTCTGGTTGAGAACTTATGCTTCTCTTCAGGTTGTGCTGAAAGATAGTTAGAATTGTGATATGGGGGGAGGTGATATGGGGGAAGGTTCAGCTTAGTTGTAGTTGTTAATTGCAGTTTCCTAAATATTCAAATAGTAGTTTTTATTACATTTCAGTTAGAAAATCAAACAGTCATTGACTTGTTATTATTTACAATATATGTACTTATTAACTTGATGAATATTAAGTAGATAATCTAAGTTAGAATGTATCAGCAGGCTCTATGTTGAGGGATTGGACAGTAAAAAGTAATATCAATAGTCAAGTAACAGGTGATTATCCAGTATCATTTCACATTCTCTATATCCCTGAAGCTTATGGTTTGCCTCTAATGGTGAAAGAATCTCCTTTAGTTTTTTTTTATACACTAGGCGAAGAAATATCTTATGCAGCACAAAGTAAATAAATACCAATTATGCCATAAATACATCTATCACTCAAATGTTTTATCCATTATAATTACAAAAATGTCTGAATGCACATTAGACTTCAAAAAGAAAAAAATTAAAGCCTTTTCATGTATCAGCCTTAAGCAGTATTCATATATTGAAATGGATTCATTTGTTATGAATTAATCTAAATCACACTTGAATATATTTACATACATGTATACATCTTTGGCATTAACAACAATGCAGTAGAAAAATATGAACTGTTGCTGAAGCCCAATTGGGTAATTTGAGCATCCATCTTTATAAACTATATCCACCATTAACTACATGAAAGTGGATATCTGTATTCCATTAGAACTCGGTATAAGTAAGAAGAAAAATCATTCCAGAGCAATTGAAAATCATTTATGAAATGTGAGAAAGAATTAATGATGAGCTTTGTAAGAAAAAAAAGGTAATGCTTCAATTATCAATAAACAAGTAAATAAATACCAACACCTATTAATAGTTGTATCAAACAGCATAGCCTACAGAATAAATTATTAAAGTGTATAAATGTTCGTTTAAAATTACCATATTTATTGGCGTATAAGACGACCATATTTATGGGCGTATAAGACGACTGGGCGTATAAGACGACCCCCAACTTTTCCAGTTAAAATATAGAGTTTGGGATATTCTCGCCATTCTACCCCAGACTCTCTTCCAACGCACACCAAATACATTTTTTTATGTCTTTTGAAACTTTCAACCCCCAGATCTACAACCCCCAGATCTCATAAAAATCTCAAATGCAAACCCCCTTAAGCCATGATTCCCATACTATACCCATATTCTCTGCCCAGTACTACTCAAAACATAACTTAACTATAATGTCTATAAAACTATTGGTACATCTGACCATTAGACCTTTAATGACATCCCAATAAGTTGGTACCCTTTGAAGTTTTAACATCTTCCTTCTGGGAAAATTTTCTTCAGTATTCTGGATTGTGTCTGTGGGAATTGTCACCAATTCACTTTGTGTGGGCCAGTCAAATTCTTCCTATAACCAACTATTAACTATTCCAGCTATGTCTTTACTAGTGATGGCTGAACTGTCCGCGAACATGGAATGCTCTTTTCTTCTCCCGGCGAACAGTATGGGTGTTCGACCCGCCCGTTCACTGGCTAGAAAAAGTTTATTATTCTTCCGCCGGCCGGATCTTTCTGCACCTGATCCAGCCATCAAGAAGAATATTTTCACTAGAGACCCTATTCTCTAGCAGAAAATCGGCTTTAAAATCCGGACGTCATGTCTGGTAATCGGTGTAAGGAACTGTGCGTTCCATGTACCGGAGTTGACGTCAGTGACATTTTTTTCTGATTCAAATTTCCCACGAACAAGCGGGGAATGTGAAGATTCCCACAAACAGGCGGACGTCTGACTTTTCTAAAAGTCCCATCTGCCTGTTTGTGAATGGACTTCGCCAATGTTTGGCCATCACTAGTCTTTACAGACAATCATTGATGCATTGGAGTCATGGTGCGGTAAGAATAAAGAGATCACTGGAACAGGGCCAGTCCCTGAAAAAAACAAAACTCATACCATAAGCCAAGTGTAGACTTATCCTTGTTACTCCACACTTCCACTGCTTTGGAGTCTTGTGGATACATGCTTTACACTAGTCCAGTTGACATTTAGCATTAAGCTTAGTGATGTAGGTTCTTGAATATAGTTGACTGCCAATGTAAATGGTTCACAGATTCTATGTTGAGGTTCAGGTGCATTATACACCTAAGCTACTATGAACCTTCTTTAGCTAGCCATACATTGTCTGATTCCATGGCCGATCGATCACCTATCCGATCGATTCCGGCGATCTCAGCGGGAATCGGAGGTCCGATCGATCGGCCAATTAAGTCTGTCCAATCGCTACATACCACCTTGTCCCATGGATTCCTGGACGATTCCGTGTCCCATCGCTAACTTCACAAATGGCAACTCCCCCTGATGTGTGCTGAATCGGATCAGAAAGACCAACATGTTGGTTCTCAGTCCGATCCAATTCTGTGCCCCCGATCAATCGGACATGATCGATCGGAAAAGGTGGGCTTCACGCGATTCCGGGACGATCGTTTCGCATGCACGCGCCCGGAATCGATCATCCCGGAATCCGTTGGGAAACGGACCCGTGTATGGGGACCTTTTTCCTTATTCAATATTTATATTAAGGTTGACATTATTTTATTTTGTTTTGAATATAGCAAAGAAAGTACAGAGGTTTGAGGGAAGGGGATAGGGTAAAAATAGCCATATAGCAGAAATAGGATAAAATAGGTCACTGGTGAAAAATATATTTATATTAATATTATTTTTTTACTATGGTTTGTTCTTTCTGTTGTCAAAACAGTTATTTATTGCATTCATTAATATTTTGTAATTAAATTTCTTAACTGCAATAGATATCTAGGGTCTTTACTTCAGCAAAAGTTGTGGCTAAAGATTGGTAGGAACCAGCAGCAAATGACAGCAAATCCAAATATGCTACTAAAGAATTTACAATAGAAATAAATTACATGCTAATATAGTTTAAACATTCTTATTAAATGCCCTGTTATTTGAAAGAATATATAACTGCCATTGTTCCATTAACCAGGTTCTTAATTTGACTGCTTGCCTTATCGGTGTCATGATCACTTTCAATATTTCTAAATCACTGACCCAGAATGAGTAGTCCATTTACCTGTCCAGCAAATTTAACATAACCTCAGTTATATGGATGCTTGTTTCAAGTGTGTGACTGACTCTTTCAAGTGTATGACGGGGTAAGTTTGTTTACAAATATGGTTCACCCTAAGCTACACTCGTAGCTGCTTTCCTGTTGCAGGTGAGCCCGCGCCCCTCTATGTCCTCCGTGGTTTGGCTCTAGGACACCAATGATGACATTTGGGAGGTGGAGCAATCACTGTTTATTATGTGTTTATATTTCCTGTACCACTTTTTTGAAAAGAAGGGGACAACAGAAAGGTCGCTAGGTAGCATGCAAATTTCTGTGTGCCTTTTCTTTCTTTTATACTTATTGAATACTACTATTCAGTCCAATTCAATTCTGCTGTACACCACACAGATGTAGTATACACACATAGCACTTCCAATGGAAAATATATCTAACATAAAATAACATATATCTAACATCAAAATAATTTTATTAGACAGACATTTCAGCAGCATGTATAGTACATAGAAATATGTGTTATTAAGACTTTGATTAAGATTAGGTAGTGTTTGAGAACTTATAAAACCAAATTTAGGTATGCAATTAAATTTTTCTGGGGTATTTACATCTAAATAATATATATCTAAAATTATTTATATAACCATTAGATTACCAACATATATGCATTACATCAATTACATTACATCCAGCACATCAATATGACATGCAGTTTTTTTCTTATTATTTATCATTTATAAATTAAAAATGCAGCTAGTACAAAAATGTTTTTTTAAAAGGTAAAAATAAAAAATCTTTGTTTAGTTGAATATCCTAGCTTATTAGTATTTAAAAGAATTCTGGCACTTATGTTCAGTGCTGTGTAATAATTGTACAAAAGGGTTAACCAGTCTTCACCAGACTAAAGATTTTCACAGAGTCTCTAAGAAACAGCCAAACACCAGCTTGACATTTTGCATCCTTCACAACGAAGACAAAGGCGTGAAGAAATTCCCATGATTCCTTTCTGCATGCCTAACTATGAGCTCAGGTGCAGCAGCGTTTGCCCTGGACCGGCCTCATCAACATGAAGGGCGAACTCATCGTTTCTGCATCTTTTCTCGCCAGTGCTTGATTAATTGGCTCACAAATACGCAGACTGAATACCTAATATACCTCCTGTTTCTATTCTTTCCTCACAGCCACTTGGCAAGATTTACATATACTTTATATTCCATAATTTAGAAAAAAATGCAAGCACATCTCAGTAATTTGATGTAATGACGACATGTCACCAAAAAGAGGAATTAGAAAAATCTGTAGGTATTTAATTTATTCTTGTTTTTTTTCTTCTAAGTAGATATCTCTTGGAAATACATTAATATTCATGTGCAAGAGTGAGAGAAATACACAGCAGAGGAAAATACCAAGGATTTAAAATAAGCTGAGGACATTTTTAAGAAATGGCTTTCAATGATAGCAATAGATGATAGACTAGCTTTGAAAAAAAGAGCATGATTTATGGTAAAATATAATGAATGAAAAAAAGGTTATAGGACATTATAATATGAATTTCATTTTTAAGAATGACAGTTTTGAATCTACTAAATATATTAGTTGATGTTTAAACTGCTATGTTATTAATTAAGATATATGATTAATCAGTTTCTCTCAATACATTAGATTGCCTCAATACAGCTTTTAAACCTATAAATATGCATTTCATTTAACGACACCTCTACACTGATCTACACCGATATTTTATGCAACCTATTCAGTAATAACATACATTTCAAATATATATATATATATATATATATATATATATATATAATTGTTTTGAAACTTGTATTGTATACTAGTGTTGAGCTTGAATATTCGATTTTCGAATATTTAGCTCGAATATCGCCATTTTGGCATTTCGCGAATATTCGCGAATATATAATCGGATATCTGACGCGATCGCGATTTTGCACGATTTTATTGCGATTTCTCGCGATCCCATTTATTGTAATGGATCGCGATTATATAATCGCAATGCGATTTTTTTTTAAACAGAAATGACGGATATTCTCAAAGTCGAATATCCGAGCTCCATTGACTTGCATGCATTGCGCATATTGGATCGCAATTGCGAGTTTTAGATCGCAATTCATGTCCACAAGTACGGATATTCAAGATAATGAATATGGAATCGAATATTATGGCGGATATTCGCGAAATTACGCGAATTCGAATATTGCCTAGTCGCTCATCACTATTGTATACCACTGAATCAGAATCTTTAGCTGTTAGCTCAGTAGTTAATACAGTATTTCTTACTATTTCAGTAACATGAAAATGTAATATCTAGTGAAGGCCGAAATGTTTGCAAGGCGGACAGTTTGCAGCGAACATAGCTTGCTTGAAATTCATTGCGCATGCACACATTACAGTTGTTCAAACTGCCCACTACATTTTAATATTTATTGAAGATTTAGCAATGGCACCATGGTCAGGAGGTACAGTGTTAGCCAATAAGACATGTTTCTCTCCTGTACCACAACCCCCCTCCCACACCCATAAAAGAAGCAGCTCCGTCTGCCATCTTGGATTAATTCTGTGTCCGGAGAAGGAGGTAGTATAGGGAGAGCTGACACTTCTGCTGTTCATGCTGTTAGGGAGAGTTAAGGCCCCCATACACATTTCGATTTTCCTGTTTGATCGACCTAAACCAATCGCTTTTAAAGTCGATTGACCAAAAGTCGATGCCTGTCCACATGGTTTCATCGACCAAGTTCGATAGAATTGTCCAAAAAGTCGATTGAAAAGTGATCTGACATGATAGAAAATTTTGATTGATGGAGTATACATATAGCGTCAGGGGACATTGGTGGTGACAAGGTCGGCCCAGCGGAGTACCCACCCTTTGGGGTGGGCCGCTCGGTGGAATATGGAGTCTGAGTGATGCAACAGCTACGCCCACTCCATGGGAC
>CM070032.1:75414571-75425666 GCA_036250615.1 Ptychadena robeensis | reverse complement strand
TTTAACCACACAGGCCCTGGTTCTTTTTCCCCTCCACACTCCTTTTCCTCTTACTAGTTATTTTGTTGTGCCCAAACTATTTTGGTTAGATTTAAATAATAAGCATCATTAAACATCCTTTGGTAGACATTGTGGTGTGTTTATAATCGACTTCCTTTGATTATGCTTTTGATTGATCGAACCAACATCGACCAAACATAGGTTTCTGCATGTGGGAGGTAGTTCGATCGTACTTCGATCGATCAAACCAACGTCGATCAAAAATTATGATCTAATCTGACATCAATGGCAGGGAAATTGAAAAGTGTATGGGAGCCCTAAGGCTGCTATTGAGCTGTCCTGCTAGCTGCTGTTCTGCATTTGTGAGACCCAAAAGTCCATTCTCATGCTTCACCCCATTTTATTATACATTTGCAGATTGTGCTTATCTGCAATTAGCACACCACACCATTTAAAAGGGACACACAATTATTTTAATCTACAAGTTCCACTTTCTGCTACATTGCCAGTATGTGCCTTTTGCACAATTAGAACACCACACAGTGTAATAGGGAACACAATTATTTTAATTTACAAATTCCATTTTCTGCTACACTGACATGGAAAAAACAGCATAAACAAGCTGTATTCTTGGGGGAAGTTTAGCCAAATCACCCTTTGGCATGCCACTGTCCAGGTGGTTGATCCCTTTAGACGCCTTTATTATTGGTATTGCGGCTAAATCTAAAAAAGGTAGGTTTGAGAAGTTCGCCCTCCAAGTCAACTAACCATAAAAAACCACAAGGAAATCTGGTATTTTATAGAAAAAACTGTTATTTACTAACAAAATACCTTTGAACTTGCAATTTCATTACAGGAATAGTCTGTTCCCTAGTACAGGCTCCAGCCTTTTTGGCGCTTATCACCTTTTTCTCTTCTAAAATGGACTAACTACTTTTTGATTTCAGTTAGTTTCTCCACTCCTCCCATCACCTACCTATGTAGTTGAAGAGATATGAGTTAGGGAAATTCCAGTGCCCGTTGGGTGTTGTAGCTGCTGACATCTGAAATATAATGGTAGCACCCAAGAGAACTCTCTTTTGGATGACAATTTGTTCGTGCGGCAGACAGTCGGCAGCAAACACTGTATGCGTTATTTCCTTCTCGCAGACGAACAGTACGGGTTTTTGAACTGTGAAGAAGTGTGGGTATTCTTCTGCTGACCTGATCAGCCGTGCAGAGATCTAAAGCTAGCCATACATGTGCCGATTCCATGGACGGTCGATCACCCATCCGATCGATTCCGGCGATGCCACAGGGGATCGGATGGGCGATCGATCGCCCAATTAAGTCTGTGCCTACCACCTTAGGCCAACGATTCATGGACGATTCCGTGCCCGATCGATCACTTCACAAATGGCAACTCCCCTTGATGTGTGCTGAATCGGATCAGAAAGACCAGCATGTTGGTTCTCTGGCAGATCCGATTCAGGGGCCATGTCGATCGGGCAGGGTCGATCGGGCAAGGTGGGCTGCATTCAATTCTTAGCCGATTGATTGGCGTGCACGCGCCCGGTGATCGATCGGCCAGGAATCGTGTGCGGAATCGTCCTGTGTATGGCTACCTTAAAAAAGATATACGGCTGGCGGGCGAATACCCACACCGCCGGTTATCTGTCAAGTTAATTTTTCAGATCCCTGCACGGCTTCCCACTAACTGCGGATGCCCTATAAGGCTTACCATGTTATATGTGTCTGCATATGTACATGTCTAGGTTTTCCTACATGTGTCTGTATATGTGTGTCTTTCTACATGTTTCTGCATATGTGCATATCTGGTTCTTTTTACATGTGTCTTCATTTGGGCATGACTGTATGTGTGTTTATGTGTATTTATGCTTATGTGCATTTCTAGCTCTTTTTATATGTGCATGTGTGGGTCTTTCTACATGTCTACATGTGTCTGCATGTGTGTGTCTAACTGACTTTGTGTGTCTGTGCGTATTTTCATCCCCTCATTTGCCAATGACAGTGATGATGGTTCTTAATAACGCTGTTCTCTATACATTGATGAAATATAATTTTTGTATATTTATGTAAATAATTTAGTATGCTTTTTAATTCAGAATATTTTTTTCCTGCTTTCCACTTCAAAATCTAGCTGCCTCTTATGGTCAGGTTCATCCTATAGTGCGAAAAATACAGTAGGGAATTTAGATTGAAGACTAAAATATAGAAATCTCTAAGCTTATCCAAAAGATGCAATTCTGTATATCAACCTGGATGAGTATACAGTTTTTTCCAACATTCCAATTTTGCAACAACTGCTACATTTTCTGTGAAGTTACTCAAAACTAGCGATGGAAGTACATTGGCTGTGCGAGTTCGCAACCCGCCCGCTGAGTTATCCGTAAAAACTCACAGTTCGCAAACTGCATTCACTTTTAGAGATAGTTGAATTGTTTGACTACTGAGCTGATTACAAAGCCCCTGAACATGGGATCATCACCAAAATTGCTGGAGATGTAGAGAAGGCTTATGAGAACATTGGAAAAAAAGAAAGTTTTTTTCTAGCACATGTATTGACTTTGAACTTAATTTATGCAAAATGTATTTGTGTTAGAGCAATAATTTGTTTTTTGTAGCATACCCCAACCCTTCTCTACATCTCCAGCAAGTTTGCTGATGATATCATGCTTAGGGGCTATTGCAATTAATTAGACCATCTCTGTTCACTCTAATGGCAGGTGAAATTCAGAATCAAAAGTGTCCAAAAACCTGGACAGGGTCACTCAAGAGGGGGATCAATGGCTAAATTTCCTTTTAAAAAAGTATTTTTAGTGTTAGTGTAGTTAGTGTTTTTTATGTATAAAGGGCAAACATGACATTTACATTAAACAAAGAAAACCCCCCCCCCCCCCTCCCGAGCATACCAGACTGTATTTTGCCAGAGAGAACATAGACACATAGCAGTACTTTTTGGACATATAAGCCTAAAATTTAAACATTTTGACACCACAAAAGGGGATATGTTTGGCGGTACCCAAATAGAAAAAAGATCCTCATACCTGGTATGAAGCATATAAGTGTAAGGGTCATGGTTTGGGGATGCTTTACTGCAGCAGGACCTGGTCAGCTCACCAATTTATAAACCACCATGATTGTACTATGTATCATATGTTTTCATATGTTTAATGTTTAAGGCGAGTCTACTTTATTATTAACCTGCAATTGAACTACTTTCTTTTCCAGAGGTAAATAAAAACAAGATACAATTTGTGAGTGTTTCAGAAATGAATATATAATGAGGTGTCTTAATTTATTCTAAAAGAGTAAATCTCATTGTAAGCAAAATATTATAATTAGCATTTATGTTCAAGTGGAAAACATGCTGCTCCATCTAAGGTTAATAATGTTAAACTAATAAACCTTTTTGCCACCTGCATGAACTGAATTCTGGTATATATTTGAAGCCTGTTATTTATTTATAAAGCCTCAACCTCTCATGGGGCCACCTTGATGGGGAAGAGAAAGGGGCCATTTGGGACAGGAACACATTCTATCAATCTTTACTATTCTCTTTACAATATTTTTTTTTAAATTGTCTTTTAATTTATATTTTTATTTTTCTACTAATATCCATGTGCAATAGCTTATTGACCCAAGTACAGCAATACAAGCAACACACAACTTTGTTCTGAAATTGTCATATTTATACTTTGATCTTAGTATCCACACTTTGTATTTACATCAACAGCAATAACATATTGTAATGTTATGCATGTTTATTGTTGTAACCTTTATAAGGATGCATGGTGCTTGACCACTGCTACAGTTGTTGCAATGCTGACATCTTGAATATGATGGCTTGCTGATATATGAATTGGTCCATTTTCTTGTCCACTGACATCGCTTCTGCCATCTTAGGGCTTGTTTCCACTTGAGCGGAAGCCGGCGGCAATCGCCGCTAAGAACCGCCGCCGCTAAGAACCGCTTTTTAGCGGCGGCCATTCACCTCTATGGCCGCGGTCAGGGGTGGGCGGCCGTGGAAGAGTACGAACCCCGCTCAAAAACGCTCAAAAACGTGGGACCACGCTTCAGCCGCCCCCTGACCGCGGCAGGTACGAGCCCATTGCACACAATGGGTGAGTATATACCCGCACTGTGGGCAACCACAGGCTACTGCTTGTTTCCTAAGTGGAAACAAGCCCTTAGTGAATCTAACTTTTATTACAAGATTTTTTGTCACTAATTTCCTCTTTTGACCATGGTACTCTACTGAGACTACCATTGATCATCATGTCTTGAGTCACTTTTATTATAATTATAATTATTATCATCATTTATTTATATAGGGTCAAGATATTACACAGCACTGTCCAATTAAGCCTGTCCCTACCACCTTGGGCCACCGATTCCTGGACGATTCTGTGCCTGATCGATCACTTCACAAATGGCAACTCCCCCTGATGTGTGCTGAATCAGATCAGAAAGACCAGCATGTTGGTTCTCTGGCAGATCCGATTCAGGGGGCCAAGTCGATCGGGCGGGGTCGATTGGGCAAGGTGGGCTGCACTCAATTCTTAGCCGATCGATCGGCGTGCACGCGCCCAGAATTGATCGGCCAGGAATCGGGTGGGGTATCGGACCCGTGTATGGCCACCTTTAATGTTAGGAGTGAAAAGATAGGCAGGCGAGACTAAAAGGTGGGTTTTCAGGGCTTTTTTCAAAGTGCCAATAGTAGGAGCAAGGAGGAGTGAGGAAAAAAGTCGGAGGAGGAGTAGAAAAATTTAAGGCTCAGAATTGTGAATTTAATTCTCTGGGCAATTGTAATCCAGTAAATGCTGAGATGAGCATCAGAAGAAAGATAATAAATACTTGTGCACAACCTTCAGCAGTGATTACACAGCTATAGTGATATAAGTGACCAGAAAGGCCCTCAGTGAGTGTATGGGGCCTGAGCAAAGATTGCAGATTAAAATAGAGTCAGTATGGAAGGTGGGTGTTTAAGTTGTGTGTAGGTGTGCAGCTCTTAAAATGGAGGAGTGTGGCCCCCCTGTAACAGACAAATAAGAACAAGGACAGAGGCGCACAACCTAGTACAACAAATGCACGGACGGTGGCGGCCAATGGGCGGGTCTGGGGGGATACGCAGGGGGATCAGCGGAAATCTGCACCCGGTGACTTATGGGGCTGGTGGTGGCGCCCCTTTTCTTCTCCCCCCATGGGATGTTTACATCCATATGGACACATGGGAGCGGTGCGTGCGTCTCCCAGTGGAGGCGTACGGCGCCTGCCCCCAGACAGGGAGGGACTACCTTCTCTATGAGGGGTGGTCCCCTCCCTTAATTGGCAAGGAGTTACCTCCTATATATAGGAGGGAGGACTAGGCATTCACCAGGGGGCGCTGACTGGTGAATGATGTCCACCCTCATGTCTATTTGAACCTGTATGCAGACGCTGGACGTTTCTTCCCATGGACTGTGACTATTTACCCAAACCAGGGACACAATAATGAGTATACTCAGAAGGTAATTTACCCATAATATCACACTGCATAGTTTAATTAGACCAGCCCTGGCTGTTTTGGTGTGCATATGACGTTGCACACACTCTGGTGTTGGACTTATTAAAATGTATGACCTATGTTACCTAACTAATTTGAATGGACCCTCTACTCCTCTGTGTAGGGGAGGGTGAAGGAGTTTTTGACTTCCTTGCCAGGACCCCCGAGCTACTCCTTTCCCCCTGACTCTTTGACGGACCAGACGACCGAATTGATCCTCCTACAGCAGGATTGTGATTTTGGCGCATCGTCCCTCGCCTGCCGAGCCGGGCCGTACTCCCAGTCTACGGATATGTGAATTTTGGCAATCAATATTGCTGTATGTACAAATCCGCTATGTATTAAATTTGTCTGTACCCATATATGTATTTTGATGTGCGGGTATTTGGGAGGATGGGCCCCCAGATCCCTTAACCAAATATTTGACGGTTAAGAGGAGCTAAAACAAGGGTTTTATATCATTCCCAATATGGGGACAACCCTATAGGGAATTTGCTATATACTCCTATACAGTATTATATTTTAATACTCTTTTATATTACTGGACATAAGACCAGTTTAACAATTGCTTCAATGGGTGATTTATGTACCTCTGACCGTATCCCCCTGACGAAGCCCTCAACAGAAGGGCAAAACGCGTTTGGCATGTTTATCCAGAATTATGATTCATGATATTTTAATATGTCTGATTTATGTAATCCATCGTCGATGTGTATGTCGGTGGTAATTTTATTATGTGCACTTTTACCTCTAACGTGTCTAATACCATGTGCCTAGAAAGTCCCCAGGGCTAGCCACCTCAAAATGTGGTACCTGGGGTTGGGTCCAAATGGTTTATCCTTCTAGTACAACAAATGGTTTAAAAATTTGGAATTGAATAAGATAAAACAAAATTAAAAAAATTAAACAAAACAACAGACAAGATACTCACATTAAAAGAGGTTTACTAGGATGGATCTCTCAGGGCCGTGTGCTTTCCAGGAACACCTCACTTCCTGGTTAGGGATTAGATCACTTCCTGCTTACAGATGCTGGGGGGCCCAACAGGAACAATGGGACGTGTTTCGAGCAGAGGCTCTTTTTCAACCATAGGGGGTCCCTATGGTTGAAAAAGAGCCTCTGCTCTAAATGTGTCCCATTGTACAGGCATAGTTTCAAGTGCAATGGAGGCAGCTGGTGCTTATAGCATTTCAAAATTGCATTGCAAAGGCTCTGAAAATGGTATCATCACTACTTGAGATGAAAGGGAAGGGTTGTGGGAACATTGGAAAAAAAGTTTTGCTCTAGCACATGTAGTCTTTGCATAAATTAAGTTTAAAAACAAAGTCGAGATTCCCAATTTCAAAATTTTGGCTTGACTTTGAACTTAATTTATGCAAAAAATATACTTTTTTTGTAGTATACCCCCAACCCTTCTCTACATCTCCAGCAAGTTTGGTGATGATACCATGTTCAGGGGCTTAGTAAATAACTCAAAATGAAAAAAAATTGACCATCCCTTCTTAGGAGTGGAGAGCAAGGTCATTAGCTAATTTGTAGATCCAAATGGCATCTTTCACATAAACAGTGACCATATTAGTTTAATGAATGTATGTCAATGCAGCCATTAAAGCTGGTGCAAGAGGCATTGCAATGCAAATATGTGGTTATATGTAACTTCTTGTTGTATTGTTTATGTCTAAATATGAGTCTACTTTGTTTCATTTAAAGCAGATATAGAATAATCACAGATTCCAAAGAAATGACATTACTGATGAAAACAAAACTAATTACTACACTAAGCAATGTGCCAATATCTCTATTTAAAAGTTTGAATTTAACTACAATTGCTGCAGAAAAGGAGTTTTGATGTTGTTAACCTCCTGGGCGTTATTCACAAAGCCAGTACGGACGCAGTTTGATCCGGCATGGACACAATTGCCGGCTCTCCGTGAGCTTGCAGCATTTCTGCATAGCTGCAGGCTCATGGAGCTTTTCCACCCCAAGTCTTTGCTGTCACCAGTGATTCCGAAGGGGCGGAGCCATAGACCTCTATGTTAATGGAGAGGGCATCTAATTGACCCCTGGCGCTGTGTAGTGAGCCGGGAGGACAGCGAAGAAGCGAAAAGCCCATAACTCCCAGGAGGTTCAAAAAATATTTTGTAAACATGCCGCCTGCTGAGTAAGAGTTAATCTTTCTACAGATGATTTTTTTGAGTCAGCCATTCATGTTAACCTCGTTAGCAGTATTTCTGAGCGTGGTAGATTTTAAGTACCCAAATTGGTAAGCCTGAGCCACACTGAAGAATAATTGCCTGTTCCAGCTGTGCCCGGACTGTCCTGAAGCATCAGCATCCTGTGGGCTTGTCACTGGATCTATCTCCCTGATGTCAGTGATGACCCTGGGAAGGTGTAGAGTACCCTCGCCATGTGCTTGCATTATTGTATTATTACAAGCATTGGTATGGTATCTCAGGCACTCATATGCCCAGTGTCAGGGACCCAGGCAGAGGGGTGACCAGGCAGGTAGCACACACTGACACCAGACAGGGATAAGGTGAATATGGTTTATTGAACTTACTGGACAACAGGAAACACGGAAGGTTAGAGTTCAGGTTAAGATACAGAGGACCAGAGGCCAGGTACAGATCACAGATTACAGGTTGAGATACATATTCAGGTTGAATGCTCAGCAAGTGTGAGAGGGTGGATTACACCTAAATAGCCGCCAGGCAGATGTCTTCAACCCAGTCCACACTTGCAGGGAGCAACCTGCTGGTGACTAGGGAAACTGGCCATGGGAAGTGCTAGCACAGCGCCACCAACAGGTGGTACATGGGACAGCTGAGGTCCTTACACCCAGCTTAATTGCTAATGCTGCGGGGAAGGCCATTGCAGGTGGGACGTGCAAATAAATTACACAGTAATGGGTTTTAATTTTCTGTACTGGCTTAAAAGATAGTTTTTAGAATTACCTGGACTGCTGGGGAAATCAATCCCATGTAACAATGTAGCATTTGTGGCTAATGTACTGTCCTGTCTAATCACTAAAAGACCAGCAGTTTACCATGGGGAAGGGACAGCCGCAAAGGTTGAGGGGAAAGCTGAAACTTTGGAAAACCACATTAATATATTAAAGATAATGTCTACTCTTATTTTTTATTTCAAAGTGTCTGTGGTACCAAATCTAGCATAATCTAGCATTTTAAAAACAGGGAAATGTTTTTGATATTTGTTTTCATTATATTTAATATGCATATTATATGAAAATCTTTCATTTGCACCAATGCACCAATTTTCTACATTGCTGTAGCTTAATTTTTGGCACAAGAATTTATGATTGTAAAAAGACTAGAAAAATTAACAATTGAAAATGGTAATATCCAGAAAAAGAACACCAATTACTTGCCTGTCTTTTTGAATAGTTTCCCAAGTGTTTATTTTTAAATTGGACCTAAATTGAAATGAAATATTTTCAACCTAATATTTTAGCCACGCTATTCTGATGTAAGTTCTACACATATCACACTGAGCGGAAAATTGATTGGTCCCATATGTATTAAGCATCACCTGTTTTACTGATTAATATAAACTGTGCGACATCTGTGTCTCCCAATATTATCTCCTTTTGAAATGTGAAAAAAAATGAAATGCAGATGCATGAATAAACATAGAATTTATTATGGCTACACAGTAAGAGTCACTAGACAACACTGATTTAAATCAAAGTACAGTATGTAGCTTATTTGAATACATATGATACGTAAATACATATGGTGTATAAACAGTTCTTCCCACTTTCTGTATAAAATGTTCTAAAAAAAATCATACATAAAATTGTTATTCAGCTCCTGACATAAATTCCTTAAAATGTTGCTAATGATTATATCTTGACCTGTTGGAGTAAAGTATTACCCTAACAAGGTTTAGGATATGTCTGCCTTCTTAGGAAACAGCATAAATACTCTTGCAGTCAAGGGGAAAAACATTGAAGTCAAGTCTACTTATGGTCTATAAAATAATTGATAATAATTGCGGAGACTTCCTGTTCTGTAAAATGAAGTCATTGAACCATTACTGAATTCACTATACTTAATGATAAAAAAATTATTAACTTGTCTAAAGTGAATGAGAAAATCATGGATTCATTTCACTTTTGCATTCCTGGTCCACAGATCCACAATCATATCACTCAAGTCTCTCAAATAAAACTCTCAAAAAAAAGAAATATAAAAGAGTATTAGAAAAAGAGCATATAAGACGCTCTACATTTATGTGAATGCTCACTCATATTTGAGGAAAATGTGTACTGTATATACGGTACCTAATTTTATGTACAAAACTGCAAGTACCTATTGAATCGAAAAGTGAATACAGCAGCAACAGACTGCAGGGAGACCATAGAACACACGAACAGGTACGTGGGATCCTAACTTGAGTATTAGCCAAAGGAGGCAATAGCCAAAGTCCCAATATTAAATGATGATCCTCCCCCAAATTTTTTTTTTTACAAGTTCACGTTGTAAATTTATTTGCAGAGCCCCTGAACAAGGCAACATTGCAAATGGAGATTAGGTGCTTAGTCAACTCAAAATTTCAGTTTAATTTATGGCAAAATTACAAGAATTTTTTACTTCCCTTCTCTAGCTATTCTCCAGCAATTTTGGTGATGATACCTTGTTCTTGCAAATAACTTTCAACTAAGCTACTCAAACATTTCTAATAGCAAAAATTATGGGTTGATTTGCTAAAGTGGCAAAAGTAAAGCCTTTTTAGGTTCTACGATGCAATGATGTCTATAATCCTTTAGATAATCAACACAAATGGAGCAAATGACATAGATACGCAGTAGCATAATTTCTGCTAGAATTTCCTAGTAAAATTAATATTAGTTTAATTTCTTTCAAGGGGTGCATGAACCAATACAGAAAAAGAACCCTTAGTTTTACTTCACTAAGGACCTCTCAGGATCCAAGCATAGAATAAGTTTAATGTGTTAAAGTCATGTAACCTAAACATTCACAGATCATTGATCATCGCTATTGACTCTAGATTATATCTTAAGATATTAATAACCAATTTAAAACAATGGAAAATTATACAAGGAAGTATATCTTTCCTCCAATAATAAACAGGGACATGGGGACTTTAAAGCACAGAAATATCAAGCATAAAAATAAGATTAGAAGTCATATGTCAAGCTATTCAAGCTTAGACACAGAAGTACATGAGAAATTTTCAAAGCGTTTCACACGATATAGTGGTATAAGAAAAAAAACACTGAAGCGATGTTCAAAAGTGTTACACCGGTCTCTGCTTCTTCAGGGGATGCTTTAGTGAATGTATCAGGTTCAAAAAGTTGGATCATTGTCAATTAGTGGATGGTATGACAGCAGTCACTGGAGACCTGAATAGGGATGGAGGGTATTTATGGATCAGTCCAAATGTATAACTGAGTATGTAGACACTTATTTGATTGATTTTTTATACCAGATCTAACAGAATCAGTGTTTATGGGTAGTGATGGCCCGAACTGTTCGCCGGAGAACTATTCGCGGCGAACATCGCATG
>CM070032.1:75390748-75403849 GCA_036250615.1 Ptychadena robeensis | reverse complement strand
TGCGGCGTTGGGTGGCTGGACAACCTCTCAGACCTCGGGGATCTCAATCGGTTGCAGATGAGAACCCATTATTGTCCAATCGAACCAAAATGTTTACAAATTCCTTCTATAACTATGCCTAGACATCTTATTATATACTAAAATTATATTGTTTGACCCTGTTAAATAAAGACAACATATGTAATACCTCCTGAAGAAGCCAAGTCGGCAAAACGCGTCGAGGATATGTTGTTTATAACTCTGCACAATATTCTGTATCATATACTCTGTCCATTATTGTAACGAGATATGTATGTTGATTACTCTTGATGTTTTACTGTACTAGAGGTTGATACCCTTGACCACTTGACAAGCCAAATACTCTAAATAAATTGTTTTACATATAATTTTTCTATAAGACTGTTACTATTCATATTACTAGTGCCTTAAAAGTCCCCCACCAAGTCCCTAGTATCCATGTGGGGAAGTGTAGGGGTTAATGCAGAGTCATTTACCCACCACTCCTCTACTTTCTTTCAAAAAATGTATTTCTGGGATGTGGCACACTTCACATATTTGGGTAGCTAATACAACACTTTTTCTTTATTAGTTACAACCCATCAGATGCTCTCATACCAGACATCCATTGTCTGTTGCCTGTATAGAAGTTCACTTGCAATAGCAGAGAAATCGGGTTTAGTATTATATTTGGGGTCTCCACAGCTGCTTGGCTTCTTTTTAAAGCCTTGTTCTACTTCAGCCCGGGATGTGTGACTGGCATCATCAACCATAGGAACTACTCATAGCCTTTAACTGGTAGAGTGGAAGAAGTAATATACATAAACATTTCGGAACCACAAATCTTGGATATATCTTAACATTACCCTTCAATCCAAAGACTATAGAAACTAATATATTCTATATTCCATTATTTATGTTCTACTGTTGGGAACCGTGTACTCTGACAGAATTGTGCTTGCCAATATACCTACGTCTCCACAAATAGCCCTCTTCTCCAATCTCCCAGGCTTCATCTCAAAAGTGAAACGTGGACCTCCGCATTATTTTATAATTATTGCCAAAAGCATCATACCACATCACTGGTGGTCAACACATGTATCTTCTCTCAGATAGTAGGCCACGGAAATGGAATCTATACATCATGTTGAGACTTTCATTGCACAATTAAAAGACAAGCACTCCAACGATAGAGAAACATGGGCCACCTGGTCAGTATTGCTCTAATGCAACAACGTTTTTGCATAAATTATGTTCAAAGGGAGGCAAAATGTTGATTTTGATTTTGAACATTATTTTTGCAACTCTATATAGCTAGCAATAATTTTTCAAATGTTCCAACAACCCTTCACTTCCTATCCAGAACTTTTGGCGATGATAGCAAGGGCTTTGCAACCATCTCATAAGTCAGCTAGTCAAAAAATTGGGCCATCTCTAACCATCACAGGCACAAATAGGCAGACAGAAGAACATTAAACAAAATATTAAACAATGCCTTCATAATTGTAATGCCCCATAGAGTAAGGCTATGTCTCCACATCCGTCGGGACCTACACTAAGCACAGTGCTTGGCGGGGGTTCCGACAGATCACAATCTCTTCATTAGCCTGGCAGATGCTCTGTTCAGATATCTGCCGATGCAGGGATTAACGTATTGCAACGGCGGAACGTCTCGGCGCCGTAAGTACAGAGCATCCACTGAGCAGGTATAGTGTATGGGATCCTTCAGGTCCCCCTGCCAAGCAATGTGCTTAGCGTAGGTGGTCCGTGGATCGGACTCCACCGTTCGCGGGCAGATTCAAATTCAAACACTAATGTCACATACGATACCTGGAACGCATAGTTCCTGGTTGTGCTAGCTGGATGTGACATCAATGACGTCACTTCCGGGTTTACAAGCCAGCTTTTCACTGCAACACCGGGTTCTCTACCCGGTCTTCAGTAAAAAGATTCTTCCTCTCGCTGCTCCTGATCCTGAAGAATTCTCGCCAGCGAACAGGGCGGGTCGAACACCCATACTGCTCGCCGGCGAGAAGGAGGGCGAACATGCATGTTCACGGGTGAACTGTCCTCCTTACGGGCAGTTCGGCAATCACTAATCACGACGGATGTGGAGACAAAGCCTAAGCTAAAAGGCCAAAATCATTACCAACAGATGCAAGGACTGTTAATGCATGCTAAGTCTCCCTTATAATATCAATAATATTTTTAACCCACTAATTTACGTAGTAAAGTAAGCCTTAAAAAAAAAGAAATCCAAGTTCAGCATAAAATGCTGTGTGTGTGTGCAATAAATAGTTGCTGACCTATGGCTAATTTTTGCCTGTCTATAGGAAAAGATGATAATGCCCTTTCAAGATTTGGGAGTGTCAGAGCAAATGAAGATTCTTTTAACAAATGTTCTGCTTTGGTGAATTCTGGACATCAAGTATTCCATATGCACCACGCAGTGAATACACACCTTTACCCTTTCCAAATACTTTTATTAGAAACTTTTTCTACAAAAGTACAAATTTAAACAATAGGTCACAATAAGAAAGCCAATATTCTATAACATAACTTTATGTTACCTTTGCTGATAAATTTCTTTCTCTTCAAGCTCTAAAGTATTAGCTACAAGACTAAACATGTTTCTTGGACAATTAGTCTATTGTCATCAGGTAGGCTTTGCTTTGTTCGAAATCGCCAGCTTTAGCAATAATATTCCTAAACTAACTGACCCAATACATTTACATCAAAGTCAGAATACCCGGCCTTTCATGATCTCAGTGGACGGCTAGAACTCATTTGACTGCATTTTACTAAAGTAATTATTTTTCAGTTTTAACAAATTGTTATTCTTGCCCAATTTTCACCTAACAATATTCCTTCTGCAAACCTTGATAAATGCTCCAGGTGTTGTGCTTGATATGAAAATACTAATCCTTTTTCTTATCCTGAAGTGCTTTAAATCTCATTGCAATTCAGTTCTCAATGCTATAAAACTGTAGGACACTAGTACAGTAGGGAGGGGTTCAATTCCTAAAAGAATATCAACTTTAAACTGCAAGGGCTCATTTACATGGGCATTTGTCAACCCTCTAGTCAATAAGTTCAGCCAGAAGCTTCTGTGTTTGGGGGCTTGTTCAGGAGCTCAGTAGAGATGGTCGAATTTTTTTTTAAAAAATTGATGATTTTAACGATTTTGAGTTAACTGTGTCAAGCCACTTGTAGAGAAGGGTTGGGGGTATGCTAAAAAAAAAAGTATGTCTCTAACACAAATAGTTTTTGCACAAATTAAGTTTAAAGTCAAGTAAAAATTTCAAAAAATTAAATTTTGACATTGTTTTTTAATTTAATTTATGCAAAAACTACATGTGCTAGAGCCATTCTTTTTTTTGTCCACAATAGTGATGGCCAACCATCGGACTGTCCGCGAACGGGCGGGTCGGACTTCTAAAGAAGTCCGCCTGTTCACGGACAGATTCAAATTCCCCGCCTCTAGGCGGTCCCTGGAACGCATACTGGAACGCATAGTTCCTCGTTCCGTGAGCCGGATGTGACGTCACTGACGTCACTTCCTGCTCCGACCCAGTTTTTTCACTAGGAGACCGGCTTTATGCCTGGATGGATGGAAAACATCCATGTTCGCCGCCGAACTGTCTGCCTTGCGGACAGTTCGGCCATCACTAGTCCACAACCCTTCTCTACATCCCCAGCAATTTTGGTAATGATACCATTTTAAGAGGTTTTGCAATCAACTCACAAAGTTGGTAAGTCGAAAAATTCGACCACCTCTAGAGCTCAGGGGGCGTTTAGATAACACCCAATGAAAGCTCATCAAGTTAAAACTTGCAGTGAACACCTAATTTCATGTGTGTCAGTCAGCCACCCGTGAAGCAACTGTATTAATAGAGGCTTATTCCCTGTAGAGCATTGACATTGAACTTTGACTAGGAAGTACCAAATGAAGTCAAGTAACCAAAAAGCAATTGCAGATTAGACATTCCTAATAATCCCTGTAACAGTAGGTAGAGCCACTCCGAGCTAAGGCCACTCTCATACTCTGATTCAAAAAAAGTACCAGTGGGGTTATTTTTATTAAAGCTAAGCTTCCTTTTTTTAAAAAAAAACACATTAGAGTGCGAGCAATGCTTAACGTTCCATAGCTGCAAACATAATTTTCTTTCTTAAATACCAAATATCCTTGCGTATTAACTGACTTTTTCAGCCCAAAAAATGGGCTTATACTTGAGTCAGGGTCCACTTAGCCGTCCCAGGTCACAGATCGCAGAATCGAAGGCACTGGTGTTCTGTCAGACACCGGCAGCCTCTGTGAAGCTCCTTCGGTTTCTGACACCAGCTGATGTAATGTAAACAAACAGCACCACACTGCCATCTGGTGGACCATTACTGTTACTGGTGTTACTAATGGAAAATAAGTTTCCATTTTTTGAATTGGACCCAATAAAAATAGTAAAAAGTTTTTAAATGGAAATGTATTTTCATGTTTGAACATAAGAAGTGCCTTGAAAAACCATCCTGTAATAACAATAAACTTCTGTTCTCTTAACTTTGTTGAGGGTGTGGCACTACGATCCTGTTTGATTAATTCCTAGGGGCAATGGTGCTTTTTCTATATTTTTCTCCTTTAGAAAACTCCACTATCTGACTTTGCTTTTGCTACCCTCTGCTTATACTTGAGTCAATAAGTTTTTCAAATTTTGTAGCTAAAATTAGGTACCTTGGATTATACTTGGATCGGTTTATACTCAAGTTTATACTGTATTAAATGTTTAAAATATACCTTTTGGTTAATTAAAACTTTAATTTTACAATATCATCATCATCTTGAATTGAATGTTGGTCATTATATTTCATTCTATTGTTAAATAACACAACATACCATGATGATACCAAGCCAAACTAAATCTAAAAAAAAATAGGCCTATATGTTGCAATTTGTCTCCACAATTAACACAGTAGTATTTGTTAATTCTGCCAGCCAGACTAGAGCAAACCATTTCATACTGAGAGGGTTGCTTATAAAAAAAGTACGTTTAAAAGAATTATAAAATGTATCATTTGAATGCTAAAATCTCTTGAATACTTATTTGGTATGAAAGATTTCAAAACAGTATTTATGTTTGTTTTTTTATCACAATTGGAAATGTGTTTTGTTCTTGTTTTACTTTGAATTGTTATCACTTATCCAATACAATGGCATTTGGCACCCTCTGAAAGTGTTAACTTCAAAGACCACATCTGGAAATGACAATGGGGGTGATATTCCAGGTGTGCTATTTAAAGATAGCCCAATTTGCATATGAATGTCCCGGGGATGTGTGTCACTGGCTGGATTAAGGTAGAAAGGTAGAAATCAACTACCCAAAGGCATAAGAAAAAAAACACATCTAATGACAGGTTATCTGCAATATAAGGAAAAAAATATTCCACATATGTGTATGTTGCTTAGTATTAAAATACAATGTGCTTCAACTGCAGACTGTCAGCTTTAATTTTGAGGGTATTTACATCCAAATCAGGTGAACGGTGTAGGAATTACATTAGTTTGCATATGTGCCTCCCACTTGTTAAGAAACAAAAATTAATGTCACAATGGTCTTCTTAGCTGTTTCATGGCCAAGTGTGTGATATCCCTCATTATCCCAATTGCAATGTTCAGATAAAAGGTCCAGAGTTCATCTCAAGTGTGCTATTTGCATTTGGAATCTGTTGCTTTTAACCTCAAGATGAGATCCAGTGAAGCAAGTCAGCATTAGGCTTTTTGAATAGAGCAAAAAAGTTTAGAACAGAAAGTGTCAATGTCTGAATATTTAAGGACATGACTGTACGTGAACTCCTCCTCCCCTCTGGTGAACAGGCTATTGCACCCCTCTTCAGCAGCTTTCTCCCCAGACTGATTCAGCTTTAATGAAGTATTCCTATTGCCACACTACCTATGTCCACCCCTCTTTGCTTGGCCACACAGTGTTGCTGGTCTATAGTGATGGCCGAACCTCGGCCATGTTCGTCCGCGGACGGGCGGAGCGGACTTTTAAAAAAGTCCGCCGTCCGCCCGTTCGCAGACAGATTAAAATTCCCCGCTGCTAGGCGGGGAATTAGAATCTGAAAACCCGGATGTGACGTCAGTGACGTCACATCCGGCACCTGGAACGCATAGTTCCTGGTGTGCTTACTGGATGTGACGTCACTGACGACACATCCGGGTGTGTGAGCCGGCTTTCCACTGAAAGACCGGGTTCTCTACCCGGTCTTCAGTGGAAACATTCTTCCTGCGGCGGGATCTCGCTGCGTATGATCCCACCGGAGGAAGAATAGAGGGCTCCTTCACGCCGGCGGACAGGGCGGGTCGAACACCCGTACTGTCCGCCGGCGAGAAGGAGGGCGAACAGGCTTGTTTGCGGCCGAACTGTCCACCTTGCGGGCAGTTCGGCCATCACTACTGGTCTAGGTGTACATAGTTCCCAAATCAAAAATTTAAGTCCAATGTCCACATCAGAACTTGCAGGTTGAAAAAAACCCCTGTAAATTTATTGGGAAATATATACTTTACAGGCTTTTGATTCTTTCTAAGCCCACCTGAGAAAAAGTTTTCAAGAAATAACACTCTATTAAAGCCTGTGCCCAGTCCAAGTGGCTGTGTTGCTTGCCCACACTTTTCTATAAGCCTCACCAGTTGAAGGCAGTACCATGTCCTATTGGTTGCTGTGGCTGTTTCCTCCGGTCTTTTCCCATATGACTGAACTTTGGTCTCTTAGTAACTTTAACAGATGAAGAAGCTGTGGAATTTACCCACTAGACTCTGGATGGCAAGCAATAAGTCCTCTTAAGCTGGATGACAACACATACAGTTAAAACTTTGTGGTGCAGTATGAATTATAGTATCCCCATAACTATATATATTATTTATCAGTTTTATTTTTACTTTCCTATTGAATGTGCAATAAACTTCTTTCTAAAACTAGTTAGTACTATTCTTATCGGATTACCAAATGTACCACCCTGTCATGTTTGGCCAAAATGGCAAATGCATTTCAGGGCAACAACACATTCCTTCCCCTATGGAACATAACACAACATACATAACTCAGTATATAAAAAGAAAAAAAATAACTATAATTAAACAGAAATTATAATATAAGAAGAAATTGACCATCTGTGTCAACAGGTATATACAGAGTATATGGAACACCTGATGTTTACCAGACCATCCCACAAGGGATCATGGGCTTTATTACTAGCAGCTCCCAATTCATACCCCTTTGCTTCACTCAAAGTGGAAACATCTGACAATAAGAAAAGCAAAGCATGTTGTAATGATCTAGGCTCAGCATCTGAAAACTTCAAGAAAGTGAGTAGTGAATGGTGTCAAGTAAGCAATGGAGCTAGTATATGGGTGATGGTCATGAGAGTAGAAGGATAGTTGGAAGAAGGAGAAAAAGAAGACAGAAGAGAAGAACAAAGAGAGGAAGAAGAAGGGTACATGGCAGGGGCCAGGAGTTCAGGGTTCAAAATGAAACTTGGTATCAGGATATCTTTATCCAAGGGATTCTAAAAGATGCATGATCAGACTTTCTGGTGACTCAGCAGACAAAGCTGCAGCCATATGGCAAAGCATCCCTAGGTTCAGGTCCTGACACATGTTTAGATCATGGCCAAAATGAAACAACCAAAGAGCATGCAAATGTTTTGCAAAGTGCATTTGTAAGTGCTCAATGTTGTGCGGTACCATGGGTTGCTCTGAGGTGTTTAGGCATAGTGCTTTAAAAGTGGCATAGTGCTTTAAGAGATCTGTTTAAAGAAATAGGTGTGAATCAGGCCAAATGATCTATCTTAATTCTTTTCCATATACTTTCACTGGTGGAAGATTGTACAAATAGGAGAATCGAAGTATTCCCCATAAATCAGAAAGATGTTTTTCTAGCTAGGATCAAATTATCCGTTTATTTTTTAAGCAAAATGGCTTGAATTAAAACAAATCTGCAGTTAAGACTTTAATTGGTGCCAAGTAATTAGGTAGCGACAGTAAGTGATCTATCCAAAGTAATAGGCTTTTAGTGCAATGTTTTAGTGCTGTAATAATTGCTGTCATTTTGCAGAGTGCTTTAGCAGTTGACAAGAAAAATCCACACGTTGTACAATGTAACTGAGCCTACCCTTAGGGATTATATATTCAGACCAACATGCAAGAGCTTTAATTTCTCACAGAATCAACCTCACATATTGCTTCTTAATGATATATTTTTAGACACTTACACACACTCTTACACATACACTCTTGAATTTATAATTCAGACTTTCAGAAAAATAGAATCTAGATATTGGTGATGTGAATATATATATTCAGCATTCGCATGATACATGATACATTGTTAAGTACAATAAGACTTCTGTTTAGTTGCCAGATAATGTACCCTTGCATTTTTTTTGGTTTTTGGGAGTGGGCAGAGTGTATTTATGTTTAATGTAGACTTGTAGCTATCTTGTATGAAACCATTCATTGGATTCTTGACTCCACTATTACATAGCTCTTAATGATCAAATTATTGTATGAATTTAGCAAATACTAGTAGTATGCCCATTTGTCCCTTTGCATAAGTACTTTAGCCAAATGTTGAATTTATGTTAGTAACTAGAGATGGGCGAACATCGGCCCGGAGTGTCCGTGAACATGGCAGGTCGAACTTCTAAAGAAGTCCGCCGTCCGCCCTGTTCGCGGACACATTCAAATTCCCTGCCTCTAGGCGGGGAATTTGAATCGGAAAAACCGGATGTGACGTCAGTGACGTCACATCCGGTCCTTGGACCGCAACCTGGAACGCATAGTTCCTGGTTACGGGCGCAGGATGTGACGTCACTGACGTCACTTCCTGCTCCAAGCCGGATTTTTCACTACAAGACCGGCTGCATGCCCGGTCTTGTAGTGAAAAGATTCTTCCTCCGGCACGATCTCGCAGGTTCTGATCCTGCCGGAGGAAGAATTTAGATCTTCTTCTGGCCGGCGAACAGTACGGGTCGAACACCCGTACTGTCCGCCGGCGAGAGGATCGGCGAACATGCCGAGTTCGCGGCCGAACTGTTCTCCGGCGAACAGTTCAGTCCATCCCTATTAGTAACATAAATCTTTGAGATAACCAGGTGAGGTTGCCAGATGTAGATAGATCAATATAAAATTATAGGTAATATAAAAAGACTTATATACCTTAATAATCAAGTCATTGTATGCATTTTGCAAATAATAGTTTGGCCATTTGTTTTCTATTTCCCCTCCTCACTCTTCTTTTGTTTTGCTTTTACACTATTGTTGGAATGTGGCACATGGATGGATGGAAGAAATGACAAAACACATTTGAACAATTTATGTATGAATCAATCTCAGGATCTCCATAGAAGAACCAGCTTTTACTTGCTGGCTTTTAAAAAAATGTAGAGCTTAAAAATGTGGGTGAGCTTGTAGGTAGCATTGATAGTTGACCAAAATTACATCATATTGGAATGATGAAGTATAAATGAACATTAACACATCTATAAAAGATTTCAATGATAAAATACAGCAAATGCGATGTAGGGATTGTGATCCAGGAGTGATAGGAGATTTACCAACATATATTAAAATGAGAATCCAGAATGTATTTTTCAGAAATATAAAGTTAAAAGTATATTCCTGTTTTTTTTTTTAAGTAAACACAAAAATCACTGCCTTCCTGAACATTTAAATTATAATTCTCTGAAAGAGGTTATTCTCTACAGCCTCATTATGCAAATGGGAGAAGTTATATAAAAGCTGCATATATAATATGCAAATATAAGATTCTGCCAAGACAAAAGATATTTCATGTAGGAAATGGGAATTTTGTGAAAGCTGAACAAAAAAAAAGGAAGTTTAACTAAATTATATCTTTGCTGCCTTCCAAAAGAAAATGGGGTCTTTTGAGGCATCATTTAACTACTAATGCAATGCATAAAAACAAAGGATTGTGCTGGATATAGCTAATAGTATGAAAATCCTATTAGAATGGTCACATCATTGTATGCAAAGGCATGTTTGGAATTCAACACAATAGTGAAATAAGTCGATGTACATCAATGTATATAAAATGTTTATTATGAATAGTAATATTGATACAGCTGAATTTAAAGTCCTGAGTATGAAAGGAAGATTAATGCAGTTATAATAGGCTGCTCAGCATGGCGGAGGATTGAGATGCCTCAGAGAATCATGTCATGGCCGCAAACTTTTAAAACCTTTTTTTGCATTGGAAAACCAATGATAAAAGCAAGGTTCCTTCAATTTAATTTAAATATTTCTTTTTTCTTAAACAAAGGACTGTTTTTACTATGCTTTAATAAAGACTACATTGTGTGCATTTATAGAATGCCAATATTTACCATTCAAACTAAATCGATATAAATAAAAAAGCTTTTGTATGTAGATAAAGGAACTCTTGTGATTTATTTTGAAATGCTCAAAATGTCATATTTTAGCTAATATTTTAGCTGGAATATGTATAAAAGATAGAGCAAAATACCTGAATTATTCTTAATTACATGTGGGCATTCTAAGAAAGAAAATAAGGACAATGGTGTCTAGGTAAGGGTGCTGCAAGTTTACATTTCTGTTTTGGTCGTCAGCTGTAAAGTTTGCTTCCTTTCTATGTACAGACCACTAGGCTTCAATAAAAGCCTAAAACCTAAAAAAACATCTATTTGCTTTCCTATGGACTGAGGATCACAAAAGCTATATATTGCAATACAATTTTAGATGCTAGATTACTAAACACCCCAAAAAGGTGATCATGGTGATCAAATGTTGCCAGCACCCTGTCAAACCTCTTCTGGCACAAAAACTGTACGCCAGGAGGTTCATGGATTAAATTCCCCTAACCCACCAATGTAAGCCTTACATCAATTTGTGTAACGATAAGCATAGACACACACTGTCACTGGACCTTCTTTGCTTAGCAGGCTAATGTAATGTTTGGTGAATAACACTAAACTCCACCAAACTTAAAGTGACTTCATTGTGTAACCATAATGCTTTGAATGACTGTAGCATGGGGTGTTTTTTAAGGTTTAAGGTTAGACTACAAAGCTCCAATAAAGGAACATCTTAATGCTTCAAAATATGAAGACATTGTGTACAATTATATGATTCCAAATTTGTTGGAAAACTGTTGGGAACATCTTTGGGTATGCCAGCGTCACTATGGCCCAAAGCACAATCCAGATTCCATAATGTCATGGGTTGACTTCCACAGAACCTGACCTCATCCGTATTGATTAACTAGAATGGAGATTATGAGCATGGCCTTCTTGTACAACATTGATTCCCGATCACATGCTCTTCTGGGTGAAAAGGTAACATTTCACACATTTCAAAATCTTTTGGATAACCTTACTGAATGGAAAACAGCTTACAGTTCAAAATATATTTATTTCATCAAAACAAATAATTGTTGTGCCCTCACAAAGATGGAAAAATAAATGGAAACGTCAAGAGTGCTTATATGGTGGTAGTAAACTTGAACCATGATTATTGACTCAGGGGTGATCTAAAGTTTCTCCCTAACCATGTGAGCACAGCATACATTACAGATGGGACCAACAGTGTTTGATTTATTAACAAGAATAATAGGCATTGCAAAAATAAATACTTGCCACATGCACATTTAACGGCTGTTAATACTAGACTGACCCCTTCTGCAGGTGGACAATTTCAACACTTTGGGGAGACAAAAATAACAACCTTTTTGCCCAAAGCCCCTTTGTGTTTGTACTTATTTAATAATCCTGTATATAATTAAAAAAAAACATTTAGTTGAGTTAATTGTCATAACTCTTAATATAATAATATTTAAAAGTGCCTATATTAAAACGTTATATGAAAAGACATTTCTGTTACGGAGTCTAACTGAAAACTTTTTTCACCCTTTTTTTTCTCCTTTGTTTTATTGATATAATTAGAGATGATAGCAATTCATTTCACAGGGGTATACCTACTGTTGTAGTAGTTAGAGAAAGGATAGGAGAACTTCAAACTAATTGAAGAATTTAATTGGATTTTTTTATCATTAAAATGCATTTAATCCCTTACAAAACTGATTAATTAAGTTTATCTCTGGCAATGTTTTAAGACACAAATTTCTTTTAACCCCCATTCCAAATGAAAACATTATATGGTGCAATATTGTCAAACAGGCAAAGCAATGTTTAATTGTGTGTATGGACTTAAGGACTTCCCACCTGCTTACCTTCAACACTGTAATTTTTGCATGATACTAAATGATCTACTCGTGGCCTGGCATGTGCAAGGTGACACAAACCCACCTGGCAAGGTGAATGGCAATGACATATCAATGCCTGTTGTCAAATCCACAGAGAGTTTCACTGATCCATTATGGGTTTTCATTTGCACCTACTATTTTTACTATATAAGCAAACCCATGATAGGCTGTAGGACCCATGATATTTTGTGCTTTCCTGATTGTGTATTTGAAAGCCTTTGGTTACATTTCTTTTTTTTTTTAAGTGTATGACCATTTGCTCTGTCTTTAACTTTGCATCTTGTTTGTTAAGTGGTGGTTGCCATTGGTTAGCACTAGGCCTTGTTTGTTTTTAAACCCCTGGTCATCCACCAGTTTCTGTTCCCAGAAGTCCTCCTTTGTGCACAATCAAGTGTTAGGAAGGTAAAGTAGCCACCCAAGGCTGAACAGGGACTTGTCTATAAATGAAGATTAAGGATTGACACCTGGGCTGTAATGACCTAGGATCATGTTCTAACAGGAGGTTTGATAAGCTTAAGAGGTGGGATCAAGCTTAATTTTAATAGGTAAAGTAGGCCTAGGTTTTTTTTATTTTTATATCCTTCTTGGAGTACTTGTCACTTTAAATTGGTATGGTTTGCCTACAATCCCCAGTCATATTATCCTTATCTTTTTCACCTAGATTTGTTCTCCAATTAAGGGTATTTTAGCTCCTCATCCCCATATATATCTACAAAATTTGGTGATAATCTTCTCCTTTGTGGTGTATAGACCAACTAAGGATATGAAGAATTATCTGTTGTTTGGGTACCCTCATACCCTAGGATTGTGTATTGGA
>CM070032.1:75361657-75372231 GCA_036250615.1 Ptychadena robeensis | reverse complement strand
GCGAACATGCGATGTTCGCCGCGGATAGTTCGCCGGCGAACAGTTCGCGACATCACTATTGAACTCACATTTATTGTAGCTGAGACAATTTGTAAAAACCACATCAAAATTATCACACTTTTTTGGTCTATGGTTATCCTGCAGAAGCACAATCTGTTGACTACTTTTTCTTATATGCCCTGCATACTATACAGTTTAGTTTGCAAAACTAAAATGCATTTAATGCACTTACATTGTTAAAAAAACAAAGATGCATTAACTTGTAAAGGTATTACATGTTAAAAAAATTTATTTATATGTTATTGTCATTAATTAAAATTGTATACATGTTAGAATTTACGTTATTCTATATTATTTAATACCGCTATTTCTTTACACCTACTTATAATGGTTGAAATGCCCATTGAGCAAAAACAAAATCAAAAAAATGAATGATTAAGCACACTAAATGTGTTGTCAGGCTATAAATATTGACTTTTCATTTGACCTAGCCATGAAACATTGATGTACTCAGGGAAATAAAAAAAAAACTCAGAACAAAATAATACAAACAAAATAAAAAAATGAATATTTACTTCTCAAAATTTGTAATGAATGTCTAGTAGATGGGCAGTAAAAAAGATACATCAGTTCCAATTACACTCCAGCTTAAACCCTCCCTGATGGTCTAGAATAATGTTGGTCGATCTGAAACTGACAATTGATAATAATGGTTAATTATGAGGATGCGGCATTCAGGGATTTAAAAACGGTCGTGTCACTTAGATAAGCAGTGTGGACACTGTTCTATTCATCAGCAGTGAACACAAGCCCTAAAACCAAGGGACTCCCAGTCTTGCTTTAATCTTGACTTTTAATTTCTTGGTCTGCAAATATCATGCCTGGTAGTCCTGATTTGTATCAATGGCAGTCTCCATCCAAAGTAATGTCTGGTACAGAAAGGGTGCTTGGCGATTCTCTGAGGGGCTGGCTGCAGAGTGATGACGTCATTACGCTGCAGTCTGTCCCTCAAGAATGGAGAGAGAATCAAGGCATGTATGCCTACCTTAAGCCTGAACCATCGCCTGACCCACTCAGGTACAAAGCAAGGCCGTCCGGAGAGATGACCCAAACACATGTTTTACAGTGCAGTACCATTGTATATGCATGTAGGAGCAAACAGTCTCACAATCTCTGAAGTAGTCCGCGAAGTATTCAGGCACCTGCTTACTATCAGATACCTGATAGTAAGAGTTATCCTACTCTTACTATCCTACTCCTTTCATTACTGTCCTTCTCTTTGTCTTTGTCTTTGAATACAGGACAGTGTTTGTGGCATATGTGGTTTATTTGAATTACTGTAGACAGCAAAATCTACAGTAATTCAATTCTGCTGATTTAACACTGGATGCATGCTTGTGGATGAAGTATTAAAAAAAACTAATTAAAGCACTTCAATTAAAGAGAGAAAAACACTTGAAAAGAAGAGAAAATGTTATAATTTAAAAATGTATTTTTAATTTTTTGGGTGATAAAAAATGTATTTGTTAGTAATAAACATATTTGATTTATATTTAATTTTACAGAGGATACAGTAAGAGTTCCTGACAAGTTTCTCTCAATCTCTCTTTAGGTAGTCTTTTTTTCAATACTGGTCTTGAGCAGGATGTGAGAAGATTTGTGTTTATTGCAAGGGAAATCGTATTTCTAACTATTTTTAGGGGAAGAAGTGTCCTCAGCGGATTCACTAATGCTTTGGAGACAACTCAACATTTGAGGTGTCCCCTCAATTTTATCACCATTTACACAATTAGGTAGAGTTAATCTCCATAATAGAGGCACATAAATCTACCGTATATCCTCGAATATAAGCCGAGTTTTTCAGCCCAACAAATTTGCTGAAAAAGCCCCCCTCTGGCTTATACTCGAGTCAGGGTCAGAGTCAGGGTGCCACTTACTTGTCCACCGGTGTTTTCTGCTCTTCCTGCAGGCACCAGCACCTTGGCTTATACTCAAGTCAATACTATTTCCCAGTTGTTATAGATAAAATTAGGTACGTCGGCTAATACTCAGTTTTCATATTCTTCTTTATGCTTTAGTAAACCCTCCTGCAAAGGTGATATTAACAGTGTAATGTGCAATGTAAGATGACAAGCATGACAATTTTGTAACATCATAGTGCAAAACTTGAAGACATGTTGTTGCTCCTTCTACAGCCTTCAATTTCCTAATGCAAACCAAAAGTGCAAATTGTGGAAATTGAGCATCTTTCTCTTACTTCACAACACATAATGCATTTATGAAGAGTTTGTGTCTATGGGGGGGGGGGTATGCTAGTTGCAGGCCATCTCCATGTTGATGAAGAAGGAGGGAGCCCATATTACCTTGCCTTGCATTCTGGGTGTTCGTTGAATAGCCAGGTTTCCCTTTAACATGAGGACCCAGCTCTCCAAGGACCTCTAATCCTTTCAGAAGGGGGTTTGAAAGGTATTTACATTTCTGCACTTCCAATTACCTGAACAGTACTTGACCTTTGTAAATCCTTCTTTTCCCACAAAGGGTCAAATGTCCCATGGAGGGGGGTCTTTTCCTTAGAGCTCCAGTGACCATCTGTGTCCCTTGAAGTCTGATGACTAAAAGAATATTTAGATGCCAGGTTGATTAATATCTGTCTGGAGGTTCCCACGGTCTCTGCGCATGCACAATGTGTTCATATATCCACAATTAGAAATGTAAGAGTGATCTATTTAATTGTTATACAATCTATTGTTACCATTGAAATTGTGGAACATAAATGATATATTTTGAACTGATTGCTATATGCGAAATTATTGCGAAAAAAGATTATGTTAAAAAAACTGAGGGAAATGTAAAATAGATATTTATTTAATTTACAGAGGGTACCTGTACAGGGCTTTCCTAGATAGCAATCCTAATATCATATACAATAAAGTAGCTAGATAGTATTAGAATATAACAAAGGCAGACAGCATTTACAGACAATGATGACTGCTTAAGACTTGTCTAGGCTATTTTACCTGTCAAATATTTTGCAAAGTAAAAATTCATAAAATACAAATGGGTTGTTTGGAAAATTAAAATAGTCTGCAATTCCTTCTGCTTGTAATTTTTATTACCTGATATCACACCAGGTGCAAGTATTCATGAAAGTTTTAAGCAGACAGAAGCTGCTAACAAATTCATTAAATGTTCTCCAGCGCAGCTATAAAAAATCAATTTAGTTCACCAGGCTTCCTGAACTAGTGCCAGTGGCAGAGAACTCATCTCTTGAAGCTCTCAGAGTCTGAAGTACCACAATGATATTAGTTGGATTGTAGCATAATAAAGTTCTTTTGTATGAAGTAATCACACTTGGAACGGAAAGGGAAGAAATACACTAAAAGCAGTGGTTGAAGTGTTCATTTAAGGTTTAAGTTGAAGTGTATCAATTGATTCACCTAACAGTTACTCTTCAGCTCCCCGAGAAATCCCTTAAGTGGGATTGTAAAAAAAAAAAAAAAGAAGAAAAAAATTGCATACAACAACATGTTTTCTAAATCCTCATTGACCTGCATTAATAGTCGCTTCAACATGCACAGGATGCAGCTGAGCTGAATAAATTAGGTATTGTGTACTTTACTGTATTTTTCTGTGATCTATTGATTGTCTCTGCTCACTAAATGTGATTTCCATTACATCTTAAAACCCTTGAAAAATAACATGGCCTTCTCCAAGCAAACAGCATATGTATTGTATTAAAGGGAAAGTACAGTGCATTTTTAGTGATCACATATTTTCTATATTTATTTTGTGTACCTTACATTTTTAACCGTGGAAAAAAAAAAATCAAATATAGACGAAGGTGTTTACTGAAAAAAAAATATATATATATATATATTACTTAAGCTGTCCATAGACGCTTAGATATCCCAGAGATTAATTTGACATACGATTGCGGCTTTGATCCAAAGTCATACATCGCTCGAAAAGTGCACCATGGTTAAGATACGATTTATGCGCCTGATCAATTGCTGACATAACTAAAGATCTGCTACACAAAAAAATACAGAACGGAAATGATAGAAGGGGGATGAGAAGGTCTCCAATAATGTCCTTTGATTTTCGCTAGATCAACCCAAACAAACAGACAATGCCCAATCGATTTTTCATAAAATTTAATGACATTTCGGTCCTTCAGAAATCATATGAAAAATCTAAGCATCAATGCCCAGCTTCACACATTACTATCAATCTGAGCAGGCACCATGGTTGAGAACAATTTCCCAGTCCTTAAAAAAACTAGATGTTCCTTGGAACTATATGATAGCTTCAATAGCTTTAGTCTTCAGAAAGTAAATTTGCAGTAGTATCAGGAGTGGACATTGGAGGGTGAAAGATAATTGCTTTCAATGGTAAAAACGTATCTCTGTTGTTTTATATACAGAGCGTAAATATGTCTTTCCCGTCACCAGACTTACCGCTATCAGTTTTTCTCTCTCACCGTGCACCGCGACACAATGTCAGCAAAGGGGAGGAGCAAGGAGGGAAATTTGGAATTTACTAATTATACTTAATACTCCCCTATAATGTGGGGTTTGGCTGTGAGGGACAAAGAGGGAAGTATAGGCCTGCTTAATCACAGTGATGTTTGTTTTGTAGGAGTCCAGTTTTGTATGATAGCTGTTGACAATTCCAGCAACAAACACAATGTACTTTAACTGCAGACTGTCAGCTTTAATTTGAGGGTATTAGCATGCATAGAACGCATTAATTAGTGATGAGCGAGAATATTCGAAATTCGACGAATATCTAACATTCAAGAATTTGCAATATTTCACGTTCCTTACTATATTCGCGAAATTACGTGAACTCTAATATACCATATGCTGCTCAACACTAATAGACATCACCAGACGTTGGGTTTCATCCCTGGTGATGCTCTTCCAAGCCTCTACTGCAACTATCTTCAGTTCCTGCTTGTTCTTTGGGCATTTTCCCTTGTCAGTTTTGTCTTCAGCAAGTGAAATGTATGCTCATTCGTATTCAGGTCAGGTGATTGGCCATTGCATAACATGCCACTTTATTCCCTTCAAAAACTCTTTTGTTTTTGCAATATGCTGTGGGTCATTGTCCATCTGAACTGTGAAGCGGCGTCCAATGAGTTCTGAAGCATTTGGCTGAATATGAGCAGATAGTATTGCCCAAAACATTTCAGAATTCATCCTGATGTTTTTGTCATATCATTAATAAATACAAGAGAACTAGTTCCATTAGTAGCCATACATGCCCATGCCATGACACCATGCTTCACTGATGAGGTGGTATGCTTAAGATCATGGACCATAGGATTTTTTTCAGAAATTTGAAGGCTTTTTTAAATGTCGTTTGGCAAACTCTAATCTGGCCTTCCTGTTTTTGAGGCTCTCCAATGGTTTACATCTAGTGGTGAACCTTCTGTATTCACTTTGGTGAAGTCTTCTTGTTGTTTTCCTGATCTTCTGGGTCTTTTGGTGTTGATGAGCTCACTGGTGTGTTCCTTCTTTTTAATGTTTTTGCTTTCTCTCTGATGGGTTTGTTTTGTTTTTTTCTGCCTAATGAGGGCTTGCTTCACTGATAGTAACAGCTCTTTGGATCTCATCTTGAGAGTTGACAGCAACAGATTCCAAATGCAAATAGCACACTTGAAATTAACTCTGGACCTTTTATCTGCACATTGTGATTGGGATAATGAGGGAATATCACACACCTGGCCATGGAACAGCTGTTTAAGGAATAAATATTGCAGTACCTATGCACATGTTATAGCTTATTTGTTATTAGCTGATTTATTATATGTAAATATTGTATTCTCTGTAGAGGGAGGAAATAGGTTTATAATTCTAATAATGTGGCATGACTAGTGTTCTTCGTATGAAACAATGTTTTTTTAAAAAAAAAAAACCTTAATCATTGATGTATGACAAGACTGTTTAATGTTTTATGGGTATGTTGGCCTGCCTGCTTAAAAACAGTTTGCCACATATTTTGGTGTATGATGGCTGACTTGCATAAATTGCAGATTTCATATGCTAATCAGTCCATAGTCTGAAGGATAGCATTATCAACCCTATTTCTGAGTCTAGGCCTTCATGGACCCATCCTTGTTAGTGATGGCGCGAACCCTCCCTGGGGTGTCCGCGAACAGGGCGGGTCGAACTTCAAAGATGTTCGCCGTCCGCTCTGTTCGCGGACATATTCAAATTCCCCGCCTCTAGGCGGGGAATTTGAAACGGAGAAACCGGATGTGACGTCAGTGATGTCACATCCGGTCCGTGGACCGCAACCTGGAACGCATAGTTCCTGGTTACGGCCGCAGGATGTGACGTCACTGACGTCACATCCGGTTTTTCCGCCGGTCTTCTCACTACAAGACCGGCTTCTGTAGTGAAAAGATTCTTCCTCCGGCAGGATTACACAGGTTGTGATCCTGCCGGAGGAAGAATTTAGACCTTCTTCTGGCCGGCGAACAGTACGGGTCGAACACCCGTACTGTCCGCCGGCGAGGCGAACGGCGAACATGCCGTGTTCGCGGCCGAACTGTTCTCCGGCGAACAGTTCGGCCCATCTCTAATCCTTGTCTGTCAGAAGAAGGAGCACAATGATAAGCTTATCTCTGTTATTTATGCTTATTACTTTATCCTTATTACTTTGCTTTCTTTCTATCAGCATTGAATTGCAATTTCACTCAGCAGTTTCAAATAGAGTCCAGAAGTTCTGTTTTGGTAATGTCTTTAAAATTGAGACCACCAGAACTGGGAACAGTTTTCACAATAAAGTTTAACTGATGTTCTATTCAGGAGGAATCAGGCCCTCATTCCTCTTGCTGGTGATGGAGAATTCCAATGTTTGTTCTTTCAAAATTCTATGCTTTGCGTTATATGATTGCAAAGGGGCATCTTATAATAGCATGACAGCAAGAATTTACTAGATTCTTTAGATTCTTTTGGATTGCAAGGCCAGATTAAAAAAATGAATTTAATAAAAGTTGTGTGCCAATATGTTTGTGGATAGGTAGATAGATAGATAGATAGATAGATAGATAGATAGATAGATAGATAGATAGATAGATAGATAGATAGATAGATAGATAGATAGATAGATAGATAGATAGATAGATAGATAGATAGATAGATAGATAGTCTACGGGCAATTTCTGTCAGCATTATTTCACATTCCTTTACCCATTGATCTGCCTTCTGGAACATGTAGCATTCAGTGTATATATAAACTGGCCTCACAACAAATTAATAAAAAGTCTCCATTAACCATAGTGCATAAATGGACACTTGCCAAAATATAGCTAGTGTTTAGACTCGTTTTTAATAACTTTTAAGAAATTGATTTAGATACAATACATAAGCCAAATAGGCTGTAGAACAAATTTGACAGAAGAGGTCAAATTACAAAGAAAGAATTATTGAAAAATATAGAAATACTGCATAAATATAGGTTCCGAAGATCATCTTATAGCAAAACTGTAGCAAAAATTTTGTTATTATTTTAATAGTTTAAGGTTTTACAATTCAATTCAATGTAATAGTAACACATTCTAAAAAAGACATAACAGCAGCCTACATTTTTTTGGGGTTTGTCTGGTAGTATTGTGTTTAGCCCTGTTTCCCTCTGCTCTTCAGTTCAGTCTCTATTTCTACCTCAGACATAGGGCATAGCAAGGCATTGCATTTTTACACTTCAAAGACAGACTTTACTGTAACTACTCTGGTCTCTACCTGAAATTAGAATAATCACATATTCCAAAACTTACCCAGTAGTATGGGTGGTCCAGATGAGGTAGAGCCGGGAGGAATGTTGCATCTCACCCTGGCCGCTCAGGAAACCTCTTGAATTCCACTTCTATGCACTTAGGCAAGACGAGTGAGAGACTGGCCTGGTCCAAAAGGGATATCTGTCGTTCACCATGGAGGGGGTCAGCTGGAGCACTGTTAAGTGGATGGCCGGCGGGGGACTCAGAAGAAGAAGGTAGCACCTTGCTCAAAGGTAAGCTGCTGTCCGAGAGCCAGGACAAAAAAACAAAAAGCCCGGGTAAAAGATATAACTACCAAATAAAACCTCTGCTCAGAGGGAGGGTATTTACAATTACTAGGCAGAAAACCAAACCAAAAGAGAGGAAAAAAAGCCATTGCCTCATCTCCTGGCAGCTGCTATAGAAAAGTAACATTTCTTGAAGCTATATATACATATTTTTCAGGTGTCATGGTCTTTATATACACAGAAATGTAAAACCACTTTACTACAGAACTATGGGTATGTAATTAAGAAAATTAAAGAGACATATTTAGTAAAACATCTAACTTATAGGATAGGTGCAAAGGATTAGGGTAGATCACCAATTTCCTTTAAGGTATGATATCCCACTCAGGTCTTTACCTTCAGCCAAGCCCCCACTTGAATGGGAGACATGATGCATCTGCATTACTTTGGTTTTTAGCAAGCCCAAGATTATGCCAAGTTAATACACACTATACTAGTTAAACAATCAGATCAGCTAGATGGTAAAGCTAGCCATACACGTGTCGGATTCCATGGCCAATTGATCACTCACCCATGTTGGTTCTCTGTCGGATCCAATTCTGAGCCCCCGATCAATTGGACGCGATCACTCGGACAAGGTGGTATGCAGCGATCGGATCCTCTTAATTGGCTGATTGATTGCAGCTCCCATTCCCGCTGAGATCGCCGGAATCAATTGGGTGAGTAATCAATTGGCCATGGAATCCGACACGTGTATGGCTAGCTTTAGACAGGAGAGTTGTCAAAGACAAGCCGAGGTCAGTGCAGGCAGCAGACAAGGGAGATCAACAAAATAGGTCAAACAAAGCTAAAGAGCAAACAAATTAATTCAGAGATAATGGCACCTAGCAGTGCAGAAAAACTTTCCTATCACGGGCACTAAACTAAACAAAGTGGGGACTTATGTCCTCATATGTAGAAACCTGGCCGATTTTGATCACTGAGCCCTAAAAGAACCTGACTGGAAGATTAATAAGGATTACTGTGGAAAGCTTAGGACTACAGCAATGTAGCTCCGACCACTCCAACTGACAGGGAAGTGTGACTAAAGAGAGAGAGACTAGCACCTACAGCTGTGCCGGCAGAAGCTAATGAACGAGAATGGTCAGGTTGGTCAGGTGGAAGTTTGACAGCCTCCACAATAGGGCAATGCAATGCATAACATATGCTAATGAAACTCATCAGGGGAACTAAGAAATCTATTTCAGAAGCTTAAAATAATCTATGAGAGCTATTACAGACTGTTTTAAGTATTAATGAAGAGACCTTTCTAAAGGCCCCCATACACCTTACAATCTTACCATACAATTTCTGTACAATCAATGCTTGTTCTACCAAAACCATGTAATATGAGGACCTTTCTAAACCTTCCAATCACTATGTATTCTATCAGGGTGGCAACTATACTACATGTATGGGGTGATCTAAAGGTGTATGGGGGGCTTAAGAAAGCTAAATAAGTTTACTGCTGATAATAAAGAAAGAAATTCCTGGAGGCTAGGTGATAGATTTAGGAAAGGATTATCAAATGTACTCCAAGAGGTCTTCTAGATTGTTAAAACCCCATCACAGCCCCTCCCACTATACTGCACTCCAATCTGGATTTAGCTTGATAAAAACACATTTATTGTAAATAAATAAAATATTAAATCTCCACTCCACCATGATACATTTATAAATAAAGCTTGGAGGGATGGTTGAATGTGCCCAAAGGTATGCTGAGATCAAACAATGTATGTCTTTCAAATATTATTTGTGTGGTTATTTTGTTAAACAATGTTATGCTGGAAAATTGGAAGTTGCAAAATTCTGAAATAACTTCCTTAGTATCCAAACCTAAAGCAGCTGTCACCATAATTGCTAGGTTTTATTTCATAACTTTTACAAACCACTGCATTAGATATTTTGTGAATTCATATTAGAAGGACATTTGGTTGAGTGTTTAATAAACATAATCCTTCCATATGATCTTGGGAAAGATGATGAAAATGAACAACATGTAGCTAACCAACTAAAAATTGGAACAAAGTTCATAAAATCTCTTGCTCTTGATTGGATAGAAATAGAGGTAAATTGAAATTTAGCCCAATGAAACTTCTCCTGAGATTGATCTACATTTACTTGACAATAAGCTGTTACAATAAGTTGTTTAATACACTTTTAGTATTAATGTGTACGGATGAATGAAGGAAATGAACATAGATATTCTTTTTTTCAATTGCTTGCAGTAAGTCTAAATTAATTATAATACAAGTAGATGGGTTACTCACCCCACACCGCTTCCATCACTTATCCTTTAGTGCCCAGATTTGTGCACAGATTTATGTTTTTGAGCAACCAAAATGGGGCATACTTAAACAGCGGATTCACTCCTCCTTACCTACCATAGAGTATCCCAATAGTGATGTCCCGAACTGTTCGCCCGCGAACTATTCGTGGTGAACATCGCATGTTCGTGTTCGTGCATTTTCGCGAACATATGGCGAGTTCGGTTTGCCCCCTATCTTTTAACATTGCAGAAACTT
>CM070032.1:75324351-75341619 GCA_036250615.1 Ptychadena robeensis | reverse complement strand
GGATGATGTGGTCAAAATACTCATTTGCCTAATAATTCTGCACTCCCTGTATATGAAGCACTCCAGGGCAGCAGAGTTGGTGCAGCGTTGCCAGGGGAAGAACATCCCCCGGCTTTTAAACTCCCCGCCACCGGGGGTGTGGCCCGGCACGCCCCCCCAGGACCCAATCCTCAGGGGGGACCCGCCCGCCTCACCCACGGCGTACGGGCATGTCTGTCCCCCCACCACACGCGCGTCCGGTCCCTCGGTCGCACCCCCGGAAGCGGAGTCATTAGACCCTGCCCCCTTGAGGGCATCGCACGCCATTCCACCATCTTAATGACTGGCGGATGGCTACGGCTGATCTCCCCCTCCTTACTGGGCGGCACACATGGCAATCCCCGCCTCCCCGGGCAGGCATGGCGGGCCACCGCGTCCCACCTAAGTGCTTTAGACAAAGAATCACAATTGTGCAACATAATAACATCATCAATTAATAACCATTATATAGCAAGGAACAACATGGATGGATCTAGGTAGGTACTTACTTTGTATGGTGAAGGTGGAGTTAACACACCATGATTAAAAATTACACAGGGATTCCACAAGGAACGGGAGGCCTCCAAGTCTCAATTTATCAAGTTAGTTAGTCAATATATGGCATTGCTACTGCATAAAAGAGGGGAGGATATATGTTTATTTAACAAATTTCTGAATACTAAGAATCTCATTTATCTCAATTGGTTTATGCCCAATGTGTTAATATTATTCTTATTTATTGCTGTAAACTCAAGATAATTATGATCAGGATTTATTGTATTTGTATTCTGTTATATAACCCACATAGTGATATTATGTTGTAGAATTGTTATTGTTTGTCTAAAACACCCCCTGAAGAAGCACATTGTCTGCAATAACTCCATGACTACAAGTTTTTGAAAGTCCCCCTGTCTTCTTTGTGGGGAAATCCTCAAATAATTCTTCTCTTTAGTGTTGAGCTTGAATGTTTGGATTGCGAATATATTCGGGGAATATTGGAATTCAGGGCGGATATTCACAATTTCAAATATTCGCGATATTCTGCATTGGGATGCTTATGGCCATGGATTGTGAATATATATTCGCAATGTGAAAATAAAGAGCACATGTGACATTTCATTTTGAAGGTAATTGCAAATATATTTTCGCAATGCGCTCACAATTGTGAATATTGACGAATATCGAATCGAGTATAAGTAGAATTATTCGCGAAATATTGTGAATTTGAATATTGCCTATGCCGCTCATCACTACTCCTCTTACCTAAACAAAATCAGTTCTGTAAACTCAATCAAATTAAATTGTAAACTTTTTTTCGGTTTAACCATCTGTTGATATCCAAGTTATCGTCTGACATCTTTTATGGAAAAGATACATTCCCCTATTGCAAGGTCTCTTTCAGTACAGATATTTCAAGCTATTTCACCATTTTGATTCTGGTCTCCTACAGAATGGGATCCTATGACATGTTCCAGTTCTTCGGTATCAGGGCCTATTTATTAACTTAGATCATCTATCTGCATTACAAATATCATTCTTTTAATAATTCCATGCAGTTTACAATAAATTTTACTTTCTATAGACTAGCTGAAGCTTTTGTGGGAGCATAATATTTAACTACTGTTTCTCATGTCTCAGATATTCTTATTTGTTATTCTTTATTATAGAGAATATTCATTTAGAAGCAATGTGTTTTTATTTCATAGTTAGTTTCAGCACCCTTACATAAAAAAACAGTTTTTGTTATTTGTTTTTGAATTTAACAATTCTGTTCCCCTAATATAATAATTAGGTTTAGCCTTTAAGGACAACAAGCACCAACAGTTTCTTTCCTATTGATCCCGAAGGACTAAGGTTCTTTTTGTGTTGTGTGTGCCATTCCAAGGGAGTCCATCTCTGAAACATCTTTATGTCTTTATGTTATTATTATGCTTTACACACATTGGAAATTCCCAAGCTCATGTCATTGCCCATCTCCCATGACAATGTCAATTTTCATTTTACTTAATTTCTTAACTTTAATACAAATTTATGCTTTCCTTATGCTCTGGACTAATGAAAATTGGGTTTTTTCGTTTTTTAGTCTTTTGCTTCCACAGAATCTATCAACTTTTTGTTGGTTTGCAGGTGATGTTTCAAGTACATTAGTTGCCATGCATGCAGGCCTTTACTTTCCTCAATTACTGTAATTTCATATCATATTAAACTGTTCCTTGGCATCAACAAAGCACAAAACTGACTGTCTTGGTGGGCAGCAATTCTATTTGCCTTTGCCACATATTTCTCAATATCCACTTAATTTAAATTCTTGCTTATGGTGTACTTTTAAACATAGTTATATTGCAATAAAGTGACTTTTACTTGTCTTTTTCCTCTTAATTTGCTTGTTATTAACTTGATGCTAATTAAGGTTTTAATTTATACAGGTCTCTGTACATTCCTTGATACATTCTTGAAACATTGCTGTATTAAGAATGAATCAACAAAGCCATTTGAAGAGTTGACAAGTGAAATATCTTTAAGAAATCCTCAGCAAGTCTAGTGGCTTTAACATACTAATGTAGATTTAGTTGACTAGACTTAGTAAACTTAGACTATTAGAAAATAAGGTAAAATGTGCTAACTTTCAACAGATAATTGTGCGTATTTTGTGTAAATTATTGCATTGCATTCACCCATGAAAACTGAACAGTCTCTAATCTTTCAGTAAGTTGGCCCTGCAAATTAATAACATTGTACAATACTTATAGTTACAAGCTAATTAAAATATTCATTTGTATTGGTTTGCCAAAAAAATATGAGCTGTTGTTATCTGTCATGCCTGTGCCTCTAAAATGCTCTTGACATATATATGCTGCTTAACAATTGGTCTACTTAAGTTTGTCAGTTTTGCTGTTTGCACCTATAACTAATATTTGGCAGTAGCCTTACAAACAGTAATCAGTAATAAAAAAACTGCCTCTTCACTGGAATCATGTGTTCAGATGATTGTTTAGAGTTTATAAAACCAAAGTACATCATCATACTGTAGAAATGCATTGAAATAGCCAAAAACATAAAATGGTAGTCAAACTATCCAACTATGGAACACCCACTTCACCCAACCATAAGGCCTGTTTGACCTGTTTGACATTAACCTTGTTAGATAAGATTATCTATCTACCTTTCTATCTTGTTCTACTTTTAGTGTATGTAAAATATTATAGTATTGTATAGGGAACATCTTGTTCTTGTTATTAAACAGAAATCATTCAGTGGTTAAAGCAGAGTAACTCACAGCAACCAATCAGAATGTTGACATATTAATATAATTACATAATGTGAATTGTAGCTAATAAGTAGCTAATATGAACTATTACATTTTGTAAATTAGCGGTGTCATTTGCGCTGCCTTAAATAAAGAGATTTGTATCATCCCTTTACATCAATAAGCACAATAGCTGTAAGACATCTTGCATCATCCCATATGTGTATAGATTTACATAAACAACTTAGCAATTTGAAATAGAGCATTTGCAGGTAATTATGACACTCCTTAAAGGCTATTAGTGATTGTTATAAATGGGAAATAGACTCTGGAAACATATTATTCCAAATATGCACATGAGTTGTGCTCATACCTAGGGAATTGTATGCCACATGGCATGCCTTTTGTGTCACCTAGATGCTTGCCCCTGAAAACACATAAATATAAGCAAATAGAGATTGGAAAGATAAATAACAATACTGTATGTGAAAAGTGATAATGTACTCTATTTACTACAAGCCAATAAAGCAGCTTGTAAAAAGAGCCTGCACCTTTAATAGCTTACTTTCTCTGTGGCAGACTGCACTCCCAGCTACTGATCTAAAGATGCAGTGACACAAAAAGCTTAGAGATAATTAAATATTGATTTTTGTTTTCTAATCCTATATAAAAATTGTCCTGGGTGTCCCAATGGTAGTTTTCATCTCTAGGACATGGTGAACGATATTAACCCTGCTTTGTTTCAAGTTGCTGTGGAGCAAATAAATGGGCTCATTCAGAATAAAAAGTAACAGTTTTAGAAACTTTTTTTCTTTTATCTTGCTAAAGACTTGTCCCATCTGCAAGGTGATTTTATTTAACTCTTTGTCAGTGACGCAACAAAAATCATGCTGTGAAATGTGATTGTACATGGTCCTAGGTGTTAGGTATTATACCTAATTAACTATTTAAGGGTGGATTGGTTGTTGCTTTATCCTATGTATGTTATTAATATACAACAGCGTGTTTTATAAAAGAGGACCAGTTCTATGGTTATTTTTCAATGTAGAGAATGATAAAACCCAGGGGCATGTCAAAAATTTAAATACAGTTATTTGCAGCTATCAGATATCAGACCCCATCTCCCTAAACCAGAGTTAAAAAAGTTAATTTGCTAGAGCAGCAAAAAAGGTTCAACATCATTTACAACCATGGGTACGATATTCAAATAGGAAAATATGTTCAGGTATTAGAATTTTTTTTTAGTCATGAGTCTATAATGTACTGTTAGTTTGCCAACCTGTTAACAGAGGAAGAGGAGCCATAATGTCAGTTAATTGAAAGAGAAAACAGGAAACTGCATGAGGAAAGATTAGGGGTGATGAGGAAGCTGTACCTCTTTTTTGTTTTTTAAACTTCCATTATTGTTTTTTTTATGTATTGCACATGTTTTGTGGTTTATTTGAGGAAAACAGTCTTTTCAGGGCTTGTGTCCACTGCTGACGCATGCCGGAACATTTGGTAGGCAGATTCCCTGCTGCTGGCAGTTTTTCATCGCATCGGCGGGAGCGCTCCCTATTTATGAAGCAGAGAAAAGACTTGGTGTCCTGGAGACACCTCCATTGATCATCAATGGAGTTGTCTCCGGCAGCACCCAGCCATGCTGCTTTGGGAACGTGGCAACCCGCAGCTTAAAAAGAGCACCGCGGGCATGCAGCTAAGAATACGCAAAGTGTACACTGTCCCACAGCATGGAGATTCAGTTTTGTCTGTCCATGTCAAACTCGTAAGTTAAGTTGTCCATGTCAAACTGTAAGTTAAATTGTAAGCACCTTAAGATATGAAAAAAAAGTTTGCATTGTTAGCCATCAATTCAAAAGCTGTAGTTAATACTCAAAAGCTGTAAATTAGCTAAGCTGGGCATAGACGGGTCGTTTTCCCGTCGACTCCAGAGCCGACCTAGGTGCCGAGAATCGTCCGGGCACCCTTTGTGTGCCAGTCATTACTTCGGCTGTGTGATTCTTGGTCAATATGACCAGGTGGCGCACCTGATTCCCTGCTGACCCGACCGCCGATCGATTGCAGGAACGCGCACGGCGGCTGTCAAATCGGAGAGGAATCGGCCTGTCTATGCCCAGCTTAACTATTAGTGTGAGCCTGTAATGTACAAGTCTTCGCAAAGTTGCAAAACATTAAATTACATGAGTCTTAATGGGATTGAGGCATTATACAAATATGGAACGTATGGTAGTGCTTTAGTGCTTTAATTATCCATTCTGACAAGGTTTTTGGAGCCAACAGGGGTACTGATGACTAGTGTTCATCGGGAATATTCAAAACATTGTGGATATCGTCACTTTGAGTATTTGTCGAATCTCGAATATAGTGTTATATCTTCACAACTGCAAATATTCAAGATTTTTATATCAGTAGTGTTAATTGCGAAAATATGTGAATTTCATTAGGATAATCTTTTTCGCAATGAAGGTAATAATGACTGGAGATCTGGAATATTGTTGTGAATATTAGATGAAAAATTGCGATATTTTGCGAATACTAATATTGCCTATGATGCTCATGACTACATTACACTGGGGACATCAGGGATAACTGCATCTATGCCTGTATTATCTATCAGGCATAGACATCCCAGGCAGTGCCTGGGTAAAAGGGATCCCCAACTGGAGTCGCTGGAGGATGTCGCTTTTCACATTAAAAATTTACCCAGAGTCACACTCGAGAACCACACCAAGGAGGTTCATTTGGTCAAGGCTAAATTAAATGTTGCTAATTAGATGCTTATTTTGGTTTCATTTTTCTTTCCTAAAAACTCCCCAGGTAATGGCTTAGTGAGCATACTAGCAAAGGCAAATTGTATAATATTTAGAGTACAGCTTTTTTTCTATATCTATAGAATTTACCTACATGAGACCAACCCCTGGCTATCTTTTTTGCTATATCTGTGCTAGTCTGTGCCATTATCCTCCAAAAAAAGTCAACTTTCCTAATTATCCAATTGCTTCAATTTCTAAAACCCAAAGCATGTACATAGGTGTTGTAACTTGACTAGCTGCAATATTAGCTCTCATATGTCTCCTTTAATATCAATAAAGAATTTAAATTAACATTAGTTTTGAATCACTGTTTATGCTTCCTCATTAAAATTTAGCACATCTAATGAAGTAACGTTCCCCTCTATGGAATAATTGTTATTGATTGTATTAATCTTTCCTAATCCCGAGGCTTACTGGAGTCTTCAGTGATACAACTACAGACAGTAATTAACTTGATTTACCTTTTCTCAGTGTATACATGTTTATTATTGAATAAAAAAATAATGTATATTAAAGCTATTTGCTGAATTAGATGAAATCCCTACAAAACTTTTAAGCATAAGTAACCACTAAGAAATAACTTCTTCGCTCCCTTAAGAGGTAAATATACAGATGAAAGTTTTCTATTATGTTTAGTAAAGGCATGTGAAGGCATATTTAAAGTAAAGGCAAATGTTCAGTGAACAATTTTTAATCTTATAATAAAAGAGTAACGGTGGGCATACATGGCTACCTCACCTGTCTGGTGAAAGCCTGTGGCGGTCTTCCCTATCGACGGACCCTCCGATCTTTCTGGATCCACCTTGATGATGTTTTTAATGATGTTGGAGAGGTGGGGGGGGTGCAAATTTTCGAGTTTCACATATTTGCAATACATATTCGCGATCAACACTATTTCTAGGTATTTCGAATGATTTGTATCTGATGGTACTATGCAACATGTGCACAGGGTGTAGGTAAGGAATCAGGTTCCCCTTTTATGGTCAGAAGCTGTAATAGATTTTTTTAAGCAGTAAAAAGCAATAATAGATGTGTAGAAAACCATTTAGGGAGTGTTTTTATAGTGGTCAATGGCTCTTCTTCACACCTAATATTTTTTACTGTTGAAAAAACAACTGAAAATCGCTCTTTCAAATCCTGACATTTGATTGCAGAGCATTTCTTATTGAAGTCATTGATTGCAGTTAAGAAGCCACAGACAAATGGCCAAACGCTACAGTAGACATTTAGTAATTAACTAAAAACCATACTGCTGTAAAACTTACAGCACAAATATGCTTTCTTACAGCTCTCACTAAATTCAATTACACTCTGTAACAAATTTTTATTTTGTTCCTGGGTACAAAGTTCCTGGGTGTTTTCCTAACCTGTTATGCCTAAAAAAAAAGAGAAAATAGCTGTTGTTCCACACAATTTTTGCTTTTGAGATCAGGACAATTATATTTTGAAATGTGTCTGTTTTCAAGAAAATTCTGGATTCACATTCAATACGATAGAGTAGTAGAGTAGTCTTCTAGAATATTTTTGAACTGTTAGAATTGTCCAGAAGTTTCTAAAACTTTCAAGAAACCTTTAGAACTTTCTAGAACACTTTCTAGAACATTCTCGGACTGTCCAATAGTAGTCATACAAGTATAAAAGCACAAGTGACTTGAACCAACATTTTGGTTATTTGGATTGGATTTAGATGACATCAAGAGGTTGCTTGCACCAATCATATGCATTTTGCTTCATCTGTGGACAATTTATAAAGAGCGAGAAAGAATTCCATGAAAGCATGTCGTAAGATGTGCGAGGCCTACAAGGCATACTTTGGCATGCCTGTCTGGGATCATGACAAGCCCTGGGCACCTCATTTCAAATGTGAGTATTGCAAGAAAACTCTTAAAGGTTGGTACAGAGGAGAAAAGAGAGCCATGAAGTTTGCTATCTTGTGAATTTGGCGGTAAACTACTGACCACTCAAGCAACCACTACTTCTGCATGGGGGATCCTACCAAACGTCTCACTGGCAAGAATGTGCCTCAAATCGTTTTTTCAGACATTCCTTCTTCCATTGCCCCAGTACCACACTGCCCTGAGTTGGCCATTACCACTCCCCTGTAGAGGGATCAGCCATCTTCAGGAGACAGCAGCAAGTCAGACAGCGAGGAATGATTGCAAATCCAGACTACGGTTTCACAGATGCGGTTGAGGAGAGAAGGCCATACTTCCCTAACAAAAAAGACATCAACAATCTGATCAGAGACCATTGTCTTACTAAGTCCAATGCTGAGCTTCTTACATTCAGGCTCAAGCAGTGGAACTTGTTGGATGAAAGCGTGCAAGTCACAAATCAGAGAAAGTGTCACCAAACTTTCCAACAAGATGGGCTCTGCTTCTGCAACAATGTGGTCGGTCTTTTTGAGGCTATAGGTATCAGCTGTAACCCGAGTGAATGGCGCCTATTCATAGAGAGTTTATCCCAGAGCATCAAAGCTGTGCTGCTTCACAAGAGAAACAACTACCCAACTCTCCCTATGGCTCACATTATGCATCTCAAAGAGAACTACACCAGTGTCAAGATGTTGCTGAATGCCTTGAAGTATGGCGACTATGGATGGAAGGTCATCGGAGATTTTAAAATGCTGTCATTCCTGATGGGCCGTCAAGGCGGTTTCACAAATGTCCTTTTTTCCTTTGCCTCTATGACAGCTGTGATACTTAGTTGGACTATCACAGAAAGAACTGTCCACAGCGGACCGAGTTCTCTGTGGGGAAGAGCAACATCAAGTGGGAGCCGCTGATAGAATCACAGAAGGTGCTGATGCCACCACTGCACATCAAGTTAGGCCTCATCAAGCAATTTGTCACGGCTCTTGACACGGAATTAGCACCTTTCAAGTACCTCCAAGATCTCTTTCCAAAGCTGTCCGAGGCAAAATTCAAGGCTGGTATCTTCATCGGACCACAGATCAAGATGATCCTAGAATGTAACGAATTCACCAAACTGCTGAACAGGACGGCGAAATCGGCTTGGAACAGTTTTGTTGCAGTGGTTCATGACTTCCTGGGTAATCAAAAGGCTGAAAACTATGTGCAGTTGGTTCAGACTCTCATAATGAATTATGCCAAAATGGGATGCATTATCCATATCCTTGACGCTCATCTTGACAAATTCAAGGAGAACATGGGATCTTACTCAGAGGAGCAAGGCGAGTGCTTTCATCAGGATATTCTGGACTTATAACGAAAAACATGATCAAAGCGATTTGCAGTACAGTCACTAATCTAGAAAACCTACTCATTTCTGAACCTTTTTGAGTGGGTTTGACTGTTTTTGTCTATTTACCATGCAAGTGTTGTTCTTTTTTGTGATGAATGTAGTCATTTTTCCATGGGCATTAGACATAAGCAGTTAAAATATAACTCTTGAGTTACAGATTTCTGTACCAAAAGCACACCATAGACTTAAATGGAATTTTTATGTTGTAGGCCTGTAACTTCCCAAAATATGTCCATACAAGGGTCTAGTAGACATCCTGAATCTAATAATGTGTGAAAAACTCAATTATGTAAAAATAAATTACATAAAAAAAATTATAAAAGGTATCATTTGAATGATAAAGTCTCTAAAATACTTATTTTGTATGATACCGTAGATTTCAAAACAGTATGTATTCATATTTATGTTTTTGGATTGTGTGTTTTTTTTTACTTTGAATTGTATTGGATACAGTTATCACTGTTATCACAGTTTATCACTGTATCCAGTACAATTCTCTTTGGCACTCTCTCTCCTTTGATGTGGAGGGAGGATTAACTTCATAGGGCACATCTGGGAATCCCACTACAACAGTTTTCTCCATAGAAAACTGTTTTAGTGCAACATTTGAATCCCCCCCATGTGACGTCGCACTTGGGGGAGGGGCATTGGCTTCAAGCCAGCTCAGAAGATCAGAGCCACCGGGACAGCACTGCCCCGGACGGCACCATCTCCTCCAGAGCAGTACTGACAGGACAGCACTGGACGAAATGGTGCCGACAGAAACGCTAGGGGGGGTTAATAAACCACTTTTTTTTTGTTGTTTTTCAGGCATCTAACCACTCAAAAAATTCAATATGAATCAGCCCTTTACTTTAATATTTTTGATTTGGGTTTTTTCACTTTAGAACGATGCTTTACATTATAATAATAGCTTTACGTATATATAAATGTATTGATGTATAGAAGCATTTTACCCACATAAGTATTGAATCTGTGAAGTTTCATAAAAAATATTTACAGTTTGTTAATCCATGGTGGCTAACAGCTAACAGATAGTTCTACAGTTTTGACACTGTAGTTATAGTTATACATGAATGATCTACTTTTTGACACTTAACTACAATATATTAAATACAGGGATATCATTTAGTGAACATGTTGTGTGCCAGTTTTCTGAATTTTATAACATGTTTTTCAAGCTTTTGAACATCATTTTTATGCTTTTTTACTGTAATTCATTAAATTTCAGGTAAAATTATGCAGATACAGTATCATATAGGGGTGTAAATGATAAAATACTAATTTAAATTGAGCATACATCTGTTCAAATACTATTTAATTTATCCTATCCCTATCTAAATTAATCCAATAACATAAAAGAAAATATATCTCACACTGAAGGAAAAATGAAGCAATATTTGAAAGTCAGAATTTTTCTTGTATAAGGTAATTTTACTGTATCCTGAAATGAAAGAAACACAAGAAAGAATAATCCCTTTGGAAGTGACCAGTAGCACTCCCTGTTTTTCTCTTTTTCATATTTCTGGAATTGTTTAAAAAATGTCAAGGTCAAAATGGCAACTTGGTCAACACCTTATTTCACAATAAATCTCTTGAAAGGCTGGCACATCATCAGAAAGATCCCATAATGCACTGCATGTCTGCTGCTGATAAGAGTGTGGGTTGTGTAACCTCAGAGCATGTGACAAGAATACAAAAAGTACATTTCTATTATTTAGTGTTGTAAAAGGAAACTACTGCTTGCAGCAGATCAAACACCCTTTAAAAGAGAAAACAGATAAGAAATAAAAACTCAAGACTCCTTCCTCTTTGAAGTCGAAGGTTGCACCCATTTTGATGTTTCAGATAAGTTATTGAGAAAAAATTATAAAGGAAATAAGAAAGCATAATTTACTGATCCTAGTTCAGTTGAAATAGTCCAGAAGTCTTAATTTTATTATTATTAAACAGTATAAAATGTATTGACCATAACATTGTATAAATGAAAATAAAAACGGGAGATGAAATAAAAAGCAAATCATTTAATGGCAAAATATATTCATGTGTTAAGGGGAAGTCTCTGTAAAGGCCAAGGGTGTTTTCTGATCCAACAACAATATGCTGATCAGAAGGTGATTCACCATGTTGATGTTTATGATGTCAACACTGGAGCAGCGTCAGCCTTCATCCATTACCATTTTTTTCCTTAACATTTCATTAACACTGAACCAGTTTTCAATCAGTTACCATAGGAAATAATATCATGCATAGCAATAACAAATTAAAGGGATTATAGAGCTAGTAATACCAGTCTTTTAAAAGATACCCTCAGTTGACAAGTCTACAATATTTTAAAATTGTTTAAGTATATCTAGAAAATCTAGCTCTGTAAGCAAAAAAAATTTATGGGAAAGAGAGATCAGACATTCACTGTATATTTCCCATTTTTTAGATGAGTTTCTATAAGGCTTAGATATGGCTAGTAACAGGAGGTCTGGTATGCTCTGGGGGGAACCCAATGCTTTATTTTTTATGCAAATGACACTTCTGTCCATTAGACATGAAAACAAATTCGTTTTTTGTGAGGTTTAGCCATTGACCACCCTCTGGCATGATACTGTCCACATGTTTACACCCTTTTCCCCCTTTTTTTATATGTATTGTGACTACAAATATGGCCTAAAGGTTTCAGAATTTCTCTCGCCTTTAGAGTCAATGTTAAACCCGGATGTTCGCACCTCACTAATGGCTGGGCTTGAAAATTCAAGTAGTTGTTGTTTAGACAGATTTTAAATCAATCATTAGAGTGAGGAAGAAAGATGATTTAGGTGATTTTAAATGGTTGGTACCAGACAACATGTCTGGTACTGTCACAGATCTTTACAAGGCAAGGAGATCTGTGTCTGCAGCTTCTGCATTGCCTGCATCTAGCTCCCAATACCTCTTGATCCTCGACACTTCATCCAGTACCTCCTCTGTCTTCCCGGCTCATCCCACTGACTCCGCTTATCTCTACACTCCTGGCACTACATTTTGGTATATCATCAGCAGTGATGGCTGAACTGCCCGCAAGGCGGACAGTTCGGCGACGAACATGGATGTTCGCCCTTCTTCTCGCCGGCGAGCAGTACGGGTGTTCGACCTGCCCCGTTTGCCGGCGAGAAGAAGATCTATATTCTTCCTCCGGCAGGATCAGAACCTACGAGATTGTGCCGGGGGAAGAATCTTTTCACTAGAACACCGGGCATGAAGCCGGTCTTCTAGTGAAAAAACCGGCTCGGAGCAGGAAGTGACGTCAGTGACGTCACATCCGGCTCCATTAACCAGGAACTATGCATTCCAGGATGCGTTCCAGGGACCGGATGTGACGTCACTGACGTCACATTCGGTTTTTCCGATTCAAATTCCCCGCAAGTTCGCAGACAGTCCAGGCCGATGTTTGGCCATCACTAATCATCAGCTGCCAACTTGCACAGGTGCATCCAGGAACTGCAACCTGGGGTTTGTCTGCAGCAAAGCCCTGGGCTGCTCTGGTTAACACCAGTTGCTCCCTTAGACTCTGCTCTTTGGATTGCACCTTTGCCAACTGTGCAAGTTGGTCTAGTGGGTCCACACCCTTGAATATCCGGTGTCACCCTTGCTCTGGTGTCACCCGCTGTACCCCCTATTCAAAATCACCTAAATCATCTTTCTTCCTCACTCTAATGATTGATTTAAAATTCAGCAGATTGTACACAAGTCTATATATGCCATATTCTGTGTGTGTGTGTATTATATCTTTATAACAAGGGCTCATTCACACTATAACCATTGCATTGCCGATAACGCAATGCATCACATTTTTATTATCATAATTTTTTTGCATAGTAGACAAGTTTCCTTAAAAGACCTGTTCTGTCATTCATAATTGTATAGGTGTCACTATGTATTGCAGTGCGTTATCCCATGCATACTTCTGAATGCACTAGCTTTGACACCTAACTTGTGACTCTGATAACACAAACTTTGAAAATGCTGGTGTAATGCATGTGTTGCCAGTGCACAATGTAACATGTATGGTGTGAATGAGGCCTTGAAGTCTAAATAAGACTTTCTAAATTACATTGATTGGTTAAAGGCTAAAGGAGCATAATTTTAATACATACAATATATCAGCTTTAATAGGAGGTATAACAAATTTTAATGTCAACAAATTATATACTTGTTAATGAGTGATCCATGGTAAACTTTAAAAGTTCCAGTAGTTCACTTGTATGGAGTCAACAATAACTAATTATTATAACAATTTTCATTGCCCTGCATATATTGATCCCTTTGACAACTTTCTACCATTTTTATTTACTGCCTACTTTAATGGTGTAGTATTCTTAACACTTCTTCAAAATGTATTTTAACTGTTTATTGATTTAGTTAGAATTGTTTTGTAACTATTATTGTACCTTAGTGGACAGATTCAGAGGGCCTTGAATATTAATTAAGTCAAGAGTGACCCAATAATGACCAAATGTTGTCTAGAACTGGACTAGAAATGTCTAATTTTATTTAGAATTGGTGCTAACAGCAGGAATTACTCATTATATTATTCAGCTATGGGCAAAGCATGACGTGGGCCTATATGACTCATTTGGCCTTTTATTCTAGACACTTCTCTGCTCCCCTCCACTTGTTCAGTTCAATGGCACCATGTAGAAGAGTGTTTACCGATAGTATCACAATAACAGCATCATTGAGTGCATTGAATTGTTCAGATAGATTTGTGGAGGCAAGAAGTGAAGGACAACAATCAGTAATTAACAATGAAAGGAAAAATATAAATATTTTATTGTATACGAATAAATTCAGATACCATATTATTACTACTTACAGGAATATCAGACTGAAGATTATGTCCCTTTAAGACCATAACGAAATTATACTGTGGCAGAGATTTAGAATGTTCTAATATCTATCCTTAGTTTTCTTGTTCATGGAACTGTTCTTTTGGTAATTTTGATCAAAACGTTTTTTCAAAAAGACACTAATTATACCCCTACATAGAACTCTTGTAATTATGCCTATTACCATTTGATTCATTTCCATATGTCAACACCACTGCAAGAGGATAAAAGTCCAATTTTTATAATCGGCATTGTCTGCAACAAAATGTGCATGGAACATGAGTGAAAAGCTCTTTGTTGAAATTAAAAAGACGATTATAAATAAAAGTCTTCATCTGACACCTTATAAATGGACACTTAGAAATAAATTGCTTTAGTTGTTCGGGAAAATTGCTAACTACCTTTTTAAATCACAGAGGCAAATGCTCTTTTACACTGAACCAGCAACATGTTTTTGCCCTGCATTTCTTTTCACAACACATGTTTAAAGCACTCTAAGCTAACTAGTAACCTGTCACGTATGAAAGCTTTTGCAGGGCATTGGTAAAAACCATAGACTGTTTGTTTACAAATATGAAAGTAAAGTGATTAGTAGAACCAATCATTAGCATGCATGCTATACTGAGCAGTTACACTATTGCAAAGTAGGTCCCAGTCACAAGGTAAGTTACATAATGCCTTTAAACTTTAGACAGCTAGTAAAGGTACTTTGTTTGATGCACAGTACACCAGAGGGGTGACCATACATAACAATGGGGTGTGGTTTAAAGGGACACCATTAAAAAGAGTCTAGGTTTACTTGAACTACACCCTGTTGGACCTAGACTTTGCACCCACAAAATACTTGTAATTATTGTACTACAACCAAGATACAGCTGAACAAAACCTCAGAGGTTAATAATATTTAGAACAAATCTATCTTAAAGAAGATCTATTAAAACACTTGAGGGGTACTTAGTAGCCTGTAACAAACAGGCTTGTTGGGATGATGTAAAATACTGAATCCTCATTTACATAAAACTGCCAATTCATCTTCTTAAGACTTTTAATGGACAGGGGCTGATAATGTAGTGTAAAATAGTGTATTTGTTTCCAAAATAACAAACACTTGTTAATGGTTATGTTTATGGAGAAATCAAGAGCGTTTTTAACTAATTTCATAAGGGGACTAATAATTTTAAACTGTACAATTAATTTGAGCTTTATTGGTACAATGACTGCAAGATTGCATTTCAGCCTTCAATACACATGGTCAACAATGCAAAAGTCATGATAAGCGAATGTATACCATGGAATAATATTACAGAATAGTTGCACAAACCCATTAGTACGCAAAAGCTTATTTTTTTTAAACCAGCTGACGGATTAGCAGCCTTGTCCTATATGAAAGCAAAACATATCTGGATCATTTTGTTTGCTTGTAGATTGAGGGAATAGGGGTAGATTGTAGGAATGTAGGAATTCTACATTATATTATAATTATAAATAAAGCTCTTTCATCTCAATATAAAGATAAATTTAAAGAGGTATTGAGCTGTCTATTTAAAAAAACAACTTTAGCTCAAAGCAATGTTAAATTGATTGTTGGTGATTAACCCTTTGTAATGTTGCATTGCCCATGTGATTACATTATATGTGCATCATTTGTTGCATGCCAAGCTGCAGTTTGTCTATATTTAATGTGTTCACTTTCAATGTTATAATAAATACCTTATTCTTCAACAACCAATTAGACAATTACACCCAAAGTATTACATAGCTTATTCCCATAAGCGAGCTCTTTAGAAAATTGAATCTCGGAAATTGCATAGCCTTTACTTCATCTATCAAAGTGCAATGTTCACTTTATTTTATATTAGCTTGTGTGTGCTATTCAACTCGAAATCTGTCATTTTGCAGTAACCAAAATGGAACTGATCCGTTTTTTTACCTTTTATTGTGATAGTGCAGCTACATGTATAATCAAATTTACTATGTAATGATATACAAAAATGCAGAGTTGTAGTTAATTTACATTTGACAGAAAAGATTTATTTTTTCAATTTACCATACACCCATTGCAGTTTGTGTTACTGGTTATATTTTAATTATAAGAAGATGTGTCTGCTGGGCAATGTTTTACAAAAAGCTCTGAGCAACTGGATAGTTATTTTCTTCTGATGTTGCAAGGACATCACTAGTTATGTTGTCTGCTGTGTACTTTATTTTTGTTATAATTTCTTTTTTTCGGCTAGCATCATTATTCAGTCTCACAGTTTTCAAAATAGATTTGGACTCCTGTTAAGGAAAAAAAAATGGAAAATTATATTTATGTAAAACATTCATAAAATATTCACTTCCCTTTCCAAGCAGTCTTGTGGAATTTTGTATTCTTCTTATGTCTCCTTCTCTTTGAAAAAAACCATCTTCACTGCTGGCAAATCTTTTTCCTCTTCCCAGGCCTTTAAGCTTCTCACAAGTACCATGCATTGCATGTACACGTGCGCAATGAAGGTAATAATGACTGGAGATCAGGAATTTATGAATTTATTGCAAATATTAGGTGAGAAAAAATTGTGATATTTTGTGAAATCGATTATTGCCTATTCTGCTCATCACTAATGTAGAGCAGCTTTCATTGGACTAACGAGACAAGGCAAACAAACAAATTAACCTTTAAACGTAGATTGGCCATTTACTTGCCATTGACTTTAGTTCTGTTTAAATTTGGAAGTACATTCTGATGTCACAGCATTGTATTCCCACATACTGGAATTTTGCATTTGTTTATTTGCAGTCATCTAAAATAACCTTCCCAAAATCTTTTTGCTCTGTTATATTTTATTCTGATAAGATTTGCTCTCAGTAAAGTACAACGAAACAACGAAAACCAATGTTGCCAAGGTTTATCTGTTTCATTGTACACATGATGAAGCTCCTTGTGTCTTTTACACACTTTTCTATCAGCTACACTTTCTGTTTCTTTGAGTCTCTTATATGCTAAAGCTTCACCTTAACAATCCTATACTAGAACTCTATATTATTGGAACCCAAATTCTACATAACCTTGATTTGTTTGTACCAACTC
>CM070032.1:75283852-75324251 GCA_036250615.1 Ptychadena robeensis | reverse complement strand
CCCGGAATCGATCGTCCCGGAATCTGACCCGTGTATGGGGGCCTTTACATAGCTGTTTTGTAGGTTGTAAGAGCAATTAAAAAAGTATCTAAAATTAAGTTTGAAGTTCCCTCTAAATAAAAGCTCACCTTTCACTCTCATTTGTTTTTAGAATTTTCAGAATGTCTTGTGGGCCTGTAAAGTACCCTCTTTTTAAGACCCTTCTATGGTTTGTAGGCAAAAACAGAGGGTTCAAAAAACAATTAACCTCCAAAAGCAGTCAGCCCATACCGTGAAGTTTTAACAGCATGGCACGGGGCAATCACAACAAAGTACACAGTACTCTGTTTTAGTTTGCTGCCCTCCCTGTACACAACGCGATGTGGTCACCAATGACTAGAGATGGTCGAATTTTTTTTCAAAAATTTGACCATTTCGCCGGTTTCGACTTAATTGCAAAGCCCCTGGGCATGGTATCATAGCCAAACTTGCTGGAGATGTAAAGAAGGGTTGGGGGTATACTCCAAAAAAGAAAGTAAGTCTCTAACACAAATAGTTTTTTCACAAATGAAGTTCAAAATCAAGTAAAAAATTCGAAAATCGGAATTTCGACTTTAACTTTGAACTTAATTTATGCAAAAACTACATGTGCTAGAGCAAAACTCTTTTTTTCCAAATGTTCCTCCAACCCTTCTCTACATCTCCAGCAAGTTTGGTGATGATACCATTTTCAGGGGCTTTAAATTAAGCTCACAAAGTTTGCAAGTCGAAAAATTCGACCATCTCTACCAATGACACAGGAAGGGAGGTGCCAGAGACGAACAGGGGGTGCCGATTGACTCAGAATCTGTGCATCTTTACTGAGCCCAGGTGAGTTTTCACGATCCCAGCTGGGCTTGTCTCAAGCGATAGGGGGGTTAATATGTTTTGTGAATTAATATGATATGATGGTAATGTTGACATAAATTGCATTACCCAAATAATAATTTTAACTTTGCTACAACCTTCCTTGTACAATGTTTTTTCTAGTCTAGTAATTTCCCTGTCATGTGAATTCTTATACTGTATCTAAGTAGTTATCCTTAAATATAATGACCATCAGGTAATGGGCTTTTGTGGATATTAAAGTTGGCTGAATTCCTTTTTGATTTGCTGACTTTGTAATTTAATTGTAAACCAGCTAAACATGGTATCATCACCAAAATTCCAGCAAAAATTACTAAAATGTTGTTCTAGCATATGTAGTTTTTGCATCAGTTATGTTTGCAGTTAAATCAAAATACTTTCTCTATCAAAAGAGTAACAAACTACTTTTTAGTATTCCCCTATTCTACATCTCCACCAACTTTGGTGATGATACCATGTTTCGGGGCATTTCAATTAACTCACAAAGTTGGCTAGGTGTATTTAAAAAAAATGTGTACATCTCTAGGGGACATAACAATACCAAAAAAATCTAGTCTATACTTATTACTATAGTAGTTCAGTATATGTAACTAAGCTTCAAATTCTACTCCAATTAATATACTGTATTTTTCAGACCATAAGATGCACTTTCCCTCCCAAAAAATCAGGGTCAAAAAGTGCCTGCATCTTATGATCCGAATATGCGACCACCTGCGGCCACTCAGCCACTGGTGGTCACGTCTTGGCTCCCTGCCAGCATCCTCACTCTCCCGGCAACAAAATTTGCCGGGCAGGTGGAAGAACTGTTAGATGGTACTGTACTGTATTTTATCAGCAATAGATGAAATAGATCCCAGTTAGGCTTTGTTTCCATTGTACGCCGGGACCCGTACGCTAAGCGTATACGCTAGCAGGGGTCCCGACGTATCTCCGACGTATCTCACAGACCTTTGCCTGCCGGCGGACGGTCTGTCTTCATTGCGCTGAGCTCATCCGCCGGTGTCAGGCTGAACGTAGTCAAGTACGTTCAGCCTTTACACCGGCGGATGTGTAAACAGACCATCCGCCGGCAGGCAAAGGTCTGTGAGATACGTCGGAGATACGTCGGGACCCCTGCTAGCGTATACGCTTAGCGTACGGGTCCCGGCGTACAATGGAAACAAGCCCTTAGTGTGCACAATGATGCAGCTTCTGCACACACAGACACAGCCGTAAGGGGGGAAAGGGAAACATCTGCAGCCGTTCCCCCCTCTGTGCCCCTCTTCCCGGTGTGTGAGTAAAATTACGTGATGAGCCTTGCTCTTGACATCTAGTGGCTGAATTTGGTATTGCATTTGCATTGATTTTTTTTCTGCTCTAAAATCTTATAGTACATGCGATACATATAAAATATTTTTGAATGTATGAGATATAATTGATGTTATACTCACCTGCTGTTGTCTGGAATTGTATGAAAGACTCCATGTTTCTTTGCCAGGCTTCCGGGGGTTAACACAGGGTTCAATTCGCGGGTGGCCACTGGGGGCGGTCAAGGGTTTTCTATAGAAATTTTCCTCAATGTACTTCAATGGAGAGCCGAGATTACAGAATTACCCTGCAATCCCACTGCTCAGAGCTCCTTTTCTGTGGCCGCGGCTGGGCAAGGAAATGAAGGGGAGCTGTGGGTAATTACTCCTTACCGGTTATTCTTTGTTCATGTAGTCTAAAGCTGGCCATAGATTGAAGTCTAAAGCTGGCTATAGATTTGCGGCTCATTTTGCTGCAAGTTGACCGCCGTGTGCGTTCACAGCGATCAATCTGCCACAAATTTAACACTCCCACCTTAAATTGACCTATTAATCGGCCCAGATATTGATCAGCCAAATTACAGACCATAATTTTTAGGTTGATCTCATTACTTTGGATGGGTCCCCATCCAAGTTAAATGCCGGCACACAATGGGTGCTGATTCTTGGCAGACTGGCCGTGCATGATGACTAGTCAAGTCTTAATACCAAATTCAATATTGGAATAATTTTATATGATGATTTATTATAAAAGTACATTATATATATATATATATATATATATATACATTATATATATATATATATATATATATATATATATATATATACATATATATACACATATATATATATAGTATGTATGTCCTGTAAGTGATTGTTGAACTGCTGTGTACAATACCTCAATGTCCTGACTACTATGGATTTAATATTTCCATTTAAAGTGAATTAATTATAAACACAGCTGATTTACAGTTCCATTTTATTGTAAATAGTTGGCTCCTCTGTCACCTCACATTCTCTACTAAATCACAACCAACAAAGCAGAAAACTGAATTATTCTCAGCTGTTACATTGCCTAATTTAATATTTACAGTGAGCTCCCTGTCCTTCTCAGGAATGAAACCAGTATTTGTGCTATGTCACAAAACATTAACTACTGTCAGTGTAATTCTATTCTGGGTGATAATTTCTAAGTGTGCAAACACCATACCATGAATAGCCTGCAGGGCAATGGTTCTGAAGGGGTGAGTACACTCAAAATAAAACATAATTTGGAAAAACTGTAATTTGATCCTCAGTTTTGTAATATATATAAAACCTACTTTGACAATGAAAATATTTTAATGTACATGTGATGTTTTCCACTAAAAGAGTGGCTCCACTGAAAGTAGGGTTGATTGCGAATATACAAATAACTAATTTCAATTTTGAATATCACCACTTTAAAAATTCACAACGTTCTCCAATATAGTGCTATATATTCTTCGTTAATATTCAATATTTTTTACATCAGCGGATGGAAATACTGTGCATTGGGCTCCCAATATGTGCATGTACAAGTGCCCATTCATGCAAGAGGGGTAATAAATTATTTGTTTTTTAAGTGATTGTGTTGATCGCAAAAAAAATTTGAATATCAGCACTTTTTATTGCAAAAATCTTTTGCGCAATGAAGGTAAAAATTACTGGAGATCACAAATTCTTGAATATACTAATTTATTGAGAATATTAGGAGAAAAATTATCGTTTTTTTGCGAATACGAATATTGCCTGTGCTGCTCATCACTGATTGAAAATGGACTATTGGATTCTGCCTTTTCCATTGAGCTCCTAGCTTTACAGTAATGTCACTCAGGACATAATAGGCTGATTTACTGAAGAAGACACCAGGGATGTGAGGACCAAGGATGCCTATGCCTGTATTTGCATATAGGTAAAAAGGAGCTGGCACCCCCCAACTTTCTCAGCATCATCCCTGGCATTGAGGAGGTGGAAACCCAAAAGAATTGGCAAGGATGTTGAGACAAAGGGATGAAATGGGCTTACCCCCAGCTACACTCTGGGATGACCGCCAATGAGGATAAACACATGGACAGCCTTATTGCAACTGTGGTACAGTACATAATGTGTACACATATTCTATCATGCACACATATTTGTTTTGTTAAAAAATAACACTTTAAATTTGGATTATAGCCTCAAACAGAAAGCCGGACATTTGGAAGCTCTACATTTGTAAATGATAATAGTCTGCTGACTTGTCCTGTCATTATGTCTCTAAAATACTTTGGGATCCTGACAGGACCTGGTGAGAAAAGCTTGTTGCAAGCTATTGACATGTGTTTAGACTGGATCCTCCCACAATGCAAAGTGTGTCATGTGACTTAGGGCATGTTTCGATGGTGCTATCAGCTCCGCCGGCTGTAGGTTAACATACTGCACTACATTGACCTTCTGCCGGTGGATCAGCAGAACGCCGTGGGAACAGCCGGTGCTGTAGGCATGTAATGTGGATCGGGTCTGTCGAAACATTCCCTAAGTGATGCTTTTAGCCAATTTATTTAAAGTAAAACATAATCAATATAAAGAAATGTGGATTGTAGGAGGTTTTTTTAAGGAAAAAAAGTTGAAAGAATGATATCTCAGTCAAGAATACCCAACTTCTGAAATCATTTGGTGTCAAAAGTAGGTAGATCTGAAGCCTGATATAGCAAAACAGCAGTTAACCCTTACATTTTAATATAAAGAGAAATAATTTTTAAAGTAATTTGATTTGAATTTATGTAGTTGATCATTTTGTATTACAATTTCATACTTGTAATACCTTGCATTTCCTTTTTGCTGCTGAATGCTTAGTAAAGGGTAATATTTCTAACAAGTAGCTTGGCACAGTGGATGTGTTTAACATTTATTTCATGGCCATTAAACAATTTTCCAACAGCCCGCACAAAGTAGAAATGAAATAAAGTGGTGCTTATCTATAAGTAATTTAAATCAATTATTCTTTACAGTGAATGAACCAAACCATTTCTTCCCTTAGTGTTTTCTTGTACAGTTGCTCTTTGGAGACATTCTGCTTTTTATCAGTGAATCTGTTATTTAGACAGTTTATTACTGAAAAAAGTATAAATTACTTTAACATACTTTGTGTTACTATAGCAAATGTAACATTTATTCAAGGTAGTCACTAAAAGACTTATATAATCAAAGGTTCAAAACTGCTGGCAGGTAAAATTAAAAACACTGTGTTTTTGCGACAAATAATATAATGGATTTTTATAAAAAATTGCCTTACGGCCTGTTGTATAAGTAAAATATAGTTGTTAAGCTTATATTGTGTTATCATGACAATGTAATGCGCCTGGGCACACAATCACTACCAACACCAGAAATCCTGTTAACAGGCTTTATTGGGTAATCCAGAAAACAAGACAAGGGTCATTCACAAAGGTCAGTCCAATAAAGAACTGTACAAATGGATAAGCAGGGGAGAGGTGGTCAGGGACAATCCAAGGTCAGGGGCCGGCAGAGTTCAAGCACTGTAAGAAATCATACCGGGTCACTGTTGCCAACAAAGACACTTGCAGACAGACAGGTAAATCAAACACAGAAGCACATCCAAGCACACTACTATACAGAGACTATAATGGGCAAGGCTATGTTCCCACATAGCCATGGCACGCTCGCGATTATAATCGTGCTGTTGATCATGTGCATTAAGTTGAATGGGCTTGTCGGGCGGCAATTTTTCTGCCCTGATCGCACCAATAGACATGCAAGAATGAGATTTTTGATAGCATGTTTTTTTAATGGGGGGGAATTTTTTTTAAAATCGCATGTAAAGCCGCTTCTTTAATCGTGCATCAAAACCGTGTCCGTCCCGCAGCTGAACGCCTATGTGGGAGCCTAACTTGCCTGCTAGGGATGCCATTTGGAGAATATGGAGACATGCCATGTTATCTGCCATGCAGCCTCTGAGACTGCCTTCGATCCCTTGGGTTGCTGAAGATAATGCAGGGTAAGTCCTTACAGACATACAATAAAGATTATCTTTACATGCTATAAATCATATAAATCATTTGGTAAAAAATTTATAAATCTTGATTCAAATCTGATTTTATGGGACACTTAACAGCAACTCAACAGGTAGCAAAGACCAAAAATTCAATGGGCCTTCTACAAAATAATCAGCCCAGGCCATTCACGAACCGCCGGACCAAACTTTTGCAAATATCAGCTGTTTGCAGCGAACCGCCAATGGAGGGCAAAATTCTCAAATCTTCAGGTTATAATTGTAGTTACAACACCAATAAAAAGTGTCAAAAAGGTCGACCCACCCAGACAGTGTCATGCCAGAGGGGGAACAACGGTTAAACCTCTAAAAACATTTACATTTTTTATTAATGGTGTTTTTTCATTTCTTTTTTTTTATCAATTAAAGGGTTAAAAAGTGTTGGAGTGCCCGCAGACCAGCATGTTGGCATAGGGTCTGATATGCTCTGGAAAAAGGGGACCCCAAACAGCTTGGGGTCACCCCATAGAGCAAGTCAGACCAACTAAGGAAAGCCTGGAAGTGCAGGAAGTTAAGAGAACCCCTGGATCCTTCTCCCCACCCTATTGAATGTGTACAGAGCTCCGAACCTCTTACCCATTCAGAAGGTGTTTTAAAGATATATACTAGAAATAATAGCAGAGACTGAAAAAAATATTATATTTTAAGTTCTGCCATTCCACGTCCATGTTACCTAGAAAGTGTCTATCTAACTTCATAATCCATCTCATCCCAAGGACCAATTGTCCAGCTTGAGACAACTTCAAAGACTGAGCTCTCCGCCTTGCAGTTCCCACAGTAATTTTCTGTCTCTTATCTCTTATTTCTATGAAATCTCTTTAAAACACCCTCTTTGGGACCTCTGTATTCATGTAGTAGGGTGGGGAGCGAGAACCGGGTATCCTCTTGTTAATACTCAATAAGGCCCTACTAGTGCTCCCACAATGCCTGGCCCATGTTGTGGGGAAGAGAGCCCTTTTATCTTAACAAAGGGTCTCCCCTTTTTTAAAATATGACATAGTGGCCTGGTAGGAAAGGGGGTGCTCCCCTTCTTGTCTTTCCAGGCTTGCTAAAGGGAATATGGTTTGCTCTGGGGGGGAACCCATGCTGTTTGGGTTCCCCCTTTTCCAGAACATACCAGACCCTTTTCCAACAGGGGGTCTAGTATGCTTTAGGGTCAGACCCCATGCTTTTTTTTATCTCTATTACCCCTGATAACTCTTCCTAACCACTATCTCCACTTTTCTTTTGGGCAGGACCTCTGCCTACAACAGATGGGTGTGGCAATGGGTTCACGTTTTGCCCCCCAGTATGCAAACCTCTCCATGGCCAAAATTGAGGAGGAGTTCCTAGCAACATGTGCCATTAAACCCATGGCCTACTTTCGGTACACTAATGACAACTTTTTTGGACTGAAAGTGAGGAAAATATTCTTCAATTTCACAGGAACTTCAACTGCTTTCAAGCCACAATGAAACTTAAATTGAACTCAGCATCAGAAATGGACACAACTATACGTATCACTGGAACTACATTGCAAACATCCATCTACAGAAAATCCACAGACCACCCTACTTACCTTAGGCATGACAGCTTCCATCCAAAACATTTAAAGGAATCTGTTGTGAAAGTTTTTTTCAGATATTCGACGATTTCGAGTTAATTGCAAAGCCCCTGAACATGATATCATCACCAACTTGCTGGAGATGTAGAGAAGGGTTGGGGGAACATTTGAAAGAAAAAAAGTAAGTTTCTAACACAAATAGTTTTTGCACGAATTAAGTTCAAAGTCAAGTCAAAATGTAAAAAATTTGGAAAATTCTGAAATTGGACTTTAATTTTGAACTTTATTTATTTGTGTTAGAGACATACTTTTTTCCGTCAAATGTTTCCCCAACCCTTCTCTATATCTCCAGCAAGTTTGGTGATGATACCATGTTCAGGGGCTTTGCAATCAGCTCTGAAAGTTAGCAAGTCGAAAAATTCGAGCATCTCTATTGTGTACAGCCCAGCTATCAGATGTCATCGGATCTGCTCAGAGAACACAGACAGAAAGGCCCACCTGGATATGAGTGACAATCCATACAATCCGTACCCAACAAGGGCACAAATCCAGAAAGCAGTGACTATTCCCAGAGCCAACCTTTTACAATACAAACATGATGAAAAAGAGAATCAGATCCCACCACAACTTGCCTATAGCCAGCCAACTTATCTAAAACAACTTATTGTCAGGAGTTCCCCTGAACACCGCATCACAGAATGGGACATCTCCCTGCATGTAAAGCAGATGTAAGGCCTGTACTCATATAGACAGTACAGACAGAGTACCAGGACCACAGCTGGAGTATAGAGTATGTTCTCCTGCAGATTCTCCAATGTGGTGTACCTAATATCTTGCAAAAAATTCCCTAAAGGTACACTATCAAGAACAAGAAAACAGATGTCCATGTAAGAGCTCATTTCTGCAACACTGGCCACAGCATAAGAGATCTCAGGGTTAAGGTAGCGATGAGGAATTTGAAAACAATGGAATGGGAATGTAAATGTATATAAAAATTCTGAAATAAGGTTTAAACAGGGACAACAACTTCATGTGCCACTACAGCTTCAACTGAATTCCTGAACACTCACAATCACCCCCCCCCCCCTTTTTTAAAAATTTAAAAACTCTTCATCACTGAACAATAATGTGTCTGGACTCCTTAACTTTATGTCAATTCACCATCCCTGCTTTATCTCTGATAATTTAAAAGTACATTGATATTTAGGTTTCTTCTTTAAGATATATCTATGTTGCCATATTTCTCTGCTTCCGAGGTCTTTAGACATTTTAATTGCTGAAGGGGTTGAATATCACAGCTGATCCTCTTATCTCCCCAATAACTCTTTCTAACTCTGATCACTATCTCCACTTATTAACACCTCCATCAGTCATGTGTATTAAGGCAAAACTGTTGCTTTTGTTAACCTCCCTAGCGGTTGAGACGAACCCTGTTCGTTCGCTGAACAGGGTCGTCTCAACCGCAGGGGAAGCCGGCGGCGGGGAGACCCTATGCCTCCCCGGAAAGCTGCAGCGATTGTCTATATAGCCTTAGACCTCCATGTTAATGGAGGAGCGCCGGCTTTCCCTCTCATGCAGCTGTAGTCAGTAATGACAACAGCTGCGTGTAGAGCTCCGGCGAGATGCCGGAAATTACAGGCAGTGTACTGTGTACACTTCTTCGATCGCCCGTATCGCGCCGTTGTAAACGGCGCGATACGGGCGGTGCGCTCAGAAGGTTAAAATACTTATGACCTTGTTATTTTGTGTATAAATGTCAGTTTCTAAAACCAGAATTGTATCAGCCTGAAGAAGGGATCTGCGACATCCTGAAAGCTTGCTTCTCTAATTACTTCAGTTAGCTAATAAAGGGTATGACTTAAACTCCAAACTTGCTGTATTTATCGATGGCTAACACGGTACAACACTCTACTATCTTTATTTTCTGAAATACATTACAGGAATTTCCGTTACATTAGACAACATCTGAGACCAGTTATGCATAATTTCCATTTACTCAAAGTTATGATACTCTCTTTAATCACCAAGTTTTTGCCTTCACTTATGGAAAAGTTGATTTTCCATCTACAAATCACACCTTAAAAAGCCAACTTTCTCTTAAATAATTTCAGTATTTAGAAGAGTTTTTAACCAAGTAAAACAAGTTAAATGTAAATAAATATTTTCACAAGAAATGCATTATAATTTTGGAATAAAAAAAGGATACTTGTCAAGGGATTAGGGATTGCCTAGTAGATCAGCAACTTGCAGAGCAGCCACCACTCAGTAATCACCCCTTGTGTAGCGAAGATGTCGCTTAGATGGACAATCTCATCACAGTGGGGCGAGGGTTAAGTAGTTGCTTAGGTTCTGGTAACCACACGTGTAAACCATGTACTGAGGGGAACCAAGATGATAGCAAACAAGACAGTTCATAAGCAAGTCTAGGGTTATGCTTGACCGAAGGGATGCAGGGGCTGCCACAAGGTTAACATAAACGGAGACACAGGAGAGAGATCCTGTTCAACTTAAACACAACTATTCAACTCAACAAAAACAGTACAGTCCAACAAGATGGGGGTTTATGGGCTACCAAGCCCTGTACTTGCGGTTATGGAGTTCCAGAGGCTGCCGGCTGAAGGAAAGCTGTTCAGTGTGGCAGTCTGGAGCAGGTAGATGAGGTGGTGCCTTGGAACAGAGGTATACTGACTGTTTGAGCAGGAAGTGCTGGAATCCTGGGGAGATGCAGAGGGACTTGTGGGTAGGAGGAGGTCCGGTGTTCTGAGCAAACCTACAGCAAGGTGAGTTCACTGACGAAGTGCAGACGCCTTCCTGCTGGCTGGTGGTTGTTTAAGTAGCCTCCTGCGCCCGGCGGTAATGAGCACAGGACGGCCACGTCTGAGTAAAACCCGGACCGGCCGCCGTAGGGGAGAGGGATGGCCCGGATCGCTACAATACTCAACGTCAAATCCAAATTACAAACAATCACATTTTAAAAATAATAGAATGCAAAAGAAAAATGTAGTAACCGTAAATACTTGTCTACAGTCCTGGCCAAAAATGTTGAGAATGACACAAATATCAGTTTTGCTTTTAGATCTTTGTTGCAGTTGTTTCTGTGATGTACTGAAAAATAATTATAAGTACTCCATATGTTTCAAATGCTTTCATTGACAATTACATGAGATTTAAGCAAAGAGTCAGTATTAGCAGTGTTGGCCCTTCTTTTTTCAGGACCTCTGCAATTTGACTGGGCATGCTCTCATTCAACTTTTAGGCCAAATCCTGACTGATAGCAACCCTTCCTTTCATAATCACTTATTTGAGTTTGTCAGAATTAGTTGGTTTTTGTTTGTCCACCCGCCTCTTGAGAAATGACCACAAGTTCTCAATGGGATTAAGATCACTTTTGCCTTATGGCACAGTGCTCCATCATGCTGGAAAATGCATTGTTCTTCACCAACCTGTTGTTGGATTGTTGGAAGAAGTTGCTGTTGGAGGGTGTTTTGGTACCATTCTTTATTCTTGGCTGTGTTTTTGGGCAAAATTGTGGGCCCACTCCCTTGGTCTCAGGATGCTTTTTGGCATGACACAGGACTGATGGTATCGCTCACCTTTTCTTCTCCGGACAAGCCCTTTTCTAGATGCCCCAAACAATCGGAAAGGGGCTTCATCGGAGAATATCACTTTGCCCCAGTCCTCAGCAGTCCATTCACGATGCTTTCTGCAGAAGTTCAATCTGTCCCTGATTTTTTTTGGGAGAGAAGTGGCTTCTTTGCTGCCCTTCTTGACACCAGGCCATCTTCCAAAAGTCTTCACTGTGTCCTCACTGTGCGTGCAGATTCTTGATGATCCTATAAATTATTGATTTAAGTGCAATCTTAGTAGCCCCAATATCCTTGCCTGTGAAGCCATTTTTATGCAACGCAATGATGGCTGCACTTGTTTCTTTGCAGGTCACCATGGTTAACAATGATAGAACAATGATTTCAAGCTTCACCCTCCTTTTAACATGTCAAGTCTGCCATTCTAACCCAAACAGCCTGACATAATGATCTCCAGCCTTGTGCTCATCAACATTCTCACCAAGTTAACAAGACGATTACTGAAATTATCTCAGCAGGTTCTTTAATGACAGCAATGAAATGCAGTGGAAAGTTTTTTTGGGGATTTTGTTAATTTTAATAGCAAAGAAGCATTATGCAATTCATCTGAACACTCTTAATAACATTCTGGAGTATATGCAAATTGTTATTATAAAAACTTAAGCAGCAACTTTTCGAATTTCAAATATTTGTGTCATTCTCAAAACTTTTGGCCAGAACTGTATAAGCCAACCTTTTTAGCCCAAAAAATGGCTCTGCCTATACTTAAGTCAGGATCCACTTACCTGTCCGGGGTCACAGGTCCCTGAATCGGAGGCATTGGCAGACTCTGTGAAGCTCGTTGTGTTTCCAACACCAGCTGATGTAATGTAAACAAATAGCAAAACACTGCCATATGGTGGCAGGTTATTGTAACAGGTGGTCCATTTATAAATTTTTACTGGAGAATGAATTTAATAAAAATTCAAATAGAACACTTCACTACTACAGAATTGCCTTGAAAACCCATCCTGTAATAATAATAAACTTGTGTTCTCTTAAGTTTATTGAGGTTGTGGCTCTAAGATTCACCTATTTGATTCATTCCGAGGGACAATGGTGCTTTCTTATTATATATTTTTCTCATTTAGAAAACTCCACCATCTGACTTTGCATTTCCCACCCTCAGCTTATACTTGAGTCAATACATTTTTCCAGTTTTTGTAGATAAAATGAGGTACCTCGGCTTATACTCGCTCTGCCTATACTCGAGTATATATGCAGATTTTTATTTTATTTGATTATCTGATTTTAATAGTTGGGCATTGACCACCTGCTTGTATCTCCCTGTGGTTTAAAGACACTAACAATTTACAAATAGGATGGATTTTCCTTATGATTGTATATGCAAAAATCATGAGATTGTTTCATTTGATTGCCTGGTCTTGCACGGATCACATGGATCTCAATACAGTCATTCAGTCAAAACTATAATTTGGAAATCACACATTTTCTCACATAAATCATCATTAAAAAAATTTACTGGCTGGATTTCCTTGTCACAAGCCTGCAGTAACTGTTTGATATGAGAGACAATATGATAAAAATAAAATGGGTGATCATCACAAAAATGCAATCTACCGATACAAAATCTTTTTTTTATTATTATTTATTTTGCTACTGTGACCAGATGTTTCTGAAGGAAAAATAATTTTCTTGAGTTAAAATATTAAGTGGAAAATGAATATTTCTTGGTTTGCCAGCTTGATATTATACCCATTTGTTTGTGAAAAGGATAATGTAATCAATTACATGGTGAATGTCTAAAACAATTCATAATACTTGCTCATTTGCATTTATTTGTTATGCTACAGATATGCCACATCATTTTATCACTTGCTTCTCTCTGTTTAGTGCACTTTCCTTGAATTTCACGCTCACCATTTAAGTAAATGGAAAGTAGACAGCATGTCAAAAACTGACAGTATATGACATGTTTTGATGGTGCTTCTTAATGTGATGCAAATAAACAAAGTGATTTAACAAATAAAAACAAAATATTTTTACATCTGGAAGCAGCTCTGAAAAGACAGATAAAATCGGGGAAAGAGATTGTTGCCATGGGGATTTTCAACTTTCTTACGGATGCCCATGGGAGATATAGATCACAAAACTCTGTATTCTTAAGTGCAAAGCAGTAAAAAACATAGGGTCACAGAAATAGATGCATGGTAAAGATACAGTTGTGAGCTGAATAGTACTTTAAAGGTATAAAAATTACGTTTTATAGCAATCACAAAGGTCTACTTTTTATAAATAACAATCCAGAATCTAGGCATTCCACTGTTAACTGAACTACCATGTATTATATGGTCACACAAAGAGTTGGCACAGTTCATCACATGGTGTAATGTTTTAATGACAATAAATAACAATCACAAAGACAGAAAGTTATAAAGATCAGGAAGGCTGAAGGAGTCAAACTTGAAAGGAATGGGGGGGTGGCCAAATATTATGCAAAAACTACATGTGCTACAGTTCCTACAACCCTTCTCTATATCTCCAGCAATTTTGGTGATGATACCTTATACAGAGGCTTTGCAATCAGCTCACAAAGTCATCTAGTCAAAAAATTTGACCATCCCTACCCAGGAGCACTCAGAGGAAACATATAAAAAAGACTCATAGACTGTCAGGTTGGAGTATGAGGCTCTCGGAGTTAGTTTCTGAATATTCACTGTATAAGACACAGTTATTGGAGTATGAGTCACTGTGAGTTATTCTCTGGTTATTGGAGAAGTGCACCGTAATCCTGAATATTAAATTACTTGCTGTGCTCTGTCTTCCAGTGGTTATAAACTGCAGTAAAGTGTAGATGGTATCGATCTCCTATATAATGATTTTCAAAGGTGACAATGTAGCTCCATAAGAAAGGTAGTGATTTGCTTAAGAACAACTCCCTAACAGTATGTGTAAGAGGTAATTACTGCTGCAGAGGTTTCCGAGTAGATGGTAAGAGCGACAAGGGCTATTATCTCATAGCAGATTTTTTATCTTATTTTTGCATTCTGGGGTATTTGCCAATGAGGGGCATAAGTACATTAGGTACAAATATATATATATAGAGAGAGAGACCGGTTGTCTGTCACTTTAAAAGTGGTCCATATCCAACAGTGAAAGGGTTTGCTGGTGTATCCTTGTTGATTAACCCCTGCAAGGCAATTTTTGTTTTGGACTATATGAATAGATACGAGCAGGAGCCCTAAAGAGAACACTAAAGAGAGTCGTAAGGTTGACATGATTAAGAACTCCCATTTGAGGCTGAATCCCCACTATATATATATATATATATATATATATAAATTCAAGGTATTCAGGCGTTCAAAACATTAACACACACAGAAAGTCCCTGGAGGTAATTGTCGTGACAAGAAATAAATTGCATCAAGTATGGGTTAAAACATTTTATTCTGTTAAACACTGAAAGAAAAGGCAAGGCATAGATAATAAAGCATTGCTAAATAACTTTTACAAACAATTATTCTGATCGCAGACAAAAGCTGGTATCCGGCAACAAGACTAATGGGATATTATGTACTACAGATAAGGAAAGAAATGGGTATTTGAATTTCTTTTATTATTTTATAGAGTTTTGCTGTCTTATTATTATCTGGGGGGAGGATGAACAAAGCTGCATTACAAAAGCAGCACACATCAACGTTGCTAATTAATTGGATTAATGGAAGGGCAGTGCAAATTAAGTCTGGCTTGACTAATTTTAATAAAAACTGGATACCAATCCCAGAAGTAATTGGAATATGGATGAAGTAAATTAAGTTAAAATAGTGGAGAGTGCGGAATTCATTAGCCCACCCACTCTCTGTAAAAGTTAATATGTAAGCTATTAATATGCAAATGCATGTAAATTATTTTTATGCAACCAGTGATTGAAAGTCTGAAGACTAAAGTAAGAAATCAATGGACAATAAAAATACATTCTTTAAATGACATCCTAAGAAAGTGTGACGTATTTATCACTTCACTGCATGTTTGTCTAGCGGTGGCCAACTCTGTACAATTAGAAATAAAAGTGCATAACAATAATATCGAAGAAAAATAAGGTACAGTCTGTTAGATGTACACTAGTTTAGAATAGGAAAAGTTCAGCATTCTCCTGCATCTGCTTACTTTGCAGCTCTTGGCATTAGGTCACATGACATTTCATGGGAGTTATTAATAAAAACAGAACACAATTCTACTTTGCATGTATCTGACAAAGAAAATCTCCAATGAGGGTCATTAGCTGGCTTTTCAGCAAGTAGAGATGGTCGAATTTGTTTCGAAAAAATTCGACCATTTTGACCATTTTGAAGTAATTGCAAAGCCCCTGAATATGGTATCATCGCAAAACTTGCTGGAGATGTAGAGAAGGGTTGGTGATATACTGAAAAAAAGTATTGCTCTAGTTTTTGCACAAATTAAGTTCAAAGTCAAGTAAAAATTTAGAAAAATCGGAATTTCGACTTTGAACCTAATTTATGCAAAAACTACACATGCTAGAGCAACACCTTTTTTTTTTCAAATGTTCTTACAGCCCTTCTATACATCTCCAGCATGTTTGGTGATGATACAATTTAGAGGCTTTGCAATCAGCTCACAAATTCCACCATCTCTATCAGCAAGCAGGTACTTAGCAGCCAAAGTTATTTTAATTTAACCATTACTCTTTGACTTATTATATAATTTATTTTACTGTTTTTAATGGATAATTATCCAGTAAACTTTTAAACACATTCAGGAATAATGTTAAACACGAATATTCAAATTGCAAATTTTTATTGTGAATATCGGTACTTTGAGAATTTGCGAAGATCTCAAAAATAATGCTATATCTTCGTAATCTCAAATATTTGAGATTCTGAAGAAAGTACCATGCATTGGGCTTGCAATATTCACATATGCAGATTTTCACACAAATTACTTCTATGCAGTTGTTATTTCATTCTGCCACTGTGACAAAACATTGTGCTACCAATATTTGTATGTAAAAGTGCCTATGTTCGCTTTTCAAAATAATGACAGGAGATCAAATTGTTTTTTAATTTATCTAGAATATTTGAAGAATAATGTGAAATATTGCTTATGCTACTTATTACTATTCAGGAAACACATTGATTTCACCAGCAATTCTTAGGGGACTCAAATGATTTTGCTGGACATGTATGAAATTCCAATATAAGTGTAGTTTGTCTCAATCACATAACCTCCCAGCTACATAGACAAACAGTGTTTGTTGGGTTCTTAAACTCTAAAAAGTTATAATTTCCATTACTATCAATCATATAACAGTAAAAGCTTTGTTGAGTCAGCACTTTATAGCTTACAAGGTCTATCTTTTTGGAGGCCATAGTAGTGGTTAAATAAATATACATTTTCAGCTTCTGTTTAAACATTCACAGTTATTCAAGACAATTTGTATACTGCTGAAGTGAACTTTTACTCTGTTCTTCTTGATAAAATTTGCTGTACTTAGTGTCATATAATCATGATGACATAATTGCACTAGCACATTTATAGATGATTATTTGATTCATTCTACAGGATTTAGTTCTGCGCCATAGTATGTAATTAAGATGTCATGTAGCACCTATAGTAAATTATATTTGTGCTTTTTAGAGCTATTCCTATTTATATCAGGAAGTATGCACGCTGAAAGTATACACTCTGTATGTGTACCTAGGTTAAAAAAAATTGATGTCTGAATATTGACTTTGAGACAGAAAGAATTTTGTAAAGACAAAAGAGGCCTTTTAATTACCTTAGTGGGGACTGTGGCTGAATTATTTGCCATTGTTGTAGTAATTATTCTATCCATACCCTTGTACTTCGGTCTCTATTCTTAGTTTGAGTCTCCATATCTATTCTGTACGTTTTTTTCACCTTTGTACGTTTCTTTAGTCTTGATTTATTTAACTGTTAATTGTGGAGCAAGTCCTGAAAACATCCTGAGAATAAGATCTTTAATGTATGCTCTACCTACTCTACTGTAAATATATGTTACATTTCTGCCAAGTAATGCCGGATCTTTACCTTAAGCTGACCTGTGGCTGAGGGAAAGCTAAGAGAACGAGACAGGAGAAAGAGGCTTGCAGATCCTTTAGGCAGTGCAGCCACAGCCAGAGATTCACTGCAAGTATCCTCTCCCTACAGTTTAGAGACTTTACCCAATTAGTGGGCTGCAGCAAAGAACTGATTCCTTCCTTCACTGAGGCATTACAGTTTGCTTTAGGTAATGTCCCTATCTGTTCCTGCTGTTTGGTTCGGTTAAAAAGTTACTTGGTATGGTTCCTGTGGTTACTAGTGATGAGCGGCATAGGCATATTCGCAGTTTCGAATATTCATGAATATATAATCACAAATATTCGCAATGCATTCACTTTGCCACTGCCTTCAAAATGAATAGGTGCTAGCAGCTCCTCCCTCTCTCTTCGTGCTAGACTGCCAGCTGCCAGCTGACTGACAGTGTCAGTAACCTGCCAGTGTATTCTCACAGCCGGCATCCCTAGATGCTGTCTGCCGTGTCCCCCTAGCTGCTTGGGCCCTGACAGGCCCTGGGCTGCAGCAAACAACTGAAACCTTCCTTCACTACAGGAAGCATTACAGTTTGTTTTAGGTAATGTCCCTATCTGTTCCTGCTGTATGGTTTAGTTAAGTTCAGTTAAAAAGTTACTTGGTGTGGTTCCTTTGTTTACTAGTGGTGAGCGGCATACGCAATATTGGAATTTGCAATATTTTGTGAATATTTCTATTTATATTCGATTCAATATTCTCCTTTCGTGCTAGGCTGCCAGCTGACTGACAGTGTCAGTGACCTGGCAGCGTCTTCTCACAGCCGGCGACCCTAGATGCTGTCTGCCATGTCCCCCTAGCTGCTTGGAAGCAGCTAGGAAGATCCGATGGACAGTGCTGGCACACAATCTAAAGGTGTGTGGGGGGCTTTAATCATCATCCATTCCCTTATAATACTCTCCTTGCTTTGTATTCCAATGTTGGATGCATCTTTATCCCTGGATTCTGCTTTTACACACAATGTAGCTAAAGTAATACTGGTGCTCTACTAAACTTATCTGCCACCTTATTAGAGTCTGCGTCAACAGGTTTTGGGGTTTTGTCAATGACATCACTTGACATCATCAGTTTGAGATACTTATGGAATAACTTGGGTTTAAGTGTGTTTGGCCTGCATTTGGTCTTCTTTTGACCTCCACTTGATATGCTACAAATAGGGTGTTTCTTTTACTAAAGACCTTAATCTATAGAAACTTAAACATGACCTGATATGGTATATTGATATTAGATAGGATATTACAGCCTTTGTATGATTAGGAAAAAGCACAAGCCAAAAATTTTCAGGTAAGAGATTGCTATTTTTAGAGTTTTGTTATAACTCCTGACATTAAACATAAAGTAGTGACCATGTTGGTTGTGGAATAACGCTAAATATGTTTCCCTGTTTCTAGTTACAAACATTCTGTATATGTATATATATATATATATATTATATATATATATATATATATATATATATATATATATATATATATATATATATATACAACAATCAAATTAAAACAGAGTAAAAATGAGCAAGGGAAACTTGAATTATATCTAGGTAGCTAACATATGCTTTGTCTACAGAAATGATTCACACATTCTTAACAGTATCAGTGTAACACTGCCAGTGGCAATCAGCTGCCCAGCACCGTCCCTTCTGATCACAGCTTGATGTACTCAAGAAGCAAACTAACCCATCACTTTGTTTTGACTGAAGTCACCCCTGCTGCTTTCTTTCCTCTGTCTTTGCTGTGAATATGCAGCTTGCCTTGAGAAATTGTTCCACTCCGACTGCTCAGAACACACTAAATGAGATTACCACGCACTGCTTTCACAGTATTGCTAGACAGTTCATTTACAATTATGTAGCTTACTGTTTAACACTACAGCTTCTTCCTCTTTGTAGCATATTTTATTTTTAGTCTGGGATCAAAACAGGTGGCATATGGCACAGCTTCACACACACAAAAAAGCTTTAATGGTTTTAATGACATTATAACCCAGTTTTCCCAGTATTGCATGTGGGTTCTGGAATGCCAGAAGTGATCTCTTTTTAAGCAACTCTAAAACATAATGTCCTCATTATTTAAAGAAAAAGACATTTCAACTGCATGTGTTTTATTTCCAACATTTGGAAATTGCATTTTTGAAAATTCGAAAAACACAGCTTTATTTTGGTTGTAGGCTTTCTAAATCTAGTGGCTACTAGATGTTTACAACCTGGATTCTCTGAATACTATTTCCCAAATTTAGTAGAAACTAACAAACCGAACTGTTTGCCGGAGAACTGTTCGTGGCGAACTTCGCATGTTCGCGTTCGCCCCATGTTCGCGAACACATGGCCAGTTCGACCCGCCCCCATCTTTAAAATTGGTGAAATTTGACCCTGGGAGTCAACAAGTCAGCAGACATATCCAGCCAATCAGCACCCCCCACCTCACGGACCATCCCACCCCCTATAACATAGCAAGGAGAGGACGCCATTCACATGCTGCGCGAGAGAGTGGAGAGAGAGTTAGAACAGAGAGATGTGTTGCTGCATAGGGAACCATAGCTAGGCAGGTGTCAGTGTCATCTGCAGTCTTCACTGAATATCCCACCATCCATCCATGGAATATCCATCTCCACCGTGTCCTCCATACTGACCAATTACCACCAGGTCTCCATACTGACCATTACCACCAGTGTCTCCATATGACCATACCACCAGTGTCTGCCATCGACCATTACCACCAGTGTCTGCCATTACTGACCATTACCACAGTGTATGCCAATGACCACAACACCAGTGTCTGCAACTGACCCATTACCACCAGTGTCCGCCATACTGACCATACACCGTGTCCTCCACACTGACCATACCCACCAGGCGCCAAATGACCCGTACCAACGGTCCGCCAAAGGACATTCCACCAGTGTCGCTGATACGACCATTACCCACCAGGTCCGCCATACTGACACTCCACCAGTGCCCAATACTGCCATACCACAGGCTTGCCAAAACCATGACCACCAGTGTCCGCCCAACTGACCATACCACCAGTGTCTGCCAACTGCCATACACAGTGTCCGCCCAACGACCAACCACCAGGCTGCAACTGACAACCCACCAGTGTCTGCCATACTGACAATCACCACCTCAAGGATACCATTCAACTACCACACCACCATGACCTCCAATACACCACCAGTGTCCTCCACCACTGACCATCACCACCAGTCCAAAGCAATGTGTGTGACAGTCCCATCCAAGTATGTGTGACGGTCCCCATCCAAGTAATGTGTGCAGTCCCCATCCAAAGTACTGTTGTGACGGTCCCGTCCAAAGTAATGTGTGACGGTCCCCATCCAAAGTAATGTGTGGCAGTCCCCATCCAAAGTAATGTGTGACAGTCCCCATCCAAAAGTAAGTGTGACGGTCCCCCACCAAAGTATGTGTGACGGTCCCCATCCAAAGTATGTGTGGCAGTCCCCATCCAAGTATGTGCGACGCGTCCCATCCAAAGTAGTATGTGTGACGGTCCCCATCAAAGAATGTGTGGCAGTCCCCCATCCAAAGTATATGTGTGACGGTCCCCATCCCAATAATGTGTGGCAGTCCCCATCCAAAGTAATGTGTGGCAGTCCCCATCCAAAGAACTGCCACAAATTGCTTTGGATGGGACTGCCACACATTACTTTGGAGCAAAGGTGACACGGCAAAGGTGACACGGCAAAGGTGGCCACGGCAAAGGTGACACGGGCAAGGTGACACGGGCAAAGGTGACACGGGAAAAGGTGACACGGCAAAGGTGACACGGGCAAGGTTAACGGGAAAAGGTGACACGGCAAAGGTGACACGGCACAAGGTGACACGGAAAAGGTGACACGGGAAAAGGTGACACGGAAAAGGTGACACGGGAAAAGGTGACACGGCACGGGCTGCTCTGCAGCTCAAATCCATTGACTATCATTGCAGAATTCCTTGGTGCGGATTTATTGTGTGAAAAAAAAAATGTTTTGGAGTTGGAATCATGGAGAGTTCAAAAAAATTTCCTCAGCATTCTACACACAACACCCCATAATGACCATGTGAAAAAAGTTTACTTGAGATTTTGGCATATATATATAAAAAAAAAAAATTGGGAAAGGACATGAACATAAGAGTTCACAGCCTTTGCTATGAAGCTCAAAACTGAGCTCAAGTGCAACCTGTTTATTTTCCTTAAGATGTTACTATAGCATAATTGGAGCCCACCTCTGGTAAATTCAGTTGACAGTTTATGACAGAGCACAAACCAAGCATGAAGTCAAAATTGTCTGTAGACCTCCAAGGCAGATTTCAAAGCACAAATCCAGGGAAGGTTGCACAAAATTTCAGCTGCTTTGAAGGTCCCAATGAATACTGTGGCCTCCGGCTGGGACTTTGAACCAGGAAAACCGGAAGTGACTTCAAAGGGCGGGTTGAATACCCATACTGCTCGCCGGCTAGAAGGAGTGCGAACATCCATGTCCGCCTTGGAGACAGTTCGGCCATCACTAGTCAGGGAGGTGACCAAGAAGGTAAGCCTTGTACTGCATGCCCATAAGTATGAAATATCCCTTAGCTTTGCTTTACCAGTACTGGAGACTGCTCATTTAACTGGTTGTATAACGTCAAACATACAATAACTCGGCAACTTTGGGCAGTGGTCAGAAGTCTTCTTAAGTGACTGCTTACTATGATAGTGTTAGGATAAAATAATAAATATAGATATGAACCAGCCTCAACAAAAACTGTGAAGTGAAAAAGTGAAAAAGTGAATGTATCATTATTTTGTTTAATGCAGCTTTTATGCAAAATTATAAAATAAACACTTAAAATCATTGAAATACTTTAAGTGAAACAAATAATTAACGAAATTGAGAAAAAAAAAACTCCTGCTGAGTGAATATGCAAATAGCATGTTCCAGGCAGAGGAAGGACAACGCTATCAGCTTGAACTGCTAGTCTTTGTGAGTTAAGCCCCCCATACACCTTTAGATCACCCCATACAATTTCCTACAAGATCTACCAACAACTATTTAGTATAGTGGCCTCCCTGATAGAATACATAGTGATTGGAAGGTTTAGTAAGGTCCTCATATTACATGGTTTTGGTAGAACAAACATTGATTGTACAGAAATTGTATGGTAAGATTGTAAGGTGTATGGGGGCCTTTAGTCTTTGGACTCTTTATTCCAAGTGATCACCAGTATATAGTTTGTGCCCTGTTCACTCTGCTCGGTCATGCTGTATATATTTACTCTTAACTCTTTATTAACAGTCCTAGGCTTACAACCCTAAAAGACTTCCTCAAAGATTGCAAGTAACTCAACTCATTATAAAGCAGTTTAAGCTATACTCTTTAGTGATTTTAAATATTAATATATACATTTTTATGTATCTTGTAAATACTAGGAGAATTCACTAGATACCAACAATTTTATTGCATATAATACAAACACTTTTAGAAATGAAAGAAAATATTTACCACAGATTCCAATGTAAATGTAAATTGTGCCCTACACCATAATGTAAAATATTACTACAGATACATTCAGTATATTGAACACAATATACCTGCATGGACAGCCCACACATACACATTAAATTTAGTAGCTTCATTTATTTTGCCATGAGTACATTCAATACATTATATTAGGACATTGACCTTATGTGTAATCATTAACAATGTCTAGCCATACGGTGCTAGTTTAGTTACTGGAAAAATGGTCAAAAGGTGAACTGTCAGGTTAGCTCATATATTTCATGGCATGTCAGTAAAATATAGTTCCATTCCCAGACATACAATACAAATATCACTATGTGATACCACAAGAAAAGGGGATTTATTTCCTTTAACTTTTCAAGGATGCGATGTAGTAGCAGTAGTGTGCCTTTAAACAAGCAAGAGAACAAAAAGGAGAATGGGGTCATTTGGTAAATGGTGTTATGTGAGGTCTAGTTGGTTTATGATAATTTTAGCTGCTGTCCTAGTCAGAGAAAGCTGTTTCATTGGGCTTGTTTTCTAAATTGGTAGTTTTTTGGAATTACCTAATGTTTTCTTTTAGGGTTAAACTCTATGAACTACATTAACCTCTTCGAACTTTACAGAAAACCCCCTACATAATTTACAGAAATATCCAGGAATAATGTCTTCTTCTATCATTTCTAAAGATATTGTATTATCAATCTGATATTATATAACCCGGAACAAACATACTTACTGGTAATTGATCCATTATACTACATTTTTGTTCTTGGGATTAAATACTCTTTGTTGCTTCATATGTCAACCACAAAAGAGTCCATGAATTCTTCTTTAATGAAGACAAAATATAGCATTTCAAAGTATTGTCATACAGTATTTATGTTCCATTTCTTATGTCTCTTTGTGCAGTCAATAATGTCTCTGGAGGCACATTATATACAGACAGTTTGTCCAAACAGGACATCCTAGATAGACAGTCCTCAACTTGCAGTTGAAAGCGCAATCAAGGAATTAATAAGGAAGCATCCATACTCCATGACAGTGAAAGGAAAGTAAAGAGGAGTAAAGGGAAGCAGGAAGTGGCCTCTAAGGGCTGGCCTAACTAGGACATAACAGTAAGGTAAAGCAGATTTGTGCAATCAAAATTATGCACTGATGTATCTTGAATATTCGCGATTACAAATATATAGCACTATATGAAAGATCTTCGCAAATTCTTGAAGTGCCAATTTCTGATCAGGTTTGCACATACTTCAACAAGGATTTTGTCTCACTCCTCCACACAGATATCCTCTAGATCTGTTAAATTTCTGGGCTGTCGCTGAGCAGCACAGAGTTTCCGCTCCCTCCCATTTTCTATTGGATTTAGGTCTGGAGACTGGCTTGGCCACTCAAGAATCTTAATATGCTTCTTACAGAGCCACTCCTTGGTAATCCTGGCTGTGTGCTTCAGGTCATTTTCAAATTGTAAGACCCAGCCACGACCCATCTTCAATGCACACATCCTTTTTTTTCTTTCATACAAGTTCAGACCAAAAAGTTCCCCAGCCATGTGGAGGTACAAAATTGTGTCTTTGGTGTCTTTTGACAGCTCTTTGGTCTTGCCCATGGTAGTAGTTGGAGTCTGACTAACTGTGGGGTATATAGGTGTCTTTTAAGAGCTACAGGTGGTACTAATTTAGATTAATGATTGGAGTAGACGGTGGACTTTTTAAGGCTAAGCTTACACTGGCGGTCCTCGAACTGCATTCAGCTCGAGAACCGACAGCGTGCTCCCGCAGCCGCGGGAGAAACGACTCCCTGTAAGGAGGCAAAACAGTGCAGGCGATTACAGGGTTTCTAATTAAGGACCCCATAGAGGTCCTATGGGACGGCAGCCAGGAAACCGACCGGCGGACGCCTAATGTAATATAAATAAAAACCGCCAGTGTAAACTTAGCCTTAGTGAGTTTTTTTGAGTAACAGGTCTTTGAGAGCCAAAATTCTTGCTGATTGCCAGGTGTTCAAATACTTATGTGTAGCAGTGCATTACAAATAAATTCTTTAAAAATCATACAATGACAGTTCATGAATGTTTTTTTTAATACTGTCTCTCACAGTTGTAGTGCACCTACAATGTGAATTTCAGTGGGAAAACTTGCAAAATTGCAGGGTGTGCAAATACTTATGTACCTTACTGTATATACACAGTAAGTGTGGATATGCTAACCTTTACTGAAGTTAAATAGTGAAGCTTATCTTTAAGCAAAATAACATTCTTCTAAAATTATCCAGCTGGTTATCTTCCCATAATGTTCAGTGGTGTTTTCGGTGGAGTTGAAAACATAGCTACAAACATTAAGGATCATATGCTAACCCGCAATAGCCATTAATATTCACAGAGCATTTTAGAGTACTATATGAAAACAGAAGAAATGTTAAGGCTAATTTACACGGGTGGTTTAACCTTCTGAGCGTTTGGCCCGAATTACGCGAAGGGGGCGGGGGTAGGCGGCGCCATAGACCTCCGTGAAACTGGAGGGGCGTCGCCTTTCTTCAGCATAAGTCCGGCGTCTCCAGTGACGCCGGGCTTATGTTTAGAACCCTGAGCTGAGCAGGCAATCGCGGCGGAGCATATTGAGCTCCACCGCGATTGCCCGTGGCACGGTTATGAAAAAACCGTGCCACGTGGCAAACGCTCAGAGGGTTAAAAGAATGTGTTTCTACGACCCGGCTTCCCAGGGAGCACTACAGAGACTTTTCCCTGGTCAGTTATCAGGTGGTTGTCCATAAGGATAATATGGGAATTGTTGTCAATGTTGTTTTGTTTATGGAAGATCCAATGTCACTTCCAGCTGTTAATTACTGCTCCTTTTATCATTTTCCCTGCTGCTGACTAAACATACACACATAAGCACATGATAATTTTCTGAAAAAACTTACTTCTGTACACATGCCAAACAATTAAAGGGCTCAACAAATATACCAGCATGGGTCATGCTTTAAAACACAAGATATATCATCTGCAGCCATTATTTTTAATGTTGTATGTAAAGTTCATCAAATCCATTAGCTCATGTAAAACTAGTATTACTTACCAATGCCCCTGTCCAAGATTGGAAACATTTCTTTACCATAGATACAATGCTTGGAGTGTAGCCACCCTAAGGATGGATGTATATTACCGATTGGTTCACTGGGTGAAAATCTAAGGACTGATTATGTACAATATATCAAATTTTAGTTTATGAATATAGAATATAGAAACATCCAATGCGTATTTAATAATGTAAAGCATTTGCTCTATACATTTCATCTACAGAAACATTGAATTTTGTTTTCTGTAATATAGATTAATGTGCAATTGCAACATATTAAGATATACATTCTATTTGTCAAAGAAATCTATGAGAAAGATGTACGGTATTGCTAATGACATCTAGCAGAATATTATTGTGTTGTATTTTTTCCCACCGCCTGCCTGGAAGCCAGTTTGCTCCGTATAATATACAGTCATCTGGAGTTATTGAAATGCTGCATTTAGCAATGTGCCAGACTAATAATATTACACAGTAAAGAAGAGGAGAGATGTTACACCCTGTAACTCCTGCTGAGCTGAAGATGCCAAATCAGATTATAACACACAGTTGCCACATTATCCTGTCTTGAGTTCACTAACACTCATTAAGCTTCGAAAATCCTTTTTATGGTGTTTATAACACCTCTGGAGGAGTTTACTGTGTAAATATTATTCTACCATTAAGTTCTAAAACAAGGCAACCATCAACAAGTAGAATTTGTAATAGGCCTGCAGAGAGGCCTCTGCTTGCAGGCCAAAAACCCTGTGAAGTGAGGCCAATGAAAGCAGCCAAGAACACAGTATGATGTGATAAAGCACTTCATACTGATGCTTTAAATCTCCTACCACTTGGGCCTGCTTAATGTAACAAGCCCACTGAGACATCTGATTTGGGCCTACAGTCAAATAAGCAACAGGGAGCCACTTAATGAAAGCAGCCTTCCATAGACAGAAAGCATTAACAGTTTAACCCAGTTAATCTACTGTTGACGCATATTGGGTTAAAATAAATACGGTGCATGTGCCAAACCGTAGCATACAGAGACAGCAGATGGTCAGACTTAACACAATCTACCTTATCCTAGACGTACATATTCGTTTATCATTTGATGCAACTGCAATGAGTATACATTTTTCTCTTAGAATTTCAACTATGTCTGGTTAAGACTGAGATGTAATTTCTCTACAATGGTAACACACATTTAACACATTTAACAATACATTTAATGTGGAATCCATCCATGCACACACAAATAGATATTTTATTTGCATCCAAATATGGTACTTTAAAATTATTAATGTCTTCTTCTCTTAGCATTCTGAAAATGCTAGTTTCCTAGCTGGAATGATGTACCTTTAGTTGTCCCATTACACCTATGCACCTTTAATCCTCCCTGGAAATACAATTATTTCTTAAATTTTTTTGTTGTAGTTTAAAGCTGTAAGGAAATGTGAACAGATTGCAATGTAACCCGCTGTAATCCGCACCCCCCCCCCCCCCCCCCCCCCCCCCCCCCCGCATATCTCTGACGTTATCAATAATCACTGATCAACTTTCTAGCCAACAAATCTTTGTTTTGTTCCCAAAAAAGATACTATTTTCAAAAAGATATGCTTTCAAAGCTCAGCTGCGTAATATTTTCTGTAAATTAACATGGATATGACATTACTAGATTAATAATAGAGGAGTCAGCATAAACTGAGGAACTGCAGTCTAAGGAACCATCCACAGCCCTGCATCAAACCTAAAATTGGCAATGCAGGACATCATGCTGGTGTAGATCAAGACAATGAGACAGATTGCACTTAAAAGTTTGTAAATGACACTTGCACTCTGCTCTGTGACTGGTGGTCTTAGGTAATCACTATAAGATACTCATATATAAGACTAGGTTCCAGTTTGTGGATAAGAAGAAGTATGGCAGCATCAATCTGTTCTTAATGTGAATCTGAATGTTGATCTCCAGAGACATATTTTGTGTAATACAATCCCCTTTCATCTTCTGAAAAAAATGTAGGATAGTAGAGAAAGTAATGTTTTTTGGTCTTTCATGAATCTTCTGGCTTTATCATATTTAAAGTAAATTCTCAGTTTTACAGCATAAGCTCAATCATTGTGGTCACTGGAGTATTTTGCAGGGTTATACATTAACATGCATGTAAAATTATTTTCTTTTCTTTCCAGAATAGCTTCTACACATGTCCATGTGACTTTAAACTCATGAGTGTCAAAGGCAAGTTGTACCTGCATTGTATTCTGAATGATCTGAGCAGGAATTTTATGCCAACATATGAAAAACAGAGAAACCATTATAACCAACAAGCTTGTTTACACCAGTGCATTGTGGTGTGTTTCTTTAACCTCCTGGGCGATATGCCCCAACTCAGTTCGGGCGCAGTTTGATCGCTGATTAAACTGCGCCCCTGCCAAGATCGGGCACAAACGGCATCTCTCTGTGTGCCTGCGGCTCTGTGTCTTCACCGTCATCTGTGATGCCGAAGGGGGCAGGGGGAGCGGCGCCATAGACCTCCATGATGGAGGGGGCGCCGCTCTCCTCCCCACACACCGCCAGCGTCTATTTGGGCTGGCCAGAAAACGGCTTTTCATGCCATTAAAAATGGCCCGAAAAGCCCATAACGCCCAGAGGGTTAAACAAATGTCTGTATGCCTTTTTTACCTTTTGATGTGCATGTTAGCAGCTAACATTGATGGCACAGAAAACTGAACGGAATTGAACCACCAGGGTAGTTAATTCATCTCTTTTTGAGAAGCATGGAAGCCAAGTAATGTGTTATATATTTTTTTATGACATCTCTTTAATGACAGCTCTTTTGTGAACCACAGTTGACTTATTATGTGTGCCTCTCTATTTTGCAGCTAAATTTACTGGGAAATACAAGGTATTATTGTCATGTTGACTGTTTATGTGTAGCGTTGATCACAAATATTAAAATTACAATTTTACAAAATTGCAACATTTTTATTGTAAATATTGTCACTTCGAGAAGATCTCGAATATAGTGCTATATCTTCATAATCACGATTTTTTTACATCAGTACCCAGATGTAGATGTGCAATGTCTTCGCAATATGTGCATGTACAAGTGCTGATATGCGCAATGAAGGTAATAAATTATTAGTTTTCATGTGAAAGTGTTGATTACTAAAATATTGCAAATATCTAGAGATCAAATTTATTGAGAATATTAGGTGAAAAATTTGCATTATTTTGTGAATACAAATATTGCCTATGCTGCTTATTAGTGATGGTGGACAGCTCAGCTGTGAACATAACATGTTTGACCCGTAGTGTTTACTGACAGGAAGAAGGTTACTATTCTTCTGCTGGCAAAATCAGGTGAAGAAAGTGAAGCCGGTCTCTTGCAAAACAAAACCAGCATAAACTGGAAGTGATGTTAGTGACGTCACGTCCAGATATCAAAACCTGGAACTGTGCGTTCCAGGCAACTTTCATTGAGAAAAAGGAAAGTCTGATCCGCCTGTTCGTTGACAGACCTGGCCAAAGTTCGGCCATCACTACTGTTAATGTTACAGTTTACTGATGGATACTTGTGTTCCCTAACTGTGTATGTGATCTGTAATGACATCATCACGACTAGACAACTTTAGTGACTGGTGGCTGGATTTTATAAAATCTTATGTTGTTAATGTCCTAATATATATATACACACTCACAACAACAAGTTACAAACCATTTTAGTTCTGAACAGGAAATAATCTGCAGTCAATTAGAGATGTGTCAAAGATATAACCTGCAAGAGAATGTGGTTCAGCAATAGCTGTAAGGAAACTGCCAGAAGCACTGGGGATATGTAAAAGTATTACTGCACCACGATCTGACATTTGTTTCCAAAAAGAGCCTTTGCAAGTACTGATTTAATCAATGCGGCTGTACAAGGCAGAATAATTACTTACGGGCAAACACAATCTAAAATTAGCTCATTTATCTTCAAATATGCTAATTATCAATAGAGTATAGTAATAGCTTCTGGAAGAGAATGCTTTTTATGGCAAAACTATCTAAAGTGAATCATCTACAGCAAAGCATGGAAACATTTCTTGCATTTTTCCCTTTTTCTCAATGAAAGTTGGAGTGGAGTACTTATAGAATTGGTGCTCTGCTATCAATGGTTAACTCCAAATTTAGTTGACGGTAAAGGCAATTATGCAACTTGCATTGTAATTGATACTACTCAGTATGGCCACTTTTACCATGATGGTCAACTTTTTTTTCTTTTTATTGAATTTTAATTCAACTAGCTGACTGTGAGTTAATTGCAAAGCCCCTGAACATGGAACCATCAGCAAAATAGCTGTGGACGTATAGAAGAAACTAGGCCAAAAAAAAGTATTGCTCTATGTAGTGTAGTTCGCTCATAAATTTAAAGTTAAATAATCAAGTAGAAATACTTGGATGGATGCAGTGTTTGGACGGCAGACAGTCCGAAGCGCAGTGTTCTACCCCCCTTCGCCGCCGTAAAGAATTTTTTGTCTCACTAGAGACTCCAGTCTCCAGTCTCTAACATGGCAAAAAAATGGAAGTGATGTTCGATCCATCTGTTCACTAAGGACATGGACGGTGTTTGGCCATCACAAATTATGGTAATATCATGTTCTGGGGCATTGCAATTAACTCAGTGATAGATTGCTACGGTGGGTTATACAACAGGTGTGCAGGTAGGTGTGTGGTAGAAATGGTAGAAAGTTAAATAAATATTGTTTTTTTAACATATCGGAATGCATTTGTTTTAATTCTAGGACTATTTATTACCCTTCCTGGTGAATGGCTAAGAGATTCAGGTGACCTCTCTACTCCTTCTATAGGGAGGGGGTTGGGATCCAGGGTCCTCTTGTTAAAGGGGAACTTCAGATACTCAATGAGCCCCCCTAACAACGCTCACTAAAAGTTTAAAGTGTTAATCTCCTTTTCCACTACTGTAAACTGCAAACTTTGTATACAGATGAGCTTTTATGTGTTGTTCAGTCATACACCCTTTCTTTTCCAACATATTAGACCACTTACTTAGCCAGTAATATTATGCAACAACCGTGATCGACTCTCATTTTCTTTGTAATCTACTGGTAGATCATTATCCACACATTGGCCATCCCTGGTCTATAGGATCTTAGGCATGTGCCATTTTCCAAGGAAGTGACATTTTTTAATTGATTATATTTTGAAAAAATTAAATTAATTAAAATGGAATGATGATAATGGATAAATCTAATTTCGTGTGCTGGAAGGTTTTTCCTAAATTCCCATCCTGTACAAAGTCACACAACTTTCTGACTAAATTATCTGGCAACTATTGGACTAACTGGCAAAAACACATAAATCTTTTTGTTAAGTTGTGACAATGTTGCTTATATTGTTATGATATATTCAGAACATTAGTTGTCTCAAGTAGGCTATATTTTCTCACAATACCTTTGAATGAAAAGAACATTCAAGGGGTGTGGACAGTAGCACGGTCACTGTTAATTCACAAGACTGTATATTATCTATCAGAACCCTGCCTACCTTGTCCTGCCCATTACTTTCAGTAATGACAACACTTCCTCTGTTGCAAAAGCAAAGGTATAGTTAAATGAATCTGGTACTAATTTAGACATGTAGACATTTGACGCATACCAGGGACTATACTTTAAATGATAAAAGATGATTCATAATAATTAATACATTCTATCATTTATTTTAAAGTGGAGTTTTCCTTTAAATAATTAGTGTCTTGAAGTTCCACAGATAATCTGACATATCTAAGGAAATGAGATTCCACTTCCTAGTTGAATGAAAAGCGATAATGCTTTTTAAACATTCATTCATCTCTACATGTTCTTTCATAAAGAGCACAATATTATGCCAGCTCGCTTTCTCATTTTGCTTTAAAAGATTCGTGACAATGTTTAATATGCTTTTTAGTGACTGGTAACCAGATGGGTTTGAAATATTGACAGCATATAAAAAGTAAATGTGATCTACTTTTTTAATAAGTGGCATTATTTCCCTAGTAACCATCTTACCAACAAGCAAGAGGTAACTGCAACATCTGTCAGGTTCCTGGAAAAAAAGAGACTAAAAACAGACAGCAGTTGGCCTTATCTTCTTTCACTACATCTGACTGTCATTCGTGTTCATCAACACTGGCAACAATAATTCCTCAAAATGTATTAGCCTGTTCAGTGCTTAATAATGTCATTATCTGCACACCAATTAATTCATAACTTACTAATAGGCATTACAAATCCAATCAGAGCACATCTGATATCCCGCTAAACTGTCACTTTTTAACCGATTCTCAGTTTCTTATTTCTAACAATCTGAAGTAAGGATGAAATGAACGGAGAAATAAAGGTGGAAAGGGAGATTAGGAAGGTAGAATGGAATCAAGGAAAGATGGAAAGAAAAAAGAAAGGCATGGAGGAAAGAGGAATGGATAGGAGTAAAGAAGGAATAAGGAGAAGGAAAGGAAAAGAGAGAGAGCGATGATGGAGAGAAGAAAGACAAAATAATGTGAGCAAAAACATTCAAGGAAAGAGAATAAAGAGAGTAAACTAAAGATAGTGTAGATAAAGAAAGGTAAGATCCACGGATGTCAAAATCAGGCTTTCATTATTTTTAGGCTAAAAGTTTTTTTTAATGAATGCCACAAAATGTCTGTTAATTGACATTTATTTTATGTCAAATACTATAGTATAGCACTTTGCTTGTTCCAGATTCAAAGTTTATGTTCCTGGACGTTGCGCCTGTTTAACATTTTTTGTTTCAAAACTTGCTGCGGTAATTAAAACAGATTACAATGTAATCTGCTCTGCTTCCCTGACCTCCCTCCTCCCACGTCACATCCCTGGCAACATTGGCAATGTGAGGAGAAAAAGGAACATGGCCAGCCTTTACATGGAGGTACCACGCCCCATTCCTCTTCGGGTGCATCAGCAAAAGAGAAGAGACAAAACCCAGACAAATCACAAGATACACTGTCACAGACGGATGCTGTGTGCTCCCTCCGGCCAGGTAAGTAACCCCGGGTGTAAAGAGATTGGCCTCACAGGAACCCCTTGGTATGTGCCATCATCCCGACAACAAATTCAAAAAAAGTGGGGGAGAAGTCTAAGCTTCAAAAGTCCCTATTCATCCATCGAAGATGTGTGAATAGGTAGGAGGGATTTTTTAGGCATCCATTAGGTTACAAAGTAAATGAATAAACATGTATAAAACTAAAGTCCAATTTAATAAAGTCTATTTGCGTAACGTTATTCACCACGTGAGTCCTCACGTTTACAGTTGCTTCTCTCTACGCGTTTCACGATTACTTTGCTTCCTCAGGAGAATACAGCAATGGGTTTGTAGGCTGAGATACGAGGAGAGGAGAGGATTTTTAGTATGTGTGATCAGCACCGGTCTCAGTCAAAATATAGTATTCAAGAGGTGGGGAAACACTCACCTCGTAAAATGGTGGTTTGAACTATAAGGGAAATCGATGGAGGCAGTAACATCCCGGGCCCAGATGGCTGGGTACACTTCCCTGTATCGGCATGGGGGAGATGTTTATTAGGTCAACTACTGTAGAGAATTATCATAGTCTTCAAGGGTTAATAGTTTTGTGGTGGTTGAACATAAGTTCCCGTGTGTACAGAGGTCCATCCATAGACAGTATGTGCTCCTGTGGATAGGTACCTGGGGGCTCCATAGGAGAAAAAAGAAAAGAAGAAAAATGGTGACGTGATGGAGGGGAGACCGGATCTGGTATATCACCAATCCGTGTGAGTGACGAGTAAAGTGTGTAAGTGTGTAAAGTGTGTAGTAAGTGTGACTAAAATGGGGTGCACGGAAAGGTGCATGTGTGTAATATGCCTGGGGGTGATGTGTGACGGGTGTAACTCAGGGTTTTAGAATTGTTTGAAAGCAAACTTACCCCAAGCTACACTCGAGGCACATGCCCGAGAGGTTTAGGAAAACCAAATTTTGTCTCCATATGAAAAGGGTTATTGTCATAAATATTTTCAATAAATATCAGTGTTGGCACATGACTTTTTCCAACTTTTTCATTTTGTCCCTCTCTGCGTTTGAGTTTGACATCCCAGAGTTCAGGGGGAGATGGGAATAGGAGAAATAAAGGAAGGAATACATTCAAAAACAAAACATGACATCATTCCCTTTTAGTATTTTATCCCTATGTTTCCTGCTCCTTGTAGCAGATGGTGTTATATAAAGAAGAGGCTTTACTGTAGTGTTTATCACAGTTTCTTGCCAAAGATTCACAGTTCTATAATGACAAGATTAAAATGACTACATGAAATAGTGTTGTATTTCTACTGACTTGACTATCATTGCTTATGCCAAAAGCCATCCTGGTGATGGCAATGTGTAGCCTTTGATCAGAGTGCAGTGATTTACTTTTTAACAATATGGGCACCTTATCTGTAACATAAAATATGCTAAATGTTAGATGGATGAAAAGCAAGTTTACTGAATTGAAAATAAAAATCAGATAAATGGTTAAGCAAGATTAATTACATGGCCTAGAAACGATAGAGCTGAGTCATAGCAAATCAGATAATTGGATTAGTTAAGTAGTGAGTGTTTAGAATTAACTGAATCAAAAGCATATGGAATTTGTATAGTACATAATATGGGATGCATAAAGGTCTTATAGAGCACAACATTCACTTTTTTCTTTCTTTCTGTGTGAATTTTTTTTTTTTACGCCTAAAATAAATAAATAAATAAAAAAAAGACAGGCAAACCCATATTGACTCATTTAAAAGTCTTCCTTTTGAATACAACAAATTATTGATACAAGATTGAGACATTTAATTAGGTGATCAAAAATAATATTTGATATTTGTCTTAACTTTGGATTGCTCTTTATTGCTTTACATCAGACATTACCAAAGTTTGGCCAGGGGAAATTGGGGCCTGTGTTCAGGTTTCATAAAGTGAATAATATGCAGAGGTGACCTGGAGTGGCTCAATTTCATTGTTATAGGAAGTATGACACCAAACTTTCTTACCAATGCCATTTTTTTTGTATGCATGGCTAAAGGACTTGATTCAAGTGAAGCAAAATTACTTCCATTTTCCCTTATGAACCAATGAGGTCCCAAACTCTGACCGTATCCATGTTTTGACCCTCTATCTACCCTCTATCTACCCTCTATCTACCTGTTTTAACGGACAAAATCCAAACATTCTTAATCTGTGCCAAATATTTCTAACAGGATATTCTTTACAATTAGCAATGTTTCCCTTTCCCCATCCTGGGTCAATCCATTTTGGCCATTCCTATTTGAGGCTGCCTGTTCCCCTGCCGAGGAGGGAATGGGAGAACCTGATCCTGCCACATAAGTTTACATTCATGGTTCTTGTCTTTAAGAAGCGACAATAGGTTGCGAAATGCATTGACTATGAAAGCATGAACCATCTTAATCAGAATATGGAAATCTCACACTAGCAATGTGACAGATAGTTTGTTTGTAACTGGAATTCAAACATATATAAACATAATATTACTTTGTATGACACAATAAACTGTATATGCTATTGATTTCAGATATATGGTTAGTCTGCCCTAAAGTCCCTTCCCACTCCTGCCACACAAAATGTAGATATCTTTTGGAGCAAATAATTTTGATATGTGTTGTGCCAGTCTGTTCTGGCCGCTTCAGCATGTAGACATGTAGACTATCCCTACCATCCGGATGCACCATTAAGGTCATGAGCAAAGAATGTCAGGCTAAATGGTTGGACCTCACGCAATTTTACCTCCCCAATCTTGACCCTCTTTGAAAAAAGTATGGAAAAACATAAATGTTTGGATGTGAATAAAGGTTGTAAAGCAACATCCAAACATTTATGGTCCATGTAATTTTTTTTACCTGAGGTAATCAGCAACAGTATTAACCAATATTGAACAATTTTTTATCTAGCATGCATGGATCCACCATAAAGTGTTTTCATGGTTCTCTACCCACTACCCAAGACCACCGATCTAAGTTGTCACCCCCAGTTAGTGTATGGAAGCAGTTATGTGCATAGTAACATAATTGATGAGGAAATAACCTACTGTTGCCCCTAAGGATACTCTTTCTAAAGAGAGATTACATTTATGGTAACATGTTGGGCCCTAATTATTCATAACTGATATTAAGTACTAATTCTAGTGGTTTTACTATAACTAAATGTTGTCTTTAGGATTATTGGTAAATCGGCCCGGGTGAGCTTTAAAATTAATTGCTGCCTGGGGTGGTCATAATTAATTGCTGTCATGGGCAACGTATTATAACTGCTGACTGTAAGGGGGTAATGTTATAATTAAATGCTGTTTTATCATTTACTATTATTAGGCTCTGTCTTATAGTGAGATATTACTTGTATTATACAAAACTACTTAAAAGCTATGCAATAATCAGGTGCAAGTAGATTTCATAGCTAGATGATTTTTTTTTAATAATGTTTTTTATTACCTAAGTACTATACCATTAATAAAACATATATCGTGTTCCAGTGACTGTATGTTAATAATGAGTAATCTTTTTTTTCTGGAATTTTGGGGGGACATATAGTTTAATGCGGGCTTGTTAGAACACTAAATGTGGTTGCATATATTCATTGCTACTGCAATGACTAGTATTTAAAGGGTAAAACGTCCATAAAATTTTATCTGAACACAATAGGGAGTAAAGAGAACTAATTTTACCAAATTTTTTTGGTTTTCCCTTGCTGTTGATACAATTTGAATTCAAAGGATATTACATGAAGCTAAAGTTTATCCCGCCGACTGTTGACACCAAAACAACTACCACTTTCCAGTGACAGGTAAACCTTTAAGGGTAGGGCTAGACTATGTGCTTGAATGTGCATCCAATGAGCAGAAAACCATGTTATGTTTAGTATTCACCATGCTAAGTAGGGCAGCCTATAACGTGGCCCCTTTAAATCAATAGGCTGACTAACTAACTAACTAACTAACTAACTAACTAACTAACTAACTAAATAACTAACGTGCTAGGTTATGTAAGTCATACTTCAACTTGATGCCTTCATTTACTCTCAATGGGCGTTCCATATTTCAAGATCCTCAGACTGGTGAATCAGGGGCTCTGACTGGTTGTGTAGGCAGCCCTGTCATAGCCCATTGACATCAGGCTTGTGCATTGCGCTAAAATCTCTGCGATCAATGCAGGAATGTTAATACAAGATGAGCCTAGCCTTAGAATGCCCTTACCTTCATTTCTGGTATCCAGGTGGGCACACAAAGCAATACAAACAAATGTATTTAATCCAAATCCTAACCTACCTACACAAAACTAATGCTAATACTATGGCTCTGAATATACTTTAACTATGGCTCTGAAAACAACAATTTGACTTTGAAGCACTTGTCAAGGTAAATATTCAAAAGACAGAAAGTAACTGCGTAATAAAAATCACTGGTGCAGGAATTCCAGCATATGTTCTGGCTGGGACGACATCTCTGAGAAGACGATCATACAGGCAGTTGATTAAATGGCGAGCACAGGATTTTTGCAAATGCATTTGTCAAGAATCTATGATTTTAATTTCTTTGTCTGACTTTTTACTTTTAATTTGGAAACTTTTATCTGCTGTGTCCTAGAGCACTGACTGATGGTGAGGGGTTGGGATATTCTTGACAGCTCTTCCTTAAAACGAATTGTGACAATGCTTGTAAGTATATTGTTTACCATTGAATGCTCCTATAGCCTTTTCTAAATTGTCCGAATTAAATATATCTTTACTAATTTAAAGAAAAAAATATTTCCAGCTCCTGTCAGAGTAGTCCATAATATAAAACGCTACTTTAAGGTCATAACAGCAAGGTAGATTAATGTGGCCAGACATTTAGTTAAGAAGTGCACTTTTCCTATATTTGTTGAAATAATGATTTATGGGCAGCCTTCTTGCACATGCAAGAAAAGTATTTGATTGTGCTATAAAATGTTTTATTGCAAATGAGAAAAAAAGCCCTTGGCCATGGAAATGACAGAGTAGTATGGCAGTAAATGAGTTAAATGTTCTTTCATTTTGAAATTGCTTCTAGAAAGTATAAGAAAAGATTCTGGGTAAAAGTATATTTTTGCTAGTTTGCTGAATCCTGCATAAGATTATTTCATGTCAAATTATTAACAGGGAAATGATTACCTGTTCTAGCATGAGAAAGTCTTCTGCTACCAAACTGTTATGATGACTTTCTGGCTTACATGATAACCTGGATCAAGATGAGTTAGGTCATGAATTAAAGTAACAGGCCCAGCATTACAAACAGCACTTCAGAAATTGAAGCCTCAATGGCTCCATGTAATTAAAACCATATTCTTGAAAGCTGAATCTTATCACATATTGTTATTTTGTTTAATATGCAGTGCAACGCTTCCTGAAAATATTGCAGCCTGTTGCTTCTGACCCTATAATGAGTTGACTAGTTCGTAAAAAATTTTAAGAGATAATACACAAAACACTGCATTTACATGTAGACCATCTAAGGTTATGTTCAAATATGATACTGAGCCCTTATAGTTGGGCTAGTTATAACTGGTAACTCCAATAAATGAAATGGGTGGGCCAGGTATAGGTGGGTAAAGACAAATTGAGTTCCCTAAGTGCAAGACTTTAGCTTTAGAGGATGTGCAGCTGTTTACATCAAATATTTAGGGAAGAGTTGATGGACCACGTGGTGTTTTTCTGCAGTCACTTGTCTATGGTTCTATTATTTGGTATTTAGGTGGGGACTTTATCTCAATGAGGCTAACCTTTTCCAACCTACAATCCCTTTTTTATGGATAAAGTTAAACATCTCTTGGGTCCTTGGCAGTTCATCACTAGACATGGTAAAAAAAATTCTTTAAAAAATTCGACCATTTCGACAATTTCGAGTTAATTGCAGCATGGTATTATCAATTCATCACCAAAAATGCTGGAGATGTACAGACGGGTTGGGGTTATACTACAAAAAACACAAATAGTTTTTGTATAAATGACGTGAAAGTCAAGTAAAAATTTCGAAAATCAAACTTTTGACTTTGATTTTGAACTTAATTTATGCTAGAGCAATTTTTTTTCAAATGTTCCCACAGCCCTTTTCTACATCGGGAGCAATTTTAGTGATGATATCATTTTTAGAGGCTTTGTAATCAGCTCACAAAGGTAGCTAGTCGAAAAATTCGACCATCTCTATTCATCACACACAAAGACACATAGTAAAGAAAGCCCATTATCTGATATAAACATTGAGTGCTGCTAGTATTTATGGGGAATGCAATCCCTGCACAGCGAGAGGCAGAAATTAAGAAGTGATATTAAGATTAAGCATTTTTATATATGCAAGTATTGGGAGGCATTTTAACAAGTATTCCTATCGCAGCCCTTTAAGAATTGGGAAACCACATATCAATAATAATAAAAAATAAATAAAAAAAAGAAAACACTGGTCAGAACATGTATGGAGATATTTCTATACTTATTACCAGAAATGGTTGCTTATGTTTTGTGAAAGTTTGACTAGTTGGCTTCAATTAATTTCAAAGCTCCTGAACATGGTATCATCACCAACATTGCTAGAGTTGTAAGAGAAGGGTTGTAGATTTTGTTATGAGTAGTTCTTGCATAAATACATTTCAACATTTTACAAATTACAAACTAGCAGGGCGTGGCCTGGCAGGCTGAAGAGAAGCAGCACATTACACTGGCTCCGCTGCCTCTTCAGCTATAAACCCCTATACAATAAGATTTGAACCCCAACCGGAGACCCCACTACCCTAGGGAGGCTTCACCAAGTCCCCACCAGAGACTCATCCACCCGCGGAACACCCGCACGCACACTCGCGGCCCGGCCGAAAATCGAGGCCGCGGCTGCGGCCTACACTGGGCGCCAACCGGGACTACCACCCTGAGACCATTGGCTGCTGGACCCCAGGAACGGACAACGGACGCCCCCAGGAGACTCCGCTATAAAGAGGGACAGGAACCGCCGCTCTCCCGCCGTCCGGCTCAACTTTTAAAGGTCAGGCATAAATTTAGGCCGCGGCTTGGGCCTATAGCGGCGCGGGAAGCTGATGCTCAGCTCTCAAATCAGCCCCCACTCCAGTACTGGGTACCCCACTGTGCCCCACACACCACTGGGCATCCAGCCAGCTGGACTATTTAAGGCCCTACTGCTGTCCATCTCAAGCAGGACCTTAATTGAGGACGGCGCCTTCGGCCTACCCAGGCCTGATCTTGATGCAGCTACCTTAAAGCCATACACCCAGCTGGTCCCCTAGGGACAATTGACTCCTATACAATTCACAATTGACTCCTATAACTGGTGAACCTGCTCCTGTGTAGAACATATCATTGTAGTGCT
>CM070032.1:75262426-75283752 GCA_036250615.1 Ptychadena robeensis | reverse complement strand
TTGGATAGCATGTTTTATGCTTATTACTGCAATGTATGTACAAAATCTTTTCTTCAATAATATTATTGGAATAAAAAAAACAAAAACAAACTAGCAAGTTAACATTTTGTGACCATATCGACTTATCACTAAATTAATCTTTACTAATATCACTGAAGTACTATATTTTAAATTATTCCCCGATATGCGTGTCGTGACAGGAGGTCCATCGAAACCTCTGGATGTATCCAGTATGGGAGGTAGGTGTATCCTAGATACTGGCAGTATGCAGAGTACTTTTCTGGTTAACAAGCAGGGGGAGCAGGAATTGCTGGGGCTGGTTCAGACTGAGCACAGCTGTGACCTTTGTGCTAATTACTAGCCCTATATAACCTCCCAGTCTGCTCAGTTAGATTCTCCACTTCTCACTTTGATTACTCTGCATTACCTGCTGCGGGTGAGGTACATATTATAAAATAAACTTGGACGATAAATAGCACATGTGTTTTCGCCTTCAACTGATTTTCTGTGCCTGTTTCACCTGCTGTGGACACATTTAGGGTGTCCCGTGCTTATCGCTCACAGTGTATAAATGCACATTTGGACAAAATGTGCTTTTTTAGCATTACAAATGTTTCTATAGGAAAACAACATGCGACCATATAAAGCATTCATCACAGTTTTGTACGTGTGGAGCAAAGGTAATTTTTAAACACAGGTAAGTATTATAAACCAAAAATATAGTTTAAAATCAACAATCAGAAAAAAATAAAAGTAGTTGGGAGCAGCAGTTTGTCAAATGTTCACAAATTCTTGGTTCAATAGATCAATTTTGTTTACAACAAAATGATTTCAGGTTAACACTTTTAACTCGAGTGCATCCCATAAATGTACAGAAATAAAAATTTGACAGTTCTGTCTATTATTAGTAGTATGTGCAGAACCATGGACAGCAACATCTGTATCTGTGAGAACCCAGCATTCAAAAGTGACCAAAACATCAGCCAGAAAGCAAAGGAACTGAGCAGTGGTCTGTGGTCACCACCACATGCAGAATCACTCCTTTATTGGGGATGTCTTGCTTGCTGCCTATAATTTCCACCTGTTGACTATTCCATTTGCACAACAGCATTTGAAATTGATCCCTTTATTTTTTGAGAGAAATATTTAGAGTCAATAAGACCTGACATTAACCTAAAACTAAAACTAAAAGTGTAGTAAGTAGATGCTTATGTGTGTCTCATTCATTTGTGTTATAAAAGATAACTATTAGTGATGGCCGAACATTCAGCTGTTCGCGAACAGGTGAATCGAACTTCTGCAAATACCCGCCCTTCTCATGTTCGCTGCGAACATCTATTGACTTTAATGGAGGGCGAACTTCTCAAACCTTCAGGTCATATTTGTAGCCAAAATACCAATAAAAAAAAAATCAAAAGGGTACAATCCCCTGGACAGCGTCATGCCAAATTGGGATCAATGACTAAACTTCTCCCCAAAATACAGATTTTTTTAAATGCTGTTTTTTTCAGCTTTAATGGACAGAAATCACATCTAGATTAAAGATTTTGCCAAAAGTTAGCTGGAGTGGGCTTCCAGCCTGCAGTACCTTCTGCAGCACATCACATTTAGTCAGATCTCTCTGCAATGCATAATACAGCATACCCCACTCCCAGAGAAGGACTTTTGTGGCTCAGTAATGATGAACTACATGTAACAGAATACCTTATCTATAGCTACAGATCACTGGATGGAGTATAATAGTAATGTAGCTTAGCCATTCCTCAATCAGCAGCAGCTGTCCCTATCTATCTAGTACTGCAGACACAGGATAAATGTAAAATGGCTGCTGGTTTCTTTTGTAAGGGGGGTGTCCTCCAGGAGCGAAAAATGTGTTCTTGGCTGTACTGTCCCACCTGACTGTGGGGTGAGGGGGTCGCACTTTGTCTCCAAGTTAAGGTATAGGGGGCAGGTCGAACACCCATAATGTTCTCCAGCATTGAGAACTGTCCACCAGGCGAACATTTTGGCCATCACTAATAACTAGTTATTGGCACACAGCCACAGCATTTCTTTTTCTTTTCACACTGTAGAGCCCCCCAATCGGCCTAAACATCGGGTCACAATCGGCCCTGGCCCCCTTTGCGTGCCAGTGCTGTCCGTCGTCCAAAACATCGGGTCACAATCTATACATGTATGGGGGGCTTAGGTCTGACAGAAATGTGGGCAGCTAGGTAGAACATTTTATAATGATAATATGCACAGGGATAAAGAAGGGGTTTAGGAAAGTATATCTTTTTTACATTAAATATCTCTCTAGTATCCTTTTCTATCACACATTCAAATACAAACTTGCCGTTATTTTAGTAAAAGCAAAGTCATTTGGATATATCCCCTATCATCCTGTTTTACAATAATATGTCTGCCACTAATTGACACATAACCTTTCCATTAAATTTGAGAGGTATATTGGATTTGAACGTTCTCTCAGAAAAGGAAGCAAGTTAATTCTTCACATACTGAACACTAACATTTAAAATACCCCTGCTTCTCTATTGCTTTGTATTTAAATCTTGGTTTTGGTGCATGAGATAAGACATTACCTTATGTTCAAAGTAAAATGTCAAAGAATAAAAACTATATGAAAAATATTTGAATGATATATAGTTAGTTTTATTTAATATAATTGAAATTTGAGTTCAAGTGATTATAATGTGACTGAACTGAAAGTGGCTGAATTGTAAAGATCTAGTGCTGCCAACTTTCACCCATATAACTCCTTAAAACTTTAATTTTCAACGTTTGTATACACAGATCATAAAACTGAACCCCCTCTGCTATTGCTATTATTACCTGTCAAACAAATCCTAGTAGGCATAAGGTTTTGGTTTAACATGGACATGGGTTTATCTCACAGGAAAAAATTCATTGCTAGCAAAATAATACTGGTGCTTTTAACACTTAAAGGAAATATGTTTTAAGGTTTAATGGTAAGCATGTAATATATATTTATATACGTTTAAACCCGTGACAGAATTTAAAAGCAATCTCGGTACTACCCATTTTTGAGAAATTATGTTGACTACATCCAACACCTGATGCTTGTTGGAGTGGCTGGCCCGCTCGCGGCCGGATGTTACGCGGCGAGCCAGGGCTCCCCTGGGCGTCCTTACATCGTGCAGATGGGGCATGCTCTTAGACCAGCTATCCGGCAGTTGGTGTAACATTGACGTGGAGGGAGGTTAGACAGGGAGTATGGAGGGAGGTTAGACAGCGAGCAGCTGGATACCACAATTAACCTCAAATAAGCTACTCTTGCACTGTTTTACTTTGGTTTGGACTGATCTTGCTACTGGGAGTAACAGCCTTTGACAACTTATGACTCCATGGACAGGTAGACTTTATCGCTAGCTGTTGGCTTACTTTATATAGGCTCACTGGCACAACACACTGAATCACTATACTTAACACAGGGGCACGGGGGACTTTAAATTTGCTTTAACATACTTACAACTAAAATGCTCAAAGTATTCTACTCCTGCAGTGCAAAACTTAAAAAATGCAGTCTGGTCATATATGATTGATTTTTCACTGACACCCAACAAAACGTTTGAACCTATATATTTATGTACTTGCATTACTGGTGATGTCTACATGATGTTGTTTTATTAGAGATATTTGATTCAAGAACCCCCTGAAGAAGTCAACATTGACGGAACGTACGTTGGGGTTTCATCGATATAATATTTGACATTGACTACACCATCTGATCCTGATGAATCTTGTGATACATGCCTGTAATAACCAGTTCAGTGACTTTCTATTTTGCTTTGATTTTATTTTTACCATTGTTATTAAAATTATCTCGCTTACTAAGCCTTTAAAGTCCCCGTGCCCCTGGGATACAGGGGAAATTTTCGGATCTGTGATGATCGGTCTATCTTATTACCCTGATCTTCCTCTATACTGTTCTTTAATGTTGTCTAAGGATAATTAGTGAGTCGAATCCTTTGCACTCAAAAAGTCCTAATATGTAGACATTGGCAATATATGCACATTAATATATTGAAGGGTTGTGTCAAAGTGACAAAATGTTGTTTGTTAAGCAAACTAAATTTGCTTTAAAATGCTTACAACTAAAATGCTCAAAGTATTCTTTTCCTGCAGCGCAAAACTTCAAAAATGCAGTCTGGTCATACATGCCTTAATTACTCAAATGAATATAAAGCAACCTAATTGTATTTGATACCTACTATATATAAATCTCAGTTATGAACCTTGATAATGTATCATGTTTTTAATTTATTAACTGAGAAAACAAAGAGTAAAGATAAGTCATGAAAAGATCGAGCCCTTTTAAAATTCTGCTCACAAATTCTTTTTGATTTATAAGGATCTGACTGTCCACCTACAGCTCATGTACAAACATTTAAAGACTGAATTTATAAGGAATGCATTTAAATTAACAATTTAGCAGAGGTCCAGGTAAAGCTGAAAAAAAGAAAAAAAAAAAGAGTTTCCCATTTGCAAAATATGCCAATACCATATGATAATGGAATTGACCTAGATAGTACTTAATAGTAAATGCAAAAGAACATACTCAATTTCTTTTGTACCCACTTTTAATTGCTATCCACAAAGGTCAATTCTATTAACTGGAGGCATTGACCGTGTGTATATCTAACTTCTTTGCCTCAGCACATAATGTATTTTTCTAAACATGCAGCATTGATATTTTATTGAACTAAAACAAACGGTAATAGGCTTGGAACATGGAATTCACAGAGTAAGATAACATCTTCGTTACAGCAAGATGGCTGGTTAAATCTTTTTCTTTTGTAAATGTATAGACATATATCAGACAAAAAGTCACAATGTGCTGTTTACTTACTTTAGAAAAAGATGCATTTCTGTTCATGTAAAATAAGCTTAAGTCTTTACTGTCTGCAATATGGAGATTATTTTCCTCAGTACTGGAGATTGTTGAATTCGGTAAAATAGGTTTTTGCCCTAGTCAAAATATGTTTCTACAGCAAAATATCGACTTTCCAAAAATACCCCAAAACACATTTATATGTAATAATTAAACAAATGATAACATATAAAAATTTAATATAGAGGTCTTTCCATTCCTAACGGTAAAAAAAAGTCAGAAAAAACTCAATAGCTATTAAAAGCCAACACTTTTTACAAATACCACCAAAAATATGTAATAATTAAACACATTTTTAAAAGAGTTTTTTTTAATACCAGTGGTGTTTTTCCCCCAAAATGATTTAGACCTTCAGGAAAGGGTTAGAGAGCCAGGAGAAATATTGACTCAATATATAGGGTGGGGGGAAGAGAATAAGCTAATTTCATTATTAAATGAAATATCAAAATTTCCACAGACTAAGAAAAAGTCAGAATACTCCTGTGGTATTCTGACCTATTAAAATTCCAATGAAGAAGTCAGAATTTTAATGGTTTGAATTTTCTACCATCTTTACTCGGTATGATACCCAGCACTGGTCTCTTAATGGTGATTGGAAACTTCAATCTCCAATGCCAATCAAATGACCACTATGACATTTAAATGTGATCACATGGCTTTACTTACAAAATAGACCTTCTGGGCCATTTGCCATTGTGCCAGGCACAAAGGAAAGTACTTTGACAGCAGGCCTGGGATTGTGAAAGTCAGACAAAAATATATTTTTGTTTAACCGCCCCCTTCTCTCCTATCTGTATATGCTTTATGAATCAGTAACCTTTAAATTTGTACTATGGGACTATTGATTTGGTGATGAGATAACAAAATATAAGATTGTTTTTTTCTATTGAGACAAACAAGGAATTCTTTTTCCAATATTATCTGATATGAGTTATTTGATTTTCTAAACAGTTTATAGACAAAAAAAACTGAAAAACAAATGAAATAGTTTCATTTATAATACAATACAATTTAAAAAACACCAGTTAATGTGAGGAAGAGAAATAATAACACCTGATGCTTGTTGGAGTGGCTGGCCTGCTCGCGGACGGATGTTACCCGGCGGGCCAGGGCTCCCCTGGGCATCCGTACATCGCGTGGATGGGGCATGGCGGAGAGCTCTTAGACCAGCTATCCGGCAGTTGGTTTATCATTGGCGTGTAGGGAGGTTAGACAGAGAGCTGCTGGATACCACAATTAACCTTATGGAAGACAGCTGTAACCACTAGGACTCTAGCATTTAAATTAGTTGTTTTTTTTACAACTGTTAACTGTAGTAGTTAATAGTTTAATAAGGGTTTTTTTCTTTCTCGTTATTAATAAAATGTGCATTTTGCAGATCACCTATTTGATCTACATATAAATTAAACAATGTAATCGTATGATTTTTTTTTTACAATAACACTGTTATACTGTATTCAGAGGCATACCTGAGGTCTCTTGCCCCCCCCCCCCCCCCCCCCCCCTGGCAGGAAGCTGTACTCCATCACACACTGAAAGTTCCTTAGTTTTTTTACCTTGTGAGGTTTTAGGTAGTGATGGTCGAATTTTTCAACTTTTCGACTTTGTGAGCTGATTGCAAAGCCCATGAACACGGTAACATCACCACATTTGCTGGAGATGTAGATAAGGGTTGTGGGAATATTGGAAAATTTGCTCTAGCATATTTCGTTTTTGCAAAAATTAGGTTTAATTTAGACTTTTGAAATTTTTACTTGACTTTGAACTTAATTTATACAAAAACTGTTTGTGTTAGAGTCATACTTTTTTTGTAGTATACCCACAACCCTTCTCTAGATCTCTAGCAAGTTTGGTGATGATACCATGCTCAGAGGCTTTGCAATTAACTCAAAACTGTTGAAATGGTCTATTTTTTAAAAAAAATTGACCATCTCTAGTTGCAGGGAGGAGTCTATAGTATGTTAATTATGGCCACTACCTGCCTTTGTATACACACAAACCAATATCTTGCTAGTCAGCAGGTATACCAGAACATATTAATATTAGGCAGCACCAGCTTCTAATCTCACAGAGCCCCCCCCCCCTAATTTTTGTATCCTGCTCTGAGCCTAAACCCCTGGTGGTCTTTTAGTTATAGTACGCCTCTCTCTGTATTTTTTAATTACTCTACATAGTTCGAAAGCAAGAGAAGTAAACAAAAAGCATGATATAGGAGTTAGACATTGGGCATAAGTGTTTTAATGTATATCTCTCATAAACATGCTCATTTAGTGTTTTAAATCCTTGTAAAATGAAGCAGGTAGGCAAAATAGGTATAATGTTATGATGAGAGTAAATAACTAAAAGGACAGTTCCTTAAAATTTTGGTAGCTAAAATCCAATCACTAAAAAGTTAAGTGAAAATATCTCTATTTAATTGTTCCTATATTTCATATATATATATATAAATATGTATATATGTATATATGTATATATGTTATAGAAAACTAAAAAATCTGAAGCTGGTTTCGCGATTATATTTTCAATGTAGTGTTGACTAGCTGTCCTGAAAATCACTGGGAAAAAACAGCAAGCAATTGCAATGCTTCCCTTTCCTAGCAAAGGTAGTTAATGTACGGAAATAAATTGCACAGTAGGCTTTCAAAAATGTCAAGTACCTCAAACTTTGTGCAAACTTTTTACCACATATTATTGTTAGCTAAGAAAACAACTATATTTACACTTTGTTTTCCCTACTTAGAGAAATAATATAAAGGCTGCTAAAATTCTACTTCTACTAAAGCAACTTAATCTTTGAAAACTTGGCCCCTAGTGATATTGGGGGAATAGGAATTACAGCAAAAGGAATGATTGTTGTGTAACATTCACATTGATGCAGTGCTTATCAAAACCTTTGAAAACACTTTGGCTGCACTTATGTTTGCACCAAATGTTTGCACCAAACAATTGACAGGAAAATGCATGCAAAACGTCATAGACATTTAAGTTTTAATTACCTGATTGGTTTCCTAATTCTCCAATTTTCACACTATATGCGGTTTTTTAAAGGCACATACACATATACATTTGCACATATTACAGCTTTTTTCACAAGAAAAAGCCCTCCAAATCTGTACTAGCTGAAACCAGTCTAGGAGGAGTAATCGAAATTCCAGCAGCACACATTCTTGACATAAGTCACTAGTCTCATCTCTCGCTGAAGGCACACACTTTGTGGCATTTATACTCAAGATAAACTATTTGCTTACAGTGTGCGCCATTTGCACTCAGTGTGCACACTTACCTCACAGTGTGAGGCATTTGCCCTCAGTGTGTATAATTAGCCCACAGTGTGCTGCGTTTGCCTTCAGTGTGCTAAATTTGCTTGCAGTGCGAGGCATTTATGCTCCACATGAAGAATTTGGTCTCAGTGTGCGCCATTGGCACTCAAAGTGAAGAATTTGCACTCAGTGTGCTGTGTTTGCTCCTTGCTATGCAGTGTTCGGTGTGAGGGTGCTTTGACAGTTATGACAATGAGTGCAAAGGCCAAGAGTTAAATGTGGATGATATAATGAGTAGTTGTGGCTCCACTTCATTCTGCCAAAATCGCATTTGAGGGCCCTATCTTCTGCTGAGAGATGTGCGCACATCATGGTAAAACTTTTTTTATTATAACAAAAAACATTAGAAATTCATGCAGCAGGGTATTTAAAAAACAACTGCAACCCATGCAGTGTTAATGGTAACATTGGTTGTCCATGAAAAAAATATAGAACTGTAAAAATGCATGTGGTAAAAAAACATTGTTGTTTTTAAAAACGCAATGCATATAGTGTCAAAGGACCCTAATACTTTTTTAATTACTGACCCAGGCCTCTTCTATAGAGACTTGTGAAGGTAGAAGTCACTGCCTTAAAGTGGTTCCAAACTCAAAATAAAAAAAACGCATACATTACATATACATATTAGTTGAAAAGAAACATCCGTGTTGTCATAAAGGTAAGTGCCAACATCCCCATAAGGTAAAAGTATAAAGATAACCAATCGAGATGAAAATTCAGCTCAGACTCGAAAATTAGCACCCTGGGTCACTGTGTACAACACCGGTGACCCTAGTTATAAGGTACAGCACAGGGTACAATCAAATCAGGTTTATTAACAAAGTAAACAGTCAAATATGAATATACATAAACAAAAGCAAATTCACCCACACTGTTTGTACATTACATTTCGGTGTAAATAATGTCGTAGTTACACCCAATCAATCAATCAATCAATCAATTGACACTCAGCATATTCACCATATTTTCACTAGGTGGGGTTTTTTCCCTTAGGGGCTGATCACTATTTCTGGTATGGTAATTGGTGGCAGTCTTTATGAATATCGCTTGGACATATACCCTAATCGCCATGTATACCCTATGTCTCTCTCTTTTAGAGACACATGGTCATTATTGGATTTCCTAATCCCTACTTATTACTAAATATCCACGGTTACACTGGTTGAGTTGTGAGGGATGTCCGGGAGGGAGTTGAGCTCCCCGTTCCCCAGGTGAGACATACTCCGGTGTGAATCCTCCCTCCTTCCCCCTGATACCCGCTCCTGATTCCGGCCATCCTACCCCCTTTCTGGAATATGGAGGTTCTGGTTTGGGCACAGTTGGAGTACATAAGGTACTATTTCACTTACCCCTAAATTACTTGAGTCGATCTTTTCTCAATAAATTTATATACTCATTGGACCTACGAATTTAACTTACACTAACACGTATGATTGTTTCTATTTGATATTAATATCTCCCTTTCCATGCTTACAGATAAATATTGTCGATTTTGTTTCTCCTGATGAAGATTTTGTTTCTCCTGCGAAACGCGCCGAGAACACAACATTATTTACATCGAAATGTAACACACCAAGTGTATGTGAATTTGCTTTTGTTTATGTATATTCATATTTGACTCAAACCTGATTTGATTGTACCCTGTGCCATTAAAGTCCCTTATAACTAGGATCACCAGTGTTTTATACAGTGACCCAGGGTGCTAATTTGCGAGTCTGAGCTGAATTTTCATCTCGACTGGTTATCTTTATACTTTTACATATACATATTACTTACCTGTCAGCAGTATTAATCTTGGAAAACTTCCTTACAATACATAAAAGAACATACTTACCTTTGTCTGTTCAGCACTGCTGGCGCCAGCATGTTTAGTACTGGCAAAACAAAGTCTTCTTCCTGTTTTTTTCCTTATGATGCTGGAGCTGCAATTTTGAGCATGGCCACCAGAGTGAGCTGCTTTGAATAAATTATGTCACTATAGCAATTTACTATGCACGCAGACCCAGACACACTTTCTCTTGCCGATTTCAAGGATGGCGCCACAGAGTCACGAGAAAGTCCCACACACATGACGGTGCTGTCACAATTTTACAATTTCACAGGACTGTACACTGTACAATGTCTGTGTGGCGTGTATTTTTAAAATAAGCACCTTGGCACCAAGTTATACAGTGGGAGGGGTATTCTTAGAAAAATCACCTCTCCTTTTGTCAGAAAAGGTTTTCTTTATTTTCGATCGCGGATTCCCCTAATGCCGATACTGTGCAGTGATCTATGAGGTGGTAGGTTCACTTTAATAATGCTCAAGTCCTGAGTCCCAAGACATCTGTTGTCAGCATCAAAAACAATTATCCATCACCATCTAGTGACCACTTGTGGTACTGCATGAACACTAATACAGGAAGACTGGCAACAGTGCCAAAAAATACTAGCAATTAAGTAAATATTGTTTGTGGGTTATGAATCACTTCTCATTGTGCCTACTTAAAAAAATACAAAGAACAAAACAGTATTCTGCTTCTTGGATCTTGCTTACCGTATATACTCGAGTATAAGCCAACCCGAGTATGAGCCGAGGTACCTAATTTTATCTACAAAAACTGGAAAAACTTATTGACTCAGGTATAAGCCGAGGGTGGGAAATGCAGTCAGATAGTGGAGTTTTCTAAATGAGAAAATATAGAGAAAGCACCATTGCCCCTAGAAATTAATCAAACAGGATAAATCTTAGTGCCACATTATCAATAAATTTAAGAGAACACAGGATTATTATTATTACAGGATTGATGGGTTGATGGGTTGTGCAAGGCAATTCTTATTTTTTAGGCTACGGAGTTGTATCTGTACTAGTAACTGGCTACTAGATGGGAGTGTGGAGTTTATTAGTGTTCATCAGCTGATTGTCGGGCAGCCTCCGGCAGCCAATGCTGACAGGAACTCGGAGAGATCGCAGAAGAGGGAAGCTGCCTGTCTGAAGCATTCAGCACTGAAATTCAGGTGAGGTTAGTGGACCCCCCTTAGCTGACTCGAGTATAAGCAGAGGGGAGCACTTTCTGCCCATTTTTTTGGGCTGAAAAACTTGGCTTATACTCATGAATATACGGTAGTTTAAAATAGTATACATGTGTAGGCAGATAATGCATTAAGTAAGTAGAACGGATTAACATTTCTAGTACCAGTCATCCTGTAAAATAGTTACCATGAAAACATCCTTAAAAAACCCCAGAACAGGAAACAATATTCAAATCCCTTAAGTTAGCCCTCCAGACAACTTTTTACTACATTAATATTTGAGATATTTGTTTTGCTGTGATATTTAAGTGTGTTTTAATAGTAGGTTTTATCAAAACAGCAGAAAGTGGTCAGCTAGAGTCAATGAATAAATGAAAAAACTTGTAAAAAAGTTTTTATATGTACGTCATGTATATAATGAAACACAGCATGTGCTACTTTTTGTATTAAAGGCTATGCACTTTATAGACAGCATGGGGTTGAATTTAAAATGGATTTAGAGTGCATTTCTGTCAGAATAGGCAATTTTGTCACAAATTTCATTCTACAGCACATCACATTGTGAACTGCCTCTGACAAAAAATCAACATCATTTTCGTTCCTTCTAAATTAAAAGTATTAGCAAGTATGAGGGGCAAAAAATAAGCATGTGTGTACATGTGTTTATTCTGCAAATATACTGTAAATGTAAATGATTTTTATTAATTCAACATTAAATACAAACATCATATTGCTATTTAGGATTAGATATTTTAAATGTCTCAATTCGAAGATGTGGGGGGCTAATAATTTTTACCTCCAGTGAAAATAAAAGCACTGTCTGCTACTTATTTTCAACCCCAGAAACATGCTTAAAAAAAGAGAAACAAACAAGCCAATGATAGGAGCATGGGTCTAAATGCAAGTCCACCTTTACCTTTGGTAACATTAGAATGGTCAACAGGGTTCTCACTACCAAACTCCCTTCAATTTCTTTTATCACCCACTTTATTAGGCAACAGCAAGAAGGACTAAAGAGATAACCATGATCCATAGCTAAAGATGTTTTCAGAGCAACAAAAAAGTTGAAAACATCTCACAACCCTTCCACCAACTGCAAGGGTAAACACAAAAAAGTCAGAATTGTCAGAGATATTTTGTTTTACCTATATAAAATAATAAATAAAGGACACTCTTTGTGGCATTCCTATCATTAGCTACCTAGTGCTATAAAGTGATTAGTGATGGCGCGAACCCGGAATTTGATGTTCGCGAACGACGAACGCGAACCTGCGCAAAAGTTGGCGAACCCGGTGAACCCCATAGACTTCAATGGGCAGGCGAAAATAAAAAAACAAAGGGACCCTTTCTGGCCACAATAGTGTTGGGAAAGTTGTTTCAAGGGGACTAACACCTGGACAATGACATGACAGAGGAGGATCCATGGCAAAACTCCCAAGAAATTTTTTTTTCACGCAATAAATCCGCACAAAGGATTTCTACAATGATAGTCAATGGGATTTGAACATAAGAGGGGAGCTGGAGAGCACTAAACAACATGGTTGGTAAATGCCTGTGTGAATTCCACCTGAAACAACCTGTAAAGTGATGAGCCACATAGGCAATTTTTCGAATTTGCAACATTTCTCAAATAATTCTACAAATATTCAAAGTAAAGTTGCAAATTCAAGATCTTTCATATAAGTCTGGAAGCATCCAATGTAAAGTAATATGATTTATTGCAATGTGGCATCTAGTGGCAGAATGGGAAACTGCAGCTGAAAATGTGAAAGCACATAAAACACTAAGAAGATTGCAAATTCTTTGCAAATATCAGCAGTTTAATGCAAATACTTTGTGCCCAATGCATGCAACTTTCCCCAGAATCTTGAACATTGAACAATACGATTATATACCAGTATATTCAAGATATTGACAAATTCTTGAAGTCCTGATATTCGGGTAAAAAATTGCAATTCGAATAGGAGGAAGAATAGTGGGCTCCTTCTCGCCTTGCGGACAGTTCGCCCATCACTAGTCATAAGTACCAATGCCTGGTTACATGAAATTAAATTGTAATAAAAGTATATGATTAAACAAAAAAAAGCATAATTACTCTGTAAGAAAAATATACATCATTTTAATAATTATATAATTTAATAAAGCGTAATTACAACTTATCCTACATAACAAACACATTCCTCTTGTCTATAACAGTATATTTGAACAAGTGAAAAATTATTAAGATTTGCATAGAATACTATGTTAGGTTTTTAAATCACTCCTACCTTGTCAGCACATATAACACAATGTCACCAACATCTCACCATAGAAGATCCAGAAGTCTTATGCATCCCACAGTCCATATCTAACAGGGGCATGGCTAGTGGAGGGGGTAAAAAGGTTCCGTCCCTCCCACTTTAGCTGCCTGCTAAGCAGGGGTGGTGTCAATGATTTTGTCTTGACTTTAAACTTAAAAGAAAGGGCAACATTTCCTATATATTCACTTAAAAAATAGTTGCTCATAATATCTTCTAAGGGAATTTAGGTAAGAGCATGCAAAGAAAGCTAAGTTATATAACAATGTTGTGTTAAGCTAAATGTGCTGACTCATATTAGGCATCAGCTTCTGAATTTAAATCGCACCAGAAATTGCTGAAGTGGTCTTAACAATCCACTAGCACTTTCTGAATGCCAGGAATTGTGTGCATGTTCAGATTTCCCTGCTGTGCTGCAACTAGTGGCTTTTACCATGGAGAAGTAAGAACCACTTTTCAATGCGCCATTGCTAACAGCTTAAGTTGTCTGTTTGTGACTCAAAGGTAGCATGTTTGCTAAGTGTTGTTAATGATCCTTGGCACAGTCAAACAATAATATAGTAACTCCGGTTTGCCAGATGTTATTAAAGTCAGCTGTAAGCATAAAAACTAGACCCATATTCCACAAAAGGCTAAGACCAGCAATACCTGGCACAAAATATAAATAGAAAACTTGGTTTAGAGAAATGTGTCTGGTTGTCTGTTAGTGATAGGCTGTTACAAATCACCTGGCCATCCTGATGACCCAGTGGCTTCAATAATTCAGTCACAGATCAAGTGAAAAACAGATCAACCAGTTCACTGGTTGTATGTTCCTCAGAATTCAATAAATATATGTAAATTAGAGCCATGTTGGTGTTGTTCTTGTAACATTACAACATTCCAAACCAACTATTTAGGTTCTAAATTATTTCGATCTGACTTTAGGGTACATTCTGATTTGATTCTGTAGTTTAATACATATTAGAATTTAAAGTACAGTATCCATCATCCATCATAGTTATCTTATAACTATCCAGCACAAATTACCTAAAACTATATTCCTAGTTCCTAGTTCCACTCCCCTCATTCAAATTTATACACAGAATTAAGTTTTAATTTAAAGAAATGACAGAAGAAAATACAACTTGAAAAATAGAACTTATGCTGCTACTACATACATAGACTTGAAGTTTGTGATGGACGAACATCAACCGCAGGTATTTGTGGGCCGTTTGTTGACTTTTCTGCAAATACAAATTTGACAGGCAAAATATTTTTTCATATTTAATGGCCAGAAATCACATTTGTGAAAAAAAATTGTGGGATAGCCCCCCCCCCCCAAGCATACCAGACTTCCCCTTTTAGCGTAGTAAAGGGAAGGCATGAACAGCATACTACACCCCCTTTTAGCATAGAAAAGGGAAGGCATGAACAGCATGCCCCCCCCCACCTCGGAGAATACCAGACCTCCTGCTGGCATAGAGAAACAAATCTTTATTAAAAGTTCTACCATTCAACAAACCTACCTGCATATTGTATACTCCACGGTTGTAAATCCATCCCTTCACATGAAGGGTCAACTGTCCCACAAATGGTGGTCTCTTCCCTGAAATTCCACTGATGATCTTTCTCCCTCACAGGTCCCCTACTAAAAAATAAGTGATGATTTAAAGATGCTGGGTGGATTGATAACTGCCCAGCAGTTCCCACAGTATCTGCGCATGCACGTTGTCCCCATATGAGCACATATGAGGACATTGCGTATGCACAGATACCATGGGACCCACTGGGCAGATATCAATCTGTCTGGCATCTTTGCAGTTTAATTTAGTCAAAGACAAAGATTGTTGCTTTATTATTGCATGGAGGGTATGGCCCGGGTCGAAAAAATACATAATTGGCTGTACTGTCCCACCTTACAGGGGTGAGGGATAAAACTTCTTACATGTTAATGTGTGGGAGGCGGATTAAACATCAGAAATGTGCAGTTTTCAGATCGTGAACATGCTTTCTCAGGGAACCAATCGCCAGGCAGATTGTATGGCCACTGCTACTGGTAAGGTCGAATATATCAGAGTTTTGTTTTTAGCTATGCTTCAAGATCAAGTTGCACTATAAGCTGGGTAACAGAGGGGATGTACTGTTGTTTGAAATTCCATTGTCACTTATAGCTAGTGTGTACACAGTACAGAACTAGTGTATTGTCAGACAAGCCTTATTTTCTAATTCTGTTATTTAGAAAACAGGTACAAGGCTAGAACACAAGGTTGAAACAGTTTATATCAGAAAATATAGCAATTATATTTATAATTATGTTGTATGAATCTGCCTCACAGGTGGAGATTAGACCCTAGAACCCTCTGTATGAAGACTCTTCATAGGATCCACCAGGGTAAGGACAAGATGGAATAAACCTAGTGACCACTTTGCATATAAAAAAATGTCTTCTATTCTTAGCAAACTAGTTGATGCTTGATGTACCCATTGCATAAAGTGAAAAAATACATAATTCCACTTTTTATTATTTTAGTAAATAAGTATTTCTGGATTGGTTGAGAGTGAATATTCGAATCGCAAATTTTTATTTAGAATATCGGCAATAAGAGAATTTGTGAATATCTATATATCGATAGTAGATATAGTGCTATATCTTCATAATTTGGAATATTTGGGTCATTCGCCGATCGATCGTTTGGAAACGTAACATTAAAAAACCTGTATCAACTGAGTTTGATGTCACCATGACATTTAGATCACAATATGCGCATGTCAAAGTGCCGATATTCTCAAAAAGTAAACAGGAGATCTCAAATTTTTTTATTTTACTTAGAATATTTGGAGAATAACTTGCGAAATGTCGTGAATTTGAATATTGCCTATGCTGCTCATTACTATTTGACCCCCTGTCCTGTTAGTACTGCACTGGACAAGATGGGGCCATCCAGTGGAGATTGGGGCCCATTCTGCGCTGCTCTGGTGGCTCTGATCTATATGGAGTGAATTTATAGGGTAAATCGCACAAAAAGAGTTTTCTATGGAGAAAACTGTTTTCAGTGGGATTTCCCAGATGTGCCCCTTTGAAGTTAGCCCTCTCTCCCCTGGTGTGATGTCACCAGGTCCATCACACCAGGAGAGAGAGGGTGCCAAATGCAATTGTATTGGATACATTGATAATTGTATCCAATACAATTCAAAGTAAAAAAAATTATAAACAAAACATAAATATGAATACATATTGTTTTGAAATCTATCATACAAAAGAAGGGTTTTAGAGATTTTATCATTTAAAGGATACCTTTTATAAAAAAAATTATGTAATTTTTTTTGGTACATAATTCTTTCAATCATTATTATATTCAGGATGTCTACTAGACACATGTACGGACATTGTTTGGTAAGTTTAAGTCTATAGTGCACTTTTGGTACAGAAATCTGGACCTCACAAGAGGGAGGTAACAAAACCCTAAAGTGCACTACAGGAAATATTTTAGTTGATATTGATAGATGTCAGCACAGGGAATCCTCCCCACTCTGCAAATTACCTATATGAAATAGAAAGAAAGTTAAATTTGTATAACCCTGCCTTAGGAACATCAAAATGAACCTGGGTTCTCAATTGTGACATGATTATGTGCTTATTCTTTAGGCATCTCAGTAGCCTCAGTTTGCCTGTATGCCTGCCAAATGTGACCATTCCATGTTGATGTGGTTTTCACCAAGCACATTTGGTTGGTGAATTGGATACTTCTTTATAAATATGACATAACAGCATAAAACTCCATTGTCAAGTGTCAACTATAGCTAGGTGGTCCCTTCATGTTAGCAAAATTTCAGACAAATAACGCTATAATGCTACACACAATGTGTGCCACAATGCAATAGACAAAAGAAAATGTTATATTGCAACACAGTGTCGTCTGGGTGACAAACTAACTCCCCTGTTGTTCTATTAACAGCTAAACCTCATTGGCTCAAATAAAGTAACAAATTCAACATATATCTCAACTTCCAAAATGAAACCAACATCTGGTAGAACCAACAACAACATACCACACAATAGAGATGGTCGCAAAAATTCAGCAAAGGTTTGACAAGCTGACTTTCATTGCAAGTTCATTGCAAAGCCCCTGACCAAGGTTTTATCACTAACATTGTTGGACATGTAGGGAAGAGTTGTAGAAAAATGTAATTTTTGAAAATTAACTTTTTGCAAAGTTTAAGTCAACATTTCATCTCCAATAATTCTGGTGTTGATACTTGTGAAGTTTTTTGTCTCCCCCTTCTGTGTACAATAAAGCACATGTGGGGGTACAGTTTGATATGGAAAAATGGTATTGCTTTTGGAGGTATTATTAGAATTTATGCCCAGATGCCAACTGCTCTCTTGTTCTCCTGCATGTGATGCTTCAGATTTACATTCAGTTTCTGCCAATCTGTATGCTCCACAGTTTTCTTTTTGGGTTTATGTGTTTCAGAATTTTTTTTTTTACAGCCTGCACATTGTAATAGGCCAAAGTTTAAAAATAGCAAACCAACTCACAAAAGTAACAGGGGTGCATTAGGTATGACAACAATAGTATTCATTCTTCTTGCAAGCATTTGCTTTACCTTTGTGTGCCATGAAAAAATCCCCGTTCCTTATCCTTACCATAGGATGGGACAAAAATTGTCTGTTTGTTTGGATTCTTCATTGAGGCACACCCCATTATTATGATGCTTGGTTTTTCCCTTCCTCCTTGTTCATACATTCTTCACTTAAAGGGTTAACACTACTGTTAAGTACAGGTTATTACAACTGCCCAGCTTCACCTCCAAAACATGTTTATTCTACTTCATTAGTCTACTTACTCCATTCTTAGTTCATAAAGTATTAGTCTCTGGTTTAACGCTCACACCCCTTTAACCTGCTGAATTACTAGTGTTGCTGTTTGAATTTCATTCACCACTAACCGTGATATTCACTCTAACTCACGTAATTTGATCCAGTAGCCATTAATTAATATGGAAGTTATGCCTGCCATTTGCTTCTGAAAATATGTGACGAGCAGCTACCAATCAATCAATCAAATGATTATAGTACAAAACACTTCATGTCTAGTTTGTCTCACCAGAGCCCCATAGCACCCTCATGGACTGCTATGAGTAGTCACTCCACCAGTTTGTGTGTCTTTGATTTCCTATTATGTGGCATGTCAAAGCTAAATGCTGCATTCAGCAATAGATTGTTTAATTTTTAGATGTTTAATATATAGATTAATAGATGTATAATTTTTAAACTCAATTAGGTAACTTTGTGAGTTAATTGCAAAGCCATGGAACCAACATTGTTGAAAAGGTAGAGAATGGTTGTGGGAACAGTATAAAAAAGAAAGTATTACTCTAGCACATGAATTACGTTCAAAGTCAGGTCAAAGTTGACTTAACTTTGAGTTGCAATTTTGACTTAACTTAATTTTGAACTTAATTTCTCCAAAGGCTACACTGACTAGAGCGCCTTTGCAATTACCTCACAAAGAAAATTTGAGCCATCTCATATATATATGCATATATTTCTGAAATGCTTGTCTAGGGCTCTGTAAAATGCATTTATTTGCTTTTTTGCCACTTGAGGTATTTTCATAATTTTGGCACATGGTGCAACTGAACAGGTACAATTCCTAGGTAAAAAAAAAAGGAAACTTTTTGGTTCTGTAATTGGACTGAATAATAACCTCTTTGCCTTCAGCCCTCTCAGTGGACAATGAATAAATATCATTAACTTTGTCCAGACTTAAAACAGACAATTGCAAAAATAAGAATATGATTCCTGGCAAGAAGAGGTGTGTGTAAACAAAAACAGATATTAAAAATTATGAATACTTTTTCAGCCATGTACATAGCTGTTCCCAGAGTTCATCTTTTATGCAAACATGCTGTCATCCCTATTCGCATAATCAGTAATTTCAAATGAGTCATAAAAATGATTTCCATAGGCCTAGCATTAATCTGTTTGCAACATGATTGGATTGTGGACATGCCTAAACGTGGGTACAAAGGGTCCTTTTCATAAAGCTTAGTCTTACTAAAGACATATTCATTTGACTCATTTTGAGTGAAATTTGCTCTTGCTAATGGTAAATATAAGACTCAAAGACAAGTACAAGCATATCATATACCTTTCCTAAAGCCAAAAAACACTTTGTACTCTTTGGGATACTTTGTGCACCAACACAGAGGTTCCAAGTTACAAATTGCTTAAAAGAGAACTTGAGTCAGGTTTTGGTTATGTGCTTGCAAATGTTTTATATAAATCTACATTTATTAGTAGGATGAGGACAGTTCAAATCAGTTTGTGTGCTATGATTTATCTCATGCTTTATTGCACAGCTTTATTTTCTGGACAGGAAGAACTTTTTGAAGAACATTAGAATTCCTTAGATGGACAGTATGGGTAAATTGCTTTTGGAACAGTATTTTCATTACTGGCTTCTGTTTTGCACACAGCTATCTTTTAATTAAGCTGTAGATTATGAAACAAGTATAGCATTTTTAATTCCAGGGTAGAGGTTCCCAGCTACTTGTCGCAATGAAGGTGTTAATGTTCTTTGCAAGACTTCATTTATTTCTGCTGTGTATTTAGGCCCTTACATCATGGCTGTGTTATGAAGCCTGGCAGAATGCCATGTTTTATAGCTGCTCGCTCTGTGTAATTTTTGGCAGCAGGGAAGGAAACTTCATTCATGGAATTTCAGGCAGATCAATGTGCTACAAAACGCAACTCCCTCTGCCTCAGACACAGCAGGAAGGAGTGCTGGAGCACAGCTACTATCCTGGGATTTAAGGGATTACAGAAAAATAAATCCCCAACACCGAATGTTTGATTAACCCATTAACTGTTCATATTCAGCGAGTGAAAGTGGTCCAAAATGTCTCCAAAAATATTGCAAAATGCTAAAGTCGCATTTTAGCATGATGCAAAGATTACAAATAGCCAGGTTCATAGTTCTGTATAAACAAAGTTGTCACCAGGCAGTTCCTTTTACGTAAGATGACCCTTCAGAATGTGGGAGACTTCTGTGAAGTTTAGGTTTTGGTAGCTGAGGTGTAAGGGTGGGTATGTTTTATTGCACTTTTCAGACTTCAGTGTGGTTTTTGTTTTCTAGCTGAGGATCAGCAGACAGTTGTCGTCAGCACTTCAGGTTGAGACGCACAGTGGTTTTTTTTCTCAGCTCTTTGCTGGTGAAATACAGCATATAGGTTTACAGCCATGGTGTGACACATGATCCTTATCTATAGGTGGTGCTATATGCTTGATATTCTGTCATTTTATGAATGGTCCTAATTTGTCTTTTTAGATTTAGCCCTTGTAACAGAATCTTACCATCTTGAGGCTGGTTGATGGAAGACCTGGGTCGAAAGGAAGATAACTTAAGTGTTGCATAGCAAAGACTTGATAGAATATTGGCTTCCAAATTACTATCTGCACAAGGGGGACTTGGGTCATGAAGCTCTGAAAGGCAACTTGGGACCCAAATCTCTGCGTAGTAAAGGCCCTTAGGATAAGTTTGTAAAGAAATTTATATAATTTTATATACAGTGGCTTGCAAAAGTATTCGGAAAGTATGAACTTTTTCACATTTTGTCACATTACAGCCACAAACATGACTCAATTTTATTGGAATTCCACGTACGAAAGACCAATACAAAGTAGTGTACACATGAGAAGTGGAATGAAAATCATACATGATTCCAAAATTTTTTATTAATAAATTACTGCAAAGTGGGGTGTGCATAATTATTCAGCCCCCTTTGGTCTGAGTGCAG
>CM070032.1:75250910-75262326 GCA_036250615.1 Ptychadena robeensis | reverse complement strand
TAAAATTGATTCATGTTTGTGGCTGTAATGTGACAAAATGTGGAAAAGTTCAAGGGGAATATTTTTGCGAATACTTTTGCTTTTCTTCAGGGTTCATCTAGTAATATTGTTTAAGGAGGAAACCCAATAACATACTAGGAGAGAATAAGCTGCATAAAAACAACATCCTGTAAGAACCCAAAAACAAAAGCCACAGATCAAGAATGCTTACTATTTATCAACAATGCTAAATGCATAGGGGTTACTTGCATTGTAACCTGGCACTCTTTGAATCATCCTGGACAGCTACCCTCAAGCTATATCTTATTCCTTCTTATCAATTAAGTCAAAAAGCACCAGGCTGACTATTTTGACAACCCTCTTAACTGTGTAATGAAGAGCATGTTAACTTAAATTCAGTCCTTTCCACTTTTTTTACCCAGATTGCCCGATAAGATATGGTGAGTTTGTAGATCAGAAACTTGTAAGATCAGAAAGTGTACACTGTACCGGTGTCCCAGATGCAACATGGCTGCTGGATCCTCCGGCTCATACCCCCCCCCCCCCTCCGAGTGACGTGATGTAGAAAACTGCTTTCAATGTGCTTCTATGTACTAAATCTCGCCAAAATAAAGTCTCTGGTGCCCCAGATGTGCCCATTTGCAGTAAACCTCTCTTCCCTGGTGTGATTTTACCACATCCATCACACCAGGTTAGAGAGGGTTAACTGCAAATGGGCACATCTGGGGCACCAGAGACTTTATTTTGGCGAGATTAAGTACAAAGCAGCAAGCATAGCTTTGTGCCCTGATTTTTGTGTTTTCTCATTAATTTTATTATAAAATATTTTTTTTTTTTACATAATTGTTTGTTTTAAACATTATTATATTCCGGATGTCTATTAGACCCTTGTACGGGCATATTTTGGGAAGTTACAGGCCTACAACAATAAAGAAACATTTACCATTGAAGTCTATGTTGCACTTTTGGTACACAAATCTGGACCTCAGCAGTGCGCTAGGGAGGTTAAAGGAAGGTATATTTATATGGAATTAAGCTTGGTAACATGGAATTATGGAATCATGAAACACAATATAACGGTCTTACTTCAAGCCAAATGAGCCTACTTCATGCATACACTTGATCACCACTGGCTTTTCAGATAACCTAATATCTAATAAATCAGCTGTTAGTTGTCATATTTAAAACTTCACAAGAAAAAAATGTTAGTACGTGCGTTAATCTAACACAAAATTGTGCGCGCTCATGGCGGTTGATCTACCGCAAAATCGTTCCGCTAATCTAAAGTATAAAGTTGTAATTCGGGCAGAAATCGTCCGCAAAATCAATCTAAGCTATTACGGACATGATTCTAGGCATGTCCGGCCGCGTGTGATAATGTCATGATCTGGCAGTTATTCTAAATGTGTGTGAGGGGCTATACACAGAGTTGGCAGCAATGATTCCTGATGCATCTGAGTGATACAGATTCCGTGGATAAGCCTAACGAGTCAGTGTCTTACCTACACAATCAATATTTGAATCTATGTTAATCATGTATATCATTCATAACAGGAATGAGATAGCCATCCCTGCAAGTACTCATACTTCCAGACTTAACTACTTTAAGAAATAGCAATGCTTTCAATAAAGATAAAGTGAGCATTTTATCTTCACGTAGCCTTAATGTTTTTTTAGCAACATTTGAAAATGAGTTGATTAAAAATCAATTGCCTTTAAAAACAACTACCATTATAACTTATGAAAATTTTATAGATTTGTATTTCTATTTGCTATGAGGTAGAAATGTTTTAATCAATTTCTCCGAGGCCAGTATTGTAGTTGACATTTCCAATTTTCTCAGTTTGGGCTCTTTAAACCTTTAGTCAGTAAGAACATTGGATTCTCTTCCCAGTTAATGGGTTAAGATAAGGTCTATTTAAACTTTAAAACCCCGAACAGCATTCTTATTAAGTTTAACCGAGCTTAGGAGTTTCTTGGCTCTATGTTCTGAATCTTGAAATATAATCTTGTTTTAGATACTTGATGCCTTCTTCATGCGACAAAGACACCTTTGAGTCTTGAAGAGCACAAAATACAATGTGATTTCACCTGCAGCCAAATATTTATTGCAGCATGTACAATACACACAAGAGTCTCACATTAATTCAGTTGCTCTGATACGGAAAATAATGTAAAATAAAAATTAAAGTCAACGACATAAATCATTTCCTTTTATAGAAAATTGTCTTTCACGGTTTATCTGGTTTTAATAGTTTTATCTTAGATACAAAATGTACTATTTTTAAAAAAGTACATACAATTTGAAATCTTGGATTAAGATTATTTGTAGAATTACAAATTTAAACTGGCAAGCAGCTAAATACTCAATGAAATATTTGTTTTACCTGTCAAGAAGTGTGTTTTACTATTTATTTGATTGTAAGATTTACATACTTGTGACCCACAGTTAAGATGTCTCTAGTAGGGAAGAACGCCTGTTCTTTCTAACTACACTTTGACTTTCAGCCACAGAAGCGGTGGGCCTACTGTGCCCCCAGACCAGTATAAACCAAGGTGCAGAGTCAAAGGAACCCCCCATATTTACCACAGCATCCTGCAATGGTGAGTTTTGCTGAAGGGAACTCCCAGGTTGTTGGTCCCTAGCTACACTTACTGGCAATGGCTGACAGCAGAATTTCCAAGGCAAAGTACAGAGATGGTAGACAGAGACGTAGTTAGGGAGGCTGGCAATAGTCAGGGCAGGCGGCAAGCAAGGTAGTCAAAAACAGTTCAATAACAGTGTAGCAGACAGATGTAATAAGAGCCTATGGAACAGAGACTGAAATACCTCTTTGTTCAGGAAAGTTCCTGTTGACTAAGGATTAATACATGGTCACTTTGTCTGACAGGGCTCCAGGTGTGTGATAAGAAGTAGAGATGGGCGAACACCAGCCCGGAGTGTCCGCGAACAGGGCGGGTCGAACTTTTAAAGATGTCCGCCGTCCGCCCTGTTCGCGGACACATTCAAATTCCCCGCCTCTAGGCGGGGAATTTGAATCGGAAAAACCGGATGTGACGTCAGTGACGTCACATCCGGTCCATGGAACGCATCCTGGAACGCATCGTTCCTGGTTGCGGGAGCCGGATGTGACGTCACTGACGTCACTTCCTACTCTGAGCCGGAATCTTCACTACAAGACCGGCTTCATGCCCGGTCTTGTAGTGAAGACATTCTTCCTCCGGCACGATCTCGCAGGTTCTGATCCTGCCGGAGGAAGAATTTAGATCTTCTTCTGGCCGGCGAACAGGACGGGTCGAACACCCGTACTGTCCGCCGGCGAGGCGAACGGCGAACATGCCGAGTTCGCGGCCGAACTGTTCTCCGGCGAACAGTTCGGTCCATCCCTAATAAGAAGTGCTAACAGGTATCGCACAGAAGAAGGAGCAGGAGTTACATCAAGTGCCACAATCTCTTCCACATGCAGAGGAAGCTGATCTACGAAAGGTCCTGGTCCTCTCAGGTTTGGGAAGTGACACAGTAGAACTGATATAGGACACATCTGCTGGGTGACACTGGATCTGTAACACACCAGGGGTGACAAACTGAAACACAAAGTGGGCCAAAATTGCCAAAAAAAAGGTCATAGGTCAAAATTGATATTTATTGAAAGCATTTCTATGGAGGAAGTTTTTAACATCAACTCAATTTTTGCTTTAACATTTAATCTGGAACAACCAACATGTACTAAACCATCTCATGGCAAAATATCATTACACTGTGGGCCAGATTTGGCCTCCCGGTCAAAACTTGCTGCCCCTGCCTAAAACTGATTAAGCTTTGTTGAATTTGCTGAACCTCATGTACTGTACAAGAGACTCTAAGAGGCTAAGTAATGGTACTCATATCCCAAGGACACATTTACAGTGCAATCAAGAAAAAATTGGAAGAATAAAAAAGTAGCTGTCATCTTGGCTTTTCAGCATCTTGAGTCTGCTGGGCACAGGTAGATTTGGGAAGGAAATTGTAACTGACTTAATAACGTTCCTTTCCCAAGTTGTCTGACAGCCAGAGAGCCCAGTCCATGCTACTGTGGATGTGTGGGATTTCTGACTGGCAGAAAATTTTTGTATATAATGTTAGCTGTTGCAGGAGGTTGAAACCCTCAAAAAGTGTTGGTTACACTATCCATAAGAGGAACACAATAATATTTTAAACAGGACACCACTGAACCTCCATAGTTTTTGTATGTAGTCATAAAACACTCAACTCTAAGACCCTGACACAAAAGTATTCTGGCCATAGCTAGAGAATAAATGGTCTATTTGGTATAATCTAAAACCAAATGTTAATGTACAGTACACAGCATTAAATACATTTAACATGCAATAGTCGTTTCTGTACTCTAGAAAAAGAAAAAGACATTTCAGCTCAATCTTAATTTTGTTTTTTTAATGCAGTATTTGTATATTTATATGAACAATTAATACATGATTTTGAAAAAACTCTGGGTTACAAAATTCACAACAAGATGCTTTGTTTCTAAGTTTTAGCTTGTGCTGTTGAGTTCTATCAACAATACATTTAACAGGTAAATATTTTGGAGAAAGATGTAAAGCTTCAACTACTGCTGGAGTTTAAAAGAAGTCTGATACATATGTTTTGCATTTACTCACTAGTGATGAGCAGCACAGGCAATATTTGTATTTGCCAAAATATCGCAAATGTTTCGCCTAATATCCTCAAAAAATTTATTTGATTATAAATCAGAAAATTTGTGATCTCCAGTCATTATGTGTGTTGCACTCGAAAATTTGAATGTTCAAATTTTTTTTGCGAATATCTGGAATATGTCTGCTAATATATGAATATTCATAGTATGGGCATATATTGCGAAAATCATATTCACATTGTGAAAATAAACATTTTACATTCATTTTAAAGATTTTTGCAATGCGAATATTATTTTCGCAATATATGGTCATACCACGAATATTCAAATTTACAAATATCATATTAGATATTAGTAGAATTCTTTGTGAAATATGGTGAATACCAATATTGCCTATGACGCTCATTACTAGTCATTATTACCTTCATTGTGCAAGAGCTTTTTGCAATAAAAAGTGTGGCTATTTGCATACTTTTGCCATTGCAATGCACAGTAGTTCAGAATACTGATGTAAAAAAACTTGAATATACGCAATTAGGAAGATTTAGCACTATATTCGAGATCTTCACAAATTCTCAATATTCGCAATAAAAATTTGATTTGAATGTTCACGATCAACACTATATATCCACCTATACATCTATACTGTTTTACATTTTATTTTGCTTTGTGCTGTCATAAATTAAAGTAGTATTTTTTTTTCTCTCACTTGGTGATGGAATGGGGAGGTAAGAGGGAATTAAAGATGATGAAGTCATGTTCGGATCTTTAATCTTTATTTGTACATGTGGGTATGTATTTGTGTATGATGTATGATTCATTGGAAAAGAAAATAAAACTTTAAATGCTAAAAAAAAATATAAAAGTAGTAATGATGTACAAAATCACAATATAGATGTATAGGTGGATATATAGTGTTGATCGTGAACATTCAAATCAAATTTTTATTGTGAATATTGAGAATTTGTGAAGATCTCGAATTAAGTTTGTAGCCTAAAGAGGAATAAAAGAAATGTAACTGTGTTAATGGAATATGTTGGCTGACCAGATACTTGATCTGATTTTCAGACAACAAGCAGGATAGCAGTGACACAAGAAATGAGGTAAACTAATATCTGAAACATACAGGCAGCCATAATTGATTTTTTGCTTGCAGCATTCTATGGAATTCTTTGATGTCCGCAGGAACTATTACAGTACATCTGTTCTTGGCTACTATTCCTTGCAAATCCCAAAGGCACTTGTTACAAACTGAATCAGTTATCAGCTAGTTAGGCTGGCAGTTTCCAGTGTTATTGCATGAATACTGATATAGAGGACCATGCATTATTCAGTGAGAGGAGCAGAGGAAAATGAGCAACACATCCAAACAAGAACAGCAGTGGCAGTAAGGGTATAATTAGAGAGCTGTCACTTGTCCCTGTCACTATTCCCTGCTTCAACACACCGAGGGGGGAAAATATAAGATCATTGTGGATGCTCTGCTCTTAAAGTGTGGCTGGTAGACTGCCGTACGGTAATCAGGAAATACACTTTTATCAGTGAATACAATAAAGATCTCACTCCAGTTCTAAGAATAAAAAAAGAAAATATGTTATTTCTTCAAGCTCTATGTCCACATTGCTTTGCCTTTTACTGTGAAAGCATGATATAAAAAAATAATCTAGTTTCATCTATGTTTAAAATTATATGACTTTTTGTTGTAATGGATAAATCTTCCTGGCTGGATGTTTCTTGTTTTTTTTCTGAAAGAGGTCATTACAATGTACAATGTACAATTTCCAACCCCACTAACGCCTACCGCATCTCCCTGAAGTTGTCAATGAAGTGAGGACTTGGGATGCGTATTTCAACCCTTCTATTTTGGCCGGGAAAATCATGTATTTTATGTGTCTTTTCTATGTTTCAATAAATCCCAAATGTTTCCCAGATTTTTAATTTGGGTTAACTAAGGAGGGATGGAGGTGTTACTTCCCCTCCTAAGTTCCAACCCCACTTTTGCAGATGATATGCAGGGTGGGAAGTTAGGAGGGAGAGTAACCCTACCTCCATCATAAGTTAGGCAGCTAGTAAAAAGAAGGGAGGGGACGGTAAACTTCCCAATGCAGGAAGCGACATCACAGACATCACTTCTTGTATTTGGATGTTGCACTCCCCTTTAGCACTTCCCCATTCCAAATGTTAGAAATTATGCTCCGCATTGTTTTTAGATAAATGAAAACTTGACAGGCATGCAATGCAGGTGAACAGCATGGCCAACCTCCACATGCATCCAGGAAGAAGACAATGAATGAACATCCCTATAGGTATTCTAGAGCAGTGATGAGCGGCATAGGCAATTTTTAAATTCAAAATATTTCACAAATAACTCTACTAATATTCACGAATAATCGCAATTCTAGTGTATGGCCATGCATTGTGAAAAAAATAATAATACAATATATATATATATATATATATATTTGCAGTTATAATCGCATCATGATTATCACAAAATTTGTGAACTCTTGAATTCATATTCTCGAAGCCGCTATTCGTTATTCGAATATCCAAGCTCAACACTATTCCAGAGCATGGCTTTAGTAATTAAAATCTACCCCAGACCACACTTAGGAGTATCACCACCAGGGATGTTACAATGAGAATAAGAGATTTGTATTTCACTATACTCATAATTCAGGGAAAATTTTTAAATTATGTGATCTGGGCCTTACTACAAGTTTATAAAGTATATTTATCCACTTTTATCAATTTTGCTATAATAATGGTAGGGTAGGGAGCAGTGATTTTGCTCATTGTGTATGTAGATGTTAAAAATTCCCATACAAGGGATGTCAAACTTCATTCCTTGCAGTCACAATCCAACTAATGTTTATTGATTCTCTAGCAGATAGCAGTAAATGAAGTAAGATGGGCTAGCAAATGACTGTTGCTATCAAACCTGGCCTATATGTGACCCTCAAGGACTAAAGTTCGATAGCTGTGGACTGAACTATGAAATCCTGATTAGGTATACAACACCTACAACTAGAGATGGTCAACTTTGTGAGCTGATTGAAAAGCCCCTGAACATGGTATCATCACAAAAATTATAGAGAATGTAGAGAATGGTTGTGGAAACATTTGAAAAAAAAAGATTCTTAATGGGGCAAAACATATATATATATATATATATATATATATATATATTACGTGCTAGAAATTACCATCCTAGTCATGTTTTCCATAAAAACTTGCTTGACCCCTTCCAGGTTCGTCCAGCATAAATAACTAGAGAAAAGCCTCTTTCAGCTACAGAGGTAAATGGGATCTTGTTTTAAAGGGTGTTTATTTTTTTTGTACACTTTTATGTCAATGTTTTAATGTGCATAGTCTGAGCAGATTTTTGTTATCTATTTAAAAAGGTATACATAAAAATAAACCTATTTATATGATTGATATCTAGGTAAATTTTCAGTATGTCAAGATACTCCCAAAAAGTCCATGCAGTAGTAAAACACTTATAACTTGACAACCTTTATTGTAGATTGAGTGTCTGACAATGGAACTGTCTGAAGTTTGTCTCTAAATAAGTAGAAACTGCCACAAATACACTATTTCCATTGTTAAATCAGAGACATGTACAGTATCATAAAGTTTATAGAAGAAGCAAATTCTTTATTTTTTTCAAATACCTCAGGGGGTTCACCACCCAATATAAATATAATATAAGCTTCCAAAAATATACAGAACGTACAAACAGATTGTCTTCCCTGGGTGTGAGATTATTAACCTGAATATTCTTATGTGACTTAGTACACACAAAGGGGATTTTGATTTTATGAAGAGCTGAGTAAAGTGAAAGACCTATACATATTTTATTCTATTTCTAATTTATAACAGAATCATTTTAATAAATTCAATACACCGTTGATGCCTTAACTGTATATATTATTACATTGAGAAAATGAAAAATCAAGTAAGGTAAATGAATTAATCAATATAAAATATCTATTGTGTATTAAATTTCAACAATCTTAAGAAGTGTATTTGTGGGTGCAAAAAAATCGTAATAACTATTATTATGAAATTTAGCTTTGATTCTTTCCATGTCCAGTCTTAAGACTAATGTTTAAAGAGAGCTCCTATATTGTTGATTTCAAAGAAGTTTTCACATTTGCAAAAAGACTTCCTAACAATCCTTGGTGCATAACCTACTACCTTTGTCAAGATGAAACAGGAACATGACTTGTAACTGCTGCTAATAATTAGTGTGCATTCAATAATTAGAGATTCCACTAGTTTTATTACCATAGTTTTACCCCTCCCCAAAAATCTTATCGTTTTTGTTTGAAGTTGTCTATCACGGACGGTCACGCATTTTACAGCACCCCTCTGCCTCTGTCAGCCAAGCACGTGCAGGTGTGGTGGTGGCTCCTATGCTCTAACCTTCGGAAACCTACCTGCTGGGTTATCTTGAGCCAGCTGAGGGAAGAACTTTTTCTTGACTTCTGGTGTATCAGGTAAACAAGGAAGTTGCTACTGGTAAAATAGCAGCTTCCCTGCTGTTATTGGTGATGTGTGGCAAGCTGTTAGAGGCAGCATTCCATAGCCCTTGACCATTGAATCATTCCCCAAATCATTGGAAATGTAGAGAAGGGTTGTGGGACTGTTTTTGCAAAAATTATTACTTTTTGCATAAATTTAGTCAAGTCCAAATGTGTAAAGTGTCCACAACTCTACCATACATCTGTAGATGATACCTTCTGCAGGGGTATCATAGATAAATTGGTTAAAATTTTGCAATCATCTCAAAGATTCCATTGACACTATGTTGGAATCTTTCAAAAGCACTGTCCTATATGTATAACTATATTACTATAATTTTATAGTTATAACTATATATATAAGTATCTGTGGGTATAACTTAATGTGTAGCAAGAAATCAAAAGGATCTCTTGCAAGTTTCCAACTTTTCTTAACCTCTATATAGATCACCCACCCTATCTTTGGTAATAATTACGTTTTACCATATGTTTACCTAACTAAGTATTTCCATGATATAATAAAAAATTTGACTTTTACAGGTTACAAATCAGAGGAATAACAAGAGGCGTTAGGTGCAAATACTTCTTTTACTAAAAAGCAAGTCAATAGTGGATAAGAATAAATCAATAAACTGCAGTATTTTTACAGGAAGCAAAGAGTAACAGACAGTTGGTATAAGTACCAACTTCAGCTACTCATGTCATAGTCACTAGAACCTAGGCTTACACTAGTTCCATGTGTTCATTAATTGTGGGATACACATTGTCAGTAAAAAGGTCCACCCAACTGAAATGGCACCACACAGACACCACTATGGAATCTGAGGAGATTACAGAAGCTAGGTTTTTCAACCAAGGCATAAGCTCTTTGGCTCTTTTTCTGCCCGCACACCATCCCAGATTTGTCAGGACCTCTCTGGCTTGGCTGTAGATGGCTTGCCCAGCTTATTTAGCCTCATCAAAGGCATTAATGCTGAGCTGGGGTTTATATACAGACTGGCCCCTGAGAGATCATGGGGCCACTGACTCCCTAGGACAGATTAGCACACTGAGCATTGAACTACTCTTACTACAGTAAACTGGCATAGTTGAAGTATTTAGTACTCTCTCCTTTATGTCAAGTAGAGAAAAGTGACACCGATAATTCCAGAACACATCCATGAAAAACACATTTGACCAAGCACATTTAACAAAAAATCTTTGCTGAATTGAGGCAACATATGTATTTATTCTAGACAACCTCTGTCCCAACGGTCCCAATGAAGATTTTACTTTCCTAGACTTCATTTAATGCAAAAGACATGCACAGTTTTCACCACAGCAATTTGGAAGTTTTTAAGTGTTTATAAGTGTCGGTTTGCTTAGTAACCATGCTGAATAATGACTATTCTGGTATCGTACCACTTCTATCTACATTATTTCTAGACTGTTGATGTGGGGTTTGGTAAATAAATTAAACAGTTACTAAAAGTAACAGTGTGTTGCTTAGAGTGTCTAAATAAGTATAGAATGGCTTCATTGGTAAAAAAAATTATGCAACCTTAAATACTGACCTTGTCCAAAACATCAAGACAACTACCTATGGATGCATCGCAAAACCATTAAATGGCAACCAGTTTTACAGCGACACTGTTAATGCAAATGATAACTTCTATTCTAGATAATGTTTTGAATGTAACTGCTGGCTTTACTTTTAGTCTGCTATGTTCTTCTTTCCTTTAACTTTTCTGTCCAGAGGATCATTTTTCAGACAGCACCAGTCCTCAATGTTGCAGTCAGACTGTTTAGTCTGGTTTTGGTGACCCTGTCTGACAGAATATATGCTCTCAGGTTACGCTACTTTTGCAGTCACCATTCTGTTTTATCAATATAATAAGGCCCTTTTGCATTACAGGGAACTTCTGGGAAACAGGAATACACAAAGAAGCACTTTTTTAAGCAGAAAAAAAAATGTCATACCAATGTTGTGAAAACTGCAAAAAGACTTTAGACTACAATAAACATGAGTTATTGTCCCTTTTATTAAAAAAAATATTCAAGCTAGATCAACGGTGAGTGTGCCTATATATATTTCCATGTAGATTCTTACTTTACAGGAATTCCTGTAATGTGTGTGAGAAAAATCTGTTTTTGATTTTTTTACTATTTAAAAAGGACTAGATTGAACTATGGGCAAACCAGAAACATATATGATGCAGTCTATATCTGATTTTACAGCAGTGGTTTCTTTTTTTACCC
>CM070032.1:75233700-75249969 GCA_036250615.1 Ptychadena robeensis | reverse complement strand
TCCACACTGACCATCACCACCAGTGTCCGCCATACTGACCATCTCCCCCAGTATCCTCCATACTGTCCATCTCCTCCATAAAATAAAAATTCACCTTTTAAGCTGTAGGCAACGTGGAAAGCAGATCTTCACAGGTTGTTTCAGGTGGAATTTACACAGGCATTTACCAACCATGTTGTTTAGTGCTCTCCAGCTCCCCTCTTATGTTCAAATCCCATTGACTATCATTGTAGAAATCCTTCGTGCAGATTTATTGCGTGAAAAAATTTGCCATGGATCCCCCTCTGTCATGTCATTGTCCAGGTGTTAGTCCCCTTGAAATAACTTTTCCAACACTATTGTGGCCAGAAAGGGTCCCTTTGTTTTTTAATCTTCGCCTGGCCATTGAAGTCTATGGGGTTCGCGGATATTTGCGGAGGTTCGCGTTCGCCATTCGCGAACATCAAATTCCGGGTTCGCGCCATCACTATTTATTACGTATATTTTAGTACATTTATTTAGGATATTCTTTTTGTATAAGACTACCCATCTTCCAACACACATCAAATAAAAATTAATGTTATGCCTACACTGACTTTCAACCCCCAGATTTCCAAAACCCTTAGAAGTCCAATCTTTTTTTGTTTGGATTAGTAGTTTACACTCCCAATTTGATACCCCTACCTGCAACCTTTCATAGTTATTAATGTTTCCCTACGGTTATCCATGGGACATAAATTGTATACATTTAACAATAAAAACTAAATGAAAGAATGTTGGCAATATAAAAATTTAACTTTTACAGTTGTGTATAAATTAAAGTGAAGTTTTTGTACAGATATTTATTGTGTTCTAGCTTTTATCTCAATCTCCCTGCAATATCAATTTCAGCCATGATGTCGCTAGTGAGCACTTGCTGTTAGTAGCAGCCAGCTACTTTCCCTTTCATACACATCGGAAAGGAGAAGGAGGGGCCCGAGGTGGATTCTGCGGGTCTCTCCCTCTGGCCCCTGTTCGCCAGTGCACCGTCTGGGGAGGATGGATCCAGGGAGCAGACCTGCAGGCTCTCCTAGATGGTCTGCCCGGGACGGGAGTGCCCCCTGGTCCCCCCTGATGGCGGTACCTGGCACAAAGAACGACCCTAGACTTTTGCACATGTGTTCAAAAGTCGTCTTATATGCCGGAAAATACGGTAGTATATTAGTTATTATGTAAAAATGTCTAAATAAATGTATTGTAAAAGTAAAGTATAGATCGTAGAAAATGGTAAACCAGGTAATTAGTGATTAATCTCTAATTAGGCCCCATTTGTATGTTTCTGTGTTAATTACATATATGCCTTTACTTTGTCTTTGCACTGCTCTTTTGGCCTGTAGACTTGCTACATAACTATGGCAATAGGATTCCACAGAGAGACAGCAACTGTATGTAGAAGGCTTTTAAGAACATACACTAACATTTTATGTTATTTTCATTTTGCTTAAGAAAATATAACTATTATAATTTAATAAAGGAGCAAGGGAATTACAATGTTGAAGGCAATTGTTACTTCGCTTAATGAATTAATCACTTTGTAAAGACTACCAAGTATTGTGCACTGTTTCTTATATCTGTTTGTCAAAAAAGAAAAAAAAAGTAATTTTTATTTAAAATTGTTAATAATTAAAGGCAGACAGAATGGAAAAAGTCTGAGAAACATCAAAATGAAGAATGTAGCACCCAGTTTAAGTGACTATGTAGAGCTCATAAAAATGAAAAACCATTTACATAATATGACCTATTAGATAAGAATGAGATGGTATTAATCCCTTAACGCCCATATCTACTGTCTGAACAGCAGGATAATAAAAGCCTTATAATGTTTTCTATGTCCATTACACAACTTAGTATTAACTTTGATTGCTCTGCTCTTACAATGTTTTACAGATTTCCAGACTAAAGTTATTATGTCTTTCAGATGTCTTTCAGAGCACAATTAAAGTTCCCAGTAAGCTCATCCGTTACAGTATTTGTGTTTCAAAAAATTTCACCAAAAATACATAATAATATAACTACAAATCATACAATTACATATAAATGCAACTAACCAGACTTCTTGATGGATCATTCGATTAGCTTAATTGGTTACATTTTGCTAAATGATTGTATTTAACAACGTTGTAGTCTCTCATTCCTTGGGTCACTTATCTTCTGTGTACATTATTAATTAAGAGATATTTTAAGTGAATGTAGGTATTTCACTCTACAGTTAATCCTTGAGTTCTAACATGGTTAAAACTCATACAAGAATGGAGCTGCCATCTCATCAGTGGCTGTACGGAAGCTGGGGGAGGGTAGCTTAGCCGCCCCTGCAGTGTCATGTCCTTCTGATGATTCCGGGTAAGGAATGGCATGGTGGGGGCAGCGGCCAATTGGAATCCCACATACAAATTTTTACCTAAACAACAGTCCATATCTCATACATAATCCAGATACTTCCTGTGCTTTTCTCGGGGGAAATTAAATTATCTCTTTCACATTTTAATGGTGCAAACAACCATTGTTCTAAGCACAGTCAATATCTTTGTCTGCAATGACATTTGGCGCACATAAAGAGTTTTTTTAAACCCTTATCTTATGATTCTAGCCTGGCCAAATGAAATTCAAGGACATGAGAAAACATGTATTCAACATACAGTATACTTGATACAATTTAGATGAATGCAATGATTTTTTTAAATCCTAAAAACAGGTGTGATTTTGGAAAAGGGTTTACGTTTTGGGGTTATTCTGAATGCTAAGAATTCATTTTTTATTTTAGATGAAGGGAGGTTGAAGAATGATGTCAGTTTTCTAATGTGAACAGTAGATGTACATAGGTTTGGAAAGCACAGGGATATATTGCATCAAGAAGTGGGAAAAAAATCATATTTTTAAGCAAGGTTATAGACATTTTCTAAAAGTATGAGGTTAAAGAATATGTATAAAACAGATTACCACACGATTAATAAGAAGAAGAACACACCAAGGGATGAGTGCAAATTTTAAAAAGTAGTGACTATAAAGGAAGATGAAAGAAGCAAAAAACAGGCTTATATTTGGCTGTATATGCCAGAAAAGTATTTTGAGGGTAGTTTAAGAAAATAACTGCCATGTGTATGATTTAGATTTTGTTTTATTTTGAGAGATGGTCAAATTTTTCGACTAGTCGAATTTATGAGCTGATTGCAAAGCCTCTGAAAATGATATCATCACCAAAAATTGCTAGAAATTTTGGAAAGAGTTGTGGGAACATTTGAAAAATTTCAAAATGTTTACTTGACTTTGAACTTAATTTATTCAAAAACTATTTGTGTTAGAGCTAAACTTTTTTGTAGTATACCCCCAACCCTTCCCTACATCTCCAGCAAGTTTGTTAATGATACCTTTGCAATTAACTTGAGATTGTCGAAGTGGTTGAATTCATTTGAAAAAATTTGATCATCTCTATAGACTAATTGTAAACATAGTATAAACCTCTAACACAGTGCATAAGTGAGATCCCTTTATAATCACCTGGGCAATGTGTTGTGTTGGTAAGTGACTATTGTCACAGAGTGTTTATAATGGTAATCTCCAGACATCCTTTTTGATTAGTGATGGGGAGCAAAACTTTTAGTGGTGCTAGTGATGTTCAATGTAAGCCGTGTTTATCTGCTACCCAACTAGGTATTCTCAAATTCAGAGTTGTATTTGATAATATGAGAGCAGTTATTCAGGATTTGAAAAATACAGGGGAAAAAAGTTACCTTTTTTTTGGAAAAAATGAATTTTCAAAGGTAATCATGCCTTTCAAATATAGAAGATTGTCAAAAGTCTGCATGCATCTCAGTGGAATTGCACCTTCGGTGTGTGATTTCTTTCTAAAAATAAAACGTGGTAAGGAGAAAATCATTGAATCCATGTGGATCACGAAAAATCCAGGCTGTGCACATTTGGTGATTCCTAGAACAGAAACCATACAGTACTGCACAGTGGGAGCGAGGTTCTTCTGCTTAAGTAAATGCAGGGTTATTTTTAATACCATTACCAGAAATGAAGACAATAACTTGATGATACTCCATAGATACCCCAGGTTTTCAGTTGCTAAAAATAAAGAGATACTTAAGGTGGGCATACGCGGTTCGATATTTCTGCTTGATCAACTTAAAACTGATGATTTTTAAGTTGATCATATGGAAATCCATTCCTGCACACCTGGTATGATCGACCAAATATGGTCAAAATCTAACAGAAAATTTATCGGACAAGTTGGTAAATTTTGCTCATTCCTACAAATATCTAAAGGATTTTTAAGTAATTATGGTTGTATTTATGAAAATAATTATAATCATACTATGCATGTGCTCCATAGTATAATCATAATTCAATTGTGTTTAACTCAATCACACTCTGTGGTAGTACAATTGATCGATGTTAAAATGATGTATCATCGTAAAATCACAAAAAACAATCGAATCTAAGATCAAAGTTGACCTGTGTATGACTAGCTTAACTCAGCAGACACACTGCAAATTCTAATAAAATAGAACAGAAGGTTGACAACCTGATAACTGAACGCAAAAAGCCTTGATGTATTGAATGTTATTTCGATGTAATTGGCTATTTGTTGTTATATATATTTCTTGTTTGATGATGACATTGCTTGCTATCTTGATGAAAGGGCTGTATGATTCCATACATGCTTTACTTTAATAAGTAAAGGCTTATACTGCAATCCTATGTGTGTTCCCAGAGAGTGTGAGACACCCAACCTATCAAGTTGGTGTAATTTTTTGGGTAGTGTATTTGTTGTAAAAAGTTCTCCTGCAAGGTCAAGCCATGCATCAATGTCATTCCAAAAGTAGTTTGTTAATTTGCTTATTAAAAGTGGTTTATTCAATTTGAAATTCAGATGTGTTAGAAACAAAAATTTGTATTTGATCATGTTAAGCTATTAAACCGAAAAGAAAATGTTTGTGATTTCTTAAGTGATTCATTGAAAAATAATCTCTTCATCTTCCTACAACCATCTTGAAATCTCTTCAAGTGAAGGAGCCTGCAGCTAAAACAATAAACACCTCAGCCACAACCTGTGCCTCATTTACATAGTAGCTGCTTTAATTTTGATGAAATATGCTAATGTATGCAAAATGAAATTCATCTTCTAATGGCACAAGACGATTAAACAATTTTTATGCTTAAATATTCTGTTTAATGAAATCAAACAGACCTGTGGGTGTGTGACAAATTTGCCTCAGCATGGAAAAATTAACGGATATCAAAAAAGACTAAGGCAGAATCATAAGCACTTTCCCCGATGTGATGGGCATTTCAATGTGCTCGCTAGATAGAAAAATAAACTTCAGTTAAATAATCTCATTGATTTGCTTTAAAACTACATTGCGATTTATATTCATCTTTACTAATAGGCAAATATAGTCCGATTTGTGCATATCCCTAATGCCTAATCTCCGCAAATCTCAATAGCCACGTTATAACCAGAATGAAAGTAAAAAACAGATATAGATTTTTGTGAAGGTTAGGAATGAGCAAAATAGTTTCACCAAAATGATTTCTCTGCGAAATAACCATTTTCACCATCTGCAATATTTCATAGAAGCAGAACTCTCATACTGTTTACAGAGCTGCTTAACTGGAATTTTCTTTATTTCTGTATTTAGCACATATACTTTTACTATTATTAACATTTATTTATATAGCGCTAGCATATTATGCAGCGCTGTACCATACATTAGAGTGGAGATACAACACAGTATAACACACAGGTACAGGTAATGACACAGGAGGAGTAGAGGACCCTGCCCGGTCGGGCTTACAATCTAATAGAATAGTCATATACTGTTGGCCTGTGCAGTTACAGTCATTGAGTTTAGTTGTTTTCTTACGTTTGTTTTGGTTTTGGTTTTTTTTGTTTAAATGTATGTTTATCTTCCTTTGTCCTTAATGATTTTCAAAGGTTTTTTTTAGCAATGTAATAGCTTTTCAGTGTGTTTAACCAAAATGGCAACAAAGTCATTTGATTTTGCTTTTCAAATTTATAGGCAATGAAGTGTCTCAGTTTGCTTTATTCATATTTGTTTGTCTTGTATTTATTGTAAATATCACATTTATTGAAGGAGCTGTCATATCTTTGATTTAAAGAATTGTTTTATTTATTGTTTTAACTGAAACCAGGTATGATAAAAGCAGTGGGCTCCTGTGTGTCCTTAAAGTCAACTTTTCTCTACACTTAAAAAAAGTCTAGCCATTACATACATTTAAATATGACCTTTGATTATAGGACAACATAAATACTTCTTAAGGTGTTTTTTCTGCAATGTGAGGAGAGGATATAAACCAGTTACATAAGAACCTAACTCCCAGGCTGTATGAACTGCCAAACACCGCTCTATTCAATATAAATGGTCCCCAGAGTGCCATTCTTCTGAGTCTCCCACAGCTCTCAATGGTTCTTACACAGGGTGGTTAGTCGGACAACAAACTGAGAGCTCCAAAGACCCTCAGACGCTCCAAACATTGCCAGTTACCCAGTGGACTTTGTTGAATCACTTCTATTGAACATACTGGTACATAGCAGGGGAAATATACATTCAGACTTTTTTTATAGTTAAATACTTAATTTAAAATTTTCAATTGGGCATTTTGTCACTTTGCTTAAATGAAATGATAACATTTGCCCTTATATTGTAATAACACTCCTAACTAATGCTGGACGTTCCTCTTTTGCATAGTGAAATTGCTTGAATTTTGAGTAATGCCATTGGAAAATCCATTCAAATCAAAGATGCTGTCTTGGTTGTAGCTGGCACACGCTGGATTTTTTCATTATCTGATACAGTGAACAAGCATGGGGTGGTTAAAAAGGTGGGTATTGAAGGCATAGTTGGCATTTTCGTTGGATAGGATGTGCACTTTGGATACTCGGGAGTATGTTTTTCCAAATGCATGTTTAAAAGCATGGTGTGAACCAGGCCTAATACAGAACTGCATAGATAAAGTACCAGTGTCCCTTTATTGCTAGTGCTGTCTGATTGTACCAAAAGTCACTTAATTTTTCTCTCTATATCCATTTTGGTTTAAAAGAAAACATGATGTCTATCTGCAATTTTATATTTGAAATGCTGTCCCAGGATACTATATTCCTTACTATAAAAATATTTACTAAGCAGCAAATTGACCTTGCTTGGAATAATTTCAAGTATTCAAAGTCCTGCAATTGGAGAATTTGCTATTATTACTACTTAAATGATATCGTACAATCTAAAGTATGTTAAGATGACCATATACAGTAGTAAAAGTGTTGTCAAAGCAGATGGAAGGAGCGTGGAAAAAAAGTACAATAAGGCCTCAGGCCCGTAGAGAAGTCTATATAAGGTTCTCTTGGAAATAGCTGTGGAAAATTGCGTTCTCACACTAATGTTATTGTTGTTGTGTATGAGTGTGATTCCGTTTTTAAGCCAAGAGACATGGTGCAGAAAATCATTTTTCACAGTTTTCCCATGACTTACTAAGATGTATCATTCAGACATCAAAACATAAGTGAAGTTTAAACTGCCAAAGGTGTTCACTCACCCCTTGTGTCCCAGCATCATAAAGAATGCCTTGCCAGCTCTTGGCATTTCCCCAAATGAGAATGGGATATCTAATGTTTCAGGAGACAGTAAAAAGTAGTGAAAAGTAAAGATGCAGCAGAGCGAATGGGATTTTTCTTCTTGAGAGCGAGAAGGTCACAGCTCTTTAAATCAAGCTGCACGGTTGGCAAATTCCTTTATTAATATGTGCCTCAGTCTGGATTTAAGGGGGTACTATCAAGTATTCATTTGAAATCTTGACATCAGAAATAGCATTACTGGCCACATGCTGGGTAACCACGGGATAATGTTTTTTTGTTGTCAGCCAGTTTCTTCTACAGAACATTTACACTGTAATTCCACAGACCTCTTTGTTCCCGAATTGTGACAACTTAGAGGATGTATTGCATATTAGAAAAAAGGAAGATTTATATTTACAGCAATATTGGCTGGATGTTCTTCAGAGGACATTTTTCCTCCAAATTTAAAAAGTTTAAAGCGATTATTTTGTAAGAGTATTCTTATTCTGAGTAATTTTAAAACTAAACTTCAGGCAAACATGAAATACACAATTGTAAAAAATACAAACATATTGGAGCTGTTTTCCCTTCTAAGTGATTTATATTTTTGTCTATCCTGTCCTAAGATTTATAGATCTACCAGGCTGCACAGCTAGTCTGATGACCTGATAATTTTCTACAGATCTATAGCAACACAGGTAGGTCACCTACCTTCTCCCAGCCTGTGAATGAGCACTGAAGGTCTGATGAAATCTTCTATCTTCTCCGGCACTGCTATTCAAAGCAATATAGGAATCTGATTCCATCATTAATTAGCCTCCTTGGCTAAGATGATTCATTTATTTCTTGTAGGTAATGGCCTTTTTAAACATGCTTAAAGTCCTGTTTTAAATTTACTTAGTATCTATCATATATATTTTGTATTTGGCTTTAATTATAAAACGACTTGAATTCAAAAATATGCTTATAGACTAACGTAAGACACATTACTCTATGTGATATTTCTGCTACACCGAGGCAAAACACTTCCGAGACAATACTGAAAAATTTTACTTACTACTTAAATTTTCAATTCATTTTCTATTTAAGACCTAAGCGCAGGGACAACATTACTGGGTTACGACCGAGCTGGCAGACTAAGGGTTAATAAATCCTAAAGTGCTCAGTTATTATGTAACTGATTGGTTAGGTTGGTTAGTAGGAGGAGTCATCTTGTAGTTTGGTTTGAAAAAAGATTTCACATTTCATTTGGAAGGATAGTGTGTAAATCAATACCCTTTTGAGCAATCGATCATGGCGCAATGACACAATAGATAGCAAAACGATCGTCAAATAAATGTGCACCACTTTGCAATTGCCGAATTGACTCCGGGTCGATACTTTGGGTCCCCATCCAAAGTAATGAAGATCAAACAGGAAGTTACCAACATGATCGATAGAACAAGGGTTTTCTTGTTTTCTGACTCTCGAACAATCGTTTGCCATCAATCTCCACGTACGTGAATGGTGATCGATCGTTTGGAAATCAAGAAAAAATCGTCTTGTGTATGGGTACCTTTAGGTTTTGAGACTTGTCATGTCAGCTGTGGGTTGTCTTATTTATTATTGATTATTTATTTGTATAGAGTGAACGTATTACACAGCGTACAATAAATAAGAGTTGAGATGCCACACAAAATAACACACAGGTATAGGTTATGACACAGGAGGAGTAGAGGACAGGAGTTGTAAGAACCTTGAAGGTGGTCTGGTCATATAAACAGGTAATTAGAAAGGACATACGTACGTAGTCCCACCCTTGTCGAGGTGCCAAGGAGCTAGTTCAGTACGGTGGTGTCTGAGTTTTATTTTTATTATCTCTGAGTCCATGTGGATGTATTGGGTAATACAGGTATAGGATGCTGGATTACTGCCTTCAAGGGACCTTCATTTTAAATTATAATGTTCTGTTATTATTATAGTTATATGTTATTTTTTAGTTTTTTATGTTGAATAAAAGGCTGCCGGGCCATTTCACCTCCATTCTGTGTGAGTCTCAATTATTCCAGTTCGGTTTTTTGGATTTAAGGCAAAAGAGGGACAGCCATCTTTTATACCATATACAAAGGTTGGCCACATATATATGCTGCTCTTACTTGGTAAAGGTGACCATACACGTGCCGATTTTTCGGCCGTTTTTAGCCCTCCCGACCGATCCGGTCGGGCAGGTCGGTCGGGATTCAGAACTGTTTTAAAATCGGCTGAAAAGTCGGTCGGGTCCCGACCGCGGATGCCCGATTTTTCGGGAAAACGGCAGCTTGTATATGTCATGTACAAGCTGCCGTCATGTACAAGCTGCCGTCTTCCCGAAAAATCGGGCATCCGCGGGCGGGACCCGACCGACTTTTCAGCCGATTTTAAAACAGTTCTGAATCCCTCCCGACCGACCTACCGGATCGGTCGGGAGGGCTAAAAACGGCCGAAAAATCGGCACGTGTATGGTCACCTTAAGAGTGGATCATTCTCTATTTTCTAGAAGTGATCACTAATGTTTGTTCCCTTTTATTGAAATCTAAGCTCTGTACAAAGCTTCAGAAATTAGATGCCTAGTAGCTTTAAGAGCTTGGGTGGCTTCCTTAATAGCCATCTATATCTACCCTAGAGCTTCTTAAAGATGACTACGATAAAAAGCAATTGATTGCATCTTTTAAATCTCTTGCCTGTTTACGCTGATTTATGAGACATCTGACAATTAGATTCATGTAGGTATATGCTTATTGTTTACACAGCAGTTCATAATTTAATTGTCCAACATGTGTACACATTAAAATTAATATTTGTTTGGCTGGCTAGTGGGACTAAATGTGCAGCAGTTTACTGAATATTCATATACAGTATATCACTTTATTTTTTTCCTAATATCAATGCTAAAAATGCACTAAGCTAAAGCTGTTAAAAAGATAAATGAAAATGATGAAGGCAATTATTCTTGAATCATCATAACGCACAGTGCCCCAATGCAGTGCACTGAAGTGTAATCTAGATTAGATGTACCCAAATCACTCTAGACAAAATTATTTACTTCCCAATATACTTGTATCCTTGTGTTTTAATTAAGTCACAAACTTCCCATTGCTGTTACTCATTCCACTCCACTAATTATAATAGTTTTGCATTACAGGCTTTGATTTAAGCATGCCTGAGGATGAGGCACTGGAGGGCACTTATACTAAGCTGAAAAGATACAATACACAGACGGCATTGGCATTCATTGCTTATTCCCCACTTCATCTGTTATTTAAAACTATTCAATACTTAATCTGTTATCATAACAGATAGTGGAAAGTGATCACTTATGTACAGGAAAACATATGTTCTATTTAATTTTTATTTAATGTATATCTTCTTTTTAACATGTGGACTTGGCATCGTTTGCTGTTCTAAAGAAAAGTTTTTTTTTTATTTTCTTATATCAGTTTAGACTTGAGTAATTACAGATTATAATGGTTTATTAAGTTCTAAATTGAAATAGCCAGCATCAGTAGACATAAACAAGCCGTAATGTGTGATGCCAGCAATACATGGCCACTAAAACAAAGCTAAAGTGACAGGTCAAGCAATCAAACAAGCCATTTTTTACTTTTTACCTTAGCTCAGCTTTATATTTGTCCCAAGCATGAAAAAATACACTCACTGTTGACTGTCTCGCTACCTCTGATGGAAATCTCTTCCAAGGACCAACTACTACTACTTTTATGGTCAGCTTTGAGCATTTGAGCTAAGCTTGTGCAGATTAACTTCATTTGAAAACACTGCTTTGCTCATGTGGTCTAACTAGAGATCTGTACAGTAAACATTGCCTTGCTGCACTCCTTGCTCAACTTACATGTCTGAAATGAGATTCCCCAAATCTCTTTGTGTTTAGTTTTAAATACTTAATAAGTTAAGGCAATAAGAGTATTATTTTTCCCAAGATGCATTATTTTTCATTAAAATGCAATGAGCTGCAATTTTTACAGTGTTTACCAATAGTGATGAGCGACTAGGCAATATTCGGATTTGCATAATTTCGCGAATATCCGCCATAATATTCAATTCCATATTAGTAATCTCGAATATCCGCACTTGCAGACATGAATCGCGTTCACGTTGGATATCCGATTATATATTCACGAATATTCGCAAAATGGCGATATTCGAGCTAAATATTCGAATATTTGAACTCAACGCTATTTACCAATTTTCCAGCAAATCTAAAAAATTATGTTCCACATCTGCCCTATCACAAAGTGTACAAAGAATACACTGACTTTAAAATTGCAATTCTCTGAGGCCAAATTATGTCCAAAAGGCTTTATATTTAAATCAGAAAGCACATTTTACACCAATGTTGTTACTCATAAGGCCTTTTAGTAAGCACAGTGAAACAAAACATGTGAATTTGTCATCGTGTTGCTAATGATTCAAATAAAACGTGTTGACTTTGATGTTATAATGGTTAACATGTTGAAGTAGAGTTTTCCAGAGAGATTTGATTCTTGGGTGGTGATTGAGAGGAGGTGTGTCCATTCTATTTCAAGCTGCAGCAATTTTTGTATAAGTACATTTGCTTATTAATATGTAAAGTCTTAAGGTAGCCATAGGCGGGTCAATTCTTTTGTCATCATCTCTCGTTTCGATCGGAACATGTAATCGAAAAATGGATGATCGATCGCAAAGCGATCAAAGTGCACACCACCTTGATTAATAGATTTATCGTCCATCTCTGTTCAGAAACCATCGCAGGCTCCCAAAAAAGCTTAATTGTTAATTTTTAGGGGGGAACTAGACCCAGAAAAGGGGTGGCCAATCCCTGTGGGCTTTTGAGGTGAATATTAATGTCAAATATAGAGTTCCAGTCGAAGGAATGAGGTCATACTTTTATTCCAACAAAAGTGTACAAACAATACAAAGAAGTCACAAATAAAACATGTCTTACAATATGTCTTTGATTACCATAGAATACAAAATTTTTCCTGTCATCAATTAAATGAAATCCAAAATATTATGTCATGTCCAATATTCTCCAATCGAGTGCCTACGCGTTTCGTCCCATTTAGGGACTTCTTCAGGGATTTTGGAGCGTTTCCTAAACGATCATTAAAAATGTCATTGCTTGTGTTATCCTGTATCTTTACATCATACAATAGGGTATTGCATATATTATACGCAGGCATCCACGTCAATCCATCTTTACATTAGTTTTTTTATATAATTCACGTCTTATTCAAATACTACTGAAGACTGAGTAGAGAACCCGGTCTTGCAGTGAAAAGCCAGCTCCGACTATGACTACGCATTCCAGGATGTGACGTCACTGACGCAACTTCCGTTCCGCCGTGAACATGCGGACGGCGGACTATTTTAAAAGTTCGATCCGCCTGTTTGTGGACAGACCTTGGGGAAGTTCGGCCATCACTATTCAAGTGACTTTTAAGCGTCATCTAGTCTGGGACTGTTTTGTTGGATCCAGAGTTGGACAAAGTGAGAAGCACAATAATTGGAAATAACTAGTTGGTGAAGTTTCATCCTGCAGTACCATAAGGAGCTAAAAAGTCTATATATGCCAGACATACCTTAAAAAAAGTAAATGGTAGATATAAAAACAGGAAGTGGCTAGCACTTTCCAGGCTTTACCTTAATCAATCTGCTTTGGGATGAATTTGACAGGAGAGTGAAAGCAAAGCAACATACAAATTAACATTTGATCAACAAAAGCTGGGAAGAATTTCTGAAGAATACTTATTATCATTGTAAAAAGATTTTTTACACTTGTTTATCTGTTATATCTACCAAATGTGGCTACTTTAATGGGTCAAAAATGCAGAATATATTTTGCTATATCGCAGTTTGTTTTGCATTATATTTTGCTACATACATGGATTATTTGATCTTATTGTTAGTTTCAATTGTTTATTTGTTTTATCTTATTGTTTAGAGTACAGCTGGTCATTTGACAATTTTGAGTTAATTGCAAAGCCCCTGAGCATGGTATCATCACCAAACTTGCTGGAGATGTAGGGAAGCGTTGGGGGTATACTACAAAAAAAGTATTGCTCTAACACAATTTCAACTTAATTTATGTAAAACTACATATGCTAGAGCAAAAATGTATTTTTTTCAAATGTTCCCACAACCCTTCTCTACATCTCTAGCAATTTTGGTTATGATATCATTTTCAGAGGCTTTGCAATAAGTTCAAAAATCAGCTAGTTTCTAATGCTTAGTTAAATTATTATCGTATCTTATTATGTTATCTTGTTCCAGCTTTCCTGGATTGGTTGGGTCAGTCACCACACTTCAGTCGGAGGATAGTGTGCGTCGCATGAATTTCCCACCCTGCCTCAATTTTTGGTTTATAATGCTTTGATTGACTCCTTAATCTTTCCTTTATAACTTGTCACGGCAGCTGTGGGGTTGTTAGGCCCATTGAAGGTGGTCTGGTCATGGAAAAGATAATTGGAAGCGACTACTGTAGGTACGGAGTCCCACCCTCTGGTAAGGATGTCAGAGTGCCAGGGAACTAGTTCTGTAATATGGTATATGCATTTTATTTAATTGTCTCCGAGCCAGTGTAGTGCGGCTAGAGGCCTATGTATTGGGTATTGCAGATACAGGATAACTGCCTTCAAGGGACCTTCAATTTAATCTATAATGGTCTGTTTAATTATTGTTATATATTTTGTTAGTTATGTTGGAAATAGAAGGCTTTCCGGCCATTTAAAACCCAATCTGTCTGTGTCTTAATTATTCCAGTTAGTTTTTTTGTGAGTGAATATTGTTGAACAATTCAGATAAAGGGGACAGCTATCTTTTATACCCTAGTCAAGCAGGATATATGTAAGTGGTTGGATTACAGGGTTAAAATCTATGAAAACGTCCATAATAAAGAAAAATAGTGCAGACACCAATATCTTAGCACTGATATAATGCAAAATATTAACATGTTGGGCTGAGAGGTAACAAAACAAAACTCATGAAAAACTCATTAAAGCTTCATGTTAGAGAATAGAATGTGTGGGCTTGATAAACATCTGCAACGTTTACAGAGTGCAGATTTTCTTTTTGTTTTTACAGTGTTTTTTAAAGCAAAATGATTTCATTACACCAGGGAAATTTTAAAGCTTAATGTAATAGAACCAAAATGTGTTGCACTGTATAATATTAACTAGCACACTTGTCTTAAGCACCGTTTTATGTGCTTTAAAGTTAATGTAGTTAGCAAAATTGTGTTGTGTGTCCACACAAATCTCAGTGCTAGTTGTTGATGTCACAGAAGTGGCATTGTCCTGAATTATGTCACATTACCCACTGATAAACTGTTGTAAGGTAACTTCCCTGCATTTGAAATGTGACAGGGATGTAACTAGTTTAATACTGTTGTTGTAAACATTTATAAAATGAAGATGACTTTGCTACCATATCATACTTTTTGCAAGTTAGTTAGCCACATAGTTTTCTGATGGGCTTGAAATCCAATCCAAAAACAAAAAAACAGAGAAGCTGATGTAATATATGCAGGATTCAGTCAGACTGCACCCTAAAAAAACAAATGGAAATCTAAAAAATAGATAACTGGTTACAGAAATAAGCTTTAGCATCTTTAAAAAGAATGTAAATTAAGTTTTACTTACATGTGAGTTGTCACAATGAAACAGAAGTGTTCCAACATACCAAAATATATTTACATTCCTTCTCTGCTCTTGTCTGTGGCAGTTGTCATATTTTATCCTCAGTAGTCTTCTGGAGGTTAATGAATTGCAGTAACATGGTCACTGAAGGGTACCAGATATATTGTTTTTAATGGTGAAATCGTGGCTCCATAGACAATGAGGCACATTTAGCTTAATTTCATTACAGGTAAGGATTTATATATTGTTTGTATGCCTATTTAATATGCCTCAAGCATAATTCTGTTCTGGATTTAAAGTTGACCTTTGGGCACAGTAGTTTTAGTCACACATTGAAACAAGTTATATGCTAAATAAATACCCGAACTAGATAATGTGTCATGGATCAGCAATTCAGGATATATTTTAGCAGAGCATCACAGAAACAGGAAGGCGTTTTTTTTTTTGCCAAACAGGTCAGCAATGGCAGCTTACATAATCTTTCAGATGTGTAATAATGAAGAGGGGAGGCACAAAAGCAATACCATCTCACTTGGCAAATTAGGAGAATATATATGTCAGGAGTAGCAGTGAGATTTATTTTAGCCACACGAGAAGAAAGTCTAATTTGACTTACATTGGTAGCTCTCCCTTCCCCAAATATTTGATATTCGTTATTTGTACCATTTGCAGACATTTACAAGCCCACTGTATAGGGTTAGTCCCAGAGGTATAGGGCATAGCATTCAGTAGGAAGGACCTTCCATATTTTCTCCCATGTTTTATAAAACTTTGAGTTTTTGACAAAATGGATTTTGCATTTGTTAGGAGCAAAAAAACATAGGACAGTGACATAAATTCATATCTCCGACCTATAAAACATTAATAAATAGTTAAGCTGCCCAACTAGCTATCTGTGTAGACGTGGCCTTACAAAAAGAGTAGGTTAACTTCTAGACTGTATGACTTACTGCATATCTACTACTCACTTTTAGTGATGTCGCGAACCCGAATTTTCGGGTTCGCGAACGGCGAACGCGAACTTCCGTA
>CM070032.1:75199597-75222861 GCA_036250615.1 Ptychadena robeensis | reverse complement strand
TTGTTTTTTTTGTTTTTTTTGGGGGCACAATGCAATGTTAGTCTGTGGAGTTTATTGCATGAACAGAGTGCAATTGCAATATAACATGCAGCAAAGCGCACACGCATGCACAATGCTGCCGAATGCGCACAAAGAAGCGCGATGTAAGGCAATCTAATATATTTGAACGAATAGCAAATACCGCTTTATTAATTCACAAAATTACGTGAATACGAATATGTCACATGCCGCTCAACACTACTCTCAAAGATGCCACACAATCATCCATAGAAAATAAGGTCATTTGCAAATTAACGAAGTACAGTTTTTGTGCAGCTCTAAAAAACAAAAAACTAAAATATATGAATACAAAAATAAAAAAAAATAAACAATTGAGCATATATGTGTGGGATGATAACAAGAACTTTGAGCTCTGCCCACAAAAACTTTTGACATAAGTTTTACATCATCACAAGGATTAAAGGATATATTCCAATGCATATTGTCAGTGTTCAAGAAGTGCCCTGGCTGCCAATGTGTAATTGCATTGATTGAATGATTCCAGAAAATTATAAAATTAAGTAAGGTAGTTGGCCTTCCTTTCCTGCTATAGAGAAGATGAAAATATACCAGGATGGAAATGATCATCACAGATAGGAAAATAAACACTTTGTGGATATAGTTTAACCCTGCTGGCAGTAATTTCAATTGATGCTTGGGGGAGATTTTATTATTACTGAGCAACACTAGGGATGGGTTACCTGTTCTACAGAAGTCAGTTTGTGGTCTTCCTCTAGGGTGGACTCGTCCTGTATTGAAATACAGTCAAAGGTGTTTGAAGTCCTAGCATCCCTGGTTGATGACACTAGGGATGTACAGAATGGTTAAGAGCTGATAGGAAATGAAACCTCACTAGCAGTACAACCATACTCAGTACATAGTAGAAGTTATTGATGACTGGAATGGTGGGAAACCATTGCCACCTACTTAACATGGAGGTCAATGGTGCCACCCTCTTCAGCATCACCGATGATGCCGCAGAGGCAATGCCAGAATCTGAGGTGACCAGGACAGGCAGCACACACTGAGACCAGATGGGGGTTATTGGGCATATGGTTATGTTAACACAGAGTAGTTCATAAGGCAGAAGATCCAATATCCCCCAACACAGACACATGTAATATTTATTAGGTATTTAAATGTTAACCAATATAGTAACATTAAACAACTCAGAACAGTGCTTAGAAATGGTGGAGTTGATTAAATATAGATAGGGGAAAATGAGTCTTAACAGTCTTAATTAGGGGTAAGAGGTACAAACAAAATAAAGGGAGGGGAGAAGGGGTATCAAGGGAAATATTTTAATAGGAAAGTCATTTCCAGAGGGTTAATAGAGAGGGGCCCTAGGGATTAATGATCGCAAATCAGGATACTGGACCAAAGCTTAAGCCTTCAGGTATCCGATCCAAGGTAATCAGACCATTTCAAACATTTTCAGAGAATCATTTAGGACTAAGATACGTTTTTCATTTACCGAGATACCCGTAAGTTGGTTTTTAACTTTGACAAAAGATGGTCACTTCCAGGATCGAGCAATGGTTTGACCAGTTGCCAAGCAAATAAAGGAGGCCAATTCATTTTGTACCTGTTGAGGTGATTTGGGTACTTGTGTAATAAGGTTTCCCACCAGTGTGTATCAGGGTGTTTTTAAATTAATCTAAATTTGGTTCTTATTCTTAGAGTATATTCTTGCCATGATTCATTAATACATTGTATTGGCTTTATTCATGTGAAGCTGCCTTTAAAACTACATTTAGAGGAATTAATTAAACAACAAACCAAAAGAACAATACTAAAAATGGATAGAGAAGATTTTATCCCACCAGGTGCTGCTATGCCACCAGCCATTCAGGATTGCTCAGAAGGAAGTCAGTCTTCTTGAAGGTATCAATAGATTGAAGAACAGACATGTCTATTTATTTTGTACTTTTGTTCTAATCAGCACAAAAGGAATCATTGAAGACTTCTATTGACCCTGGTCATTAATTAGTTACATTAACTGTACATGTTAATTAGCTGTCATTCTATTGAGGCTTGTAGCAATGGCTTAAAAATATCTACAAACTCACTCTCTGCTTGTGTCTCTGCTTGGGTCAGATGAATAGTTTTATCTGAGCCAAGACAGATATTTTCTTAACACTTTTTCATATGATACTAACAATTCTCAGTATTTTTCAGCTTATATTGACTCATTTATGGAGTCTTATTGAGAGGATTTATGAAGACCAATTAATAGCCAAGAATTGACAATGACTAGAGTCTGATGGGAAATCCATTAACCATAACCGTTGTGATTTATGAAAGACGGATGTAAAAAAAATCAATTTATTTCTATGAAGTAGTAGGTAAAAACTTGCATATAGCTTTGGCTGACAGTATTTTTGAAGCTGGCTAAAGTCCTTGGAACCTAATCGACATTTTAATTTGGATAGAAAACTGTCAAGAAGTAATTCATTCAGTCTTAAGAGAAGTATGGCATGTGCCATTATTGACCTACACATATAAAAGTCATCTGTAACTCTATTAGTTATTCACCTCAAACAATTACCCATATCAGGACAACCAGAGTTGTAATTTTTGTCAGACATATTTATATAGTATACACAAACTTTTTTTGTCTCATTTACAGCACATGAGGATGTTTTTAACAACATAAATACCTGCTTCTCTGTTAATGAACAGTATTTCAAAGCATTGCTCAGCTTGATTCACAGTGAGAACCGTGGAGGTCAGAAGATGCAGTCAACCTACCTGTCGAGGCAAGCATATTCCTCACACAGTGACATGGAATTTAATGCTAGAGAGGTCACCTCTATAAGAAGAAATCATAGCTGCCTGCGAGCAAGTGCCAAATGACAGCCTTTAAAAATATTAATATGAAACTCAAAGAAAATAGGTCCCCTGACAATAAATTGTTAGCGAGAGAACTGACCTTGTTTCAGTCCACTTAAGAGATATTTAATGTACATCACTTAACCTGTTCATTCAAGGTGACAAATGCTTTTAACTATCCGCTATAACATATGTATGTATTTTTCTCCTGTGATATTGTACTGATATCTGTTAAGGCAAGTACATGTCCTTTTGTACTTCTAAAAAGTTTACATATGTAGAAATATTGAATGGAAAGTTATATTGTCAATATAGGTCAGTTTTCATGTTTTAAAAATGATTTATTTAAAAAAATAACTACATAAGGGACTCGATTTAGTATAAGTTGAGAAATATTCAAAGACATAGAAAATAGTATGCTATAAATGAACCTGTTGTGAGGGTGAAGATAAATATAAATCTCTCTTACAATAAAGCCCTACCAAAGGACAAAATGACTAAGAGGGAGAAATTAAGGAGTAAAATATTTGTTTGATCGGCTTATCCAAGACCATGAAACTTATATTGGTGGGCAGTAATTTCCAATAAGATAACATTTTCCTATACTAGGGTTGCTGTTGTAGAGTGGGAATTGACTGGGTAGTATTGTGTGTGGGACAGTTATTCAAGGCGATAGATTATTATATTGAAAAACTATTTTTTATATTAACAGCCAAAAAACACTAATATCATTCACACACAAAGCAGTTAATGTTCCACAAGCTACTTTTACGGCTCCAGACTATACAAACCTCTCTGGTGCTGAGAAACTTTATGGTCCATCTTAAACCATACTAAAAATGGAAAGTTATGTCCCACTCTAAAGACCAATTGGTCTTCTTTGTTTTCAGGGCCACTAGACAGACAATAGCTAGATCCTGGCAACAGCCCACTCTCAGCTTTGCAGAAGTGAAGCAACGCATTATGGGGATTATGATAAATGAAAAGATTACAGCCATTCTCACTCACAGCCACCCCCAATTTTTAAAAACTTGGTCTCTGTGGATTGCTCACCTCCGTTCATAGGGCTTTTCCCATTACCTTCTGTCCTCCTGAGCTCCCTTCCCCCCTCATGTTGGAGATCCTCACTTTTTCCTCATTTTTGCTTCTCTTCCCTTCTCTCACCTGTCCTTTCTCCCCCTCCCATTTTTTCTTCCTTTCTCTTCCTTTTTCTTCCTTCTTTTCTAAAAAAATTCTAACAGTAGTTAGTGTCTGGCATTTTCTGGACGCCAAATTCTTATATGTTTTTTTTTTATTTGCACAAGTGGTAAAAAAAAATTTGTAACATAAAAAGTCATATAAGCTCAAGGACTAAGCTCACCTGATTGGTTGAAATTATGTCAGATGGGCATGGGGCCTCAAGAGATGTCTTGTATGCTCAAAAAAGATTAATATAACTTCTACTTTATGGAGTGCAGGACTTGTGTTTCTCTGCATGGATATTTTTTATATAGATGTTTACATATAGTGTCTGAAACAATTCATGATCAGAGAAACTCTAGTTGAAGTTTTGTTTGTTTCTCAGCAGCCTAGACTTGCCATGCTCCTTCTCCCAGCCGGGACTTCCAAACTTCTAACGTAAACACAGTGTATTTTCCATGTTTTTAAATAGCTTGAAGTACATTGAGTACTACTAAGGCTACTGAACAAGCAAATATGGTTCCCATGTGATGAATATTGAGGATGATATTCCCCCTCTGCTTCTCCAGAAATAAAACTTATTTTAAAGTTAATTTTCTGATTGTTACGAATAGAGATGGAGGCAAAATTGTTATTCAAGTTGAACTAACTTTATGAAAATCTTAGATATGATAGGGCAATACTTTTGTGATAATACCATAAACAGGGGTTTTGCAATAAACTAAAAAATCAACTAGTCACATGTTAGCAACCATCTCTAGTAAGGAAATACTTAATGTGCAATACTTTGGGTCTTTTCACAAGAGCCGTGCTGCACTTGCAGTTGTGGTTTTTGCCGATAATATAAATGCTTACCATGTTACTGGCAAAAAAAAGCTTATTTTCCATGCGCTTGCATCTCATATACAAATGTTTCTGCAGTATTTGTTTTCAGCAGCTGTAATGTATGAAAAAACTTGGCTTTCTATCAAAAGAATATGTTGTTGCATTGCCCTGTTGAAGTAATTTGTTTTAAAACCCTATGTTTTATCAAGAAAGGAAATCTATTTTTAGAAACAATGTAAACTTAGTCTCTTCTTTAGCCTTTAAGGGTTTACCCCAAATGTAGCTCAGGGTGAGTTTGCTTGCCCCGCAAACTTTTTAACCCCCCCCCCCTAGCAATTGGAATGAGTCCAGTTTGCCCAGCCTGAACATGCAAAGAGTACACTGGACAAGCTGGACTCATCCAAAGATGATCGCAGCCCTGTGGCTAAATCTCACCTTAACTGGCACCTGTGGTGGCTCCAATCGCTTTTCGGATACTTCCTGCAATGAAGCGGAGCCCCCTCCCATTGTCATGTACGTGATAATGTCATACTGAGTGCCTAGATTCTTAAATACAGATTGTATTGAATTGCATTTTCTGAAAAAACTGAGAAATGCTTTCTTTTCTGTAGTGTTGCCCCAACCGTTTATATCTCCAGCCATTTTGGCGATGATACAATGTTTAGGGGCCTTGCAATTAACTAACACATTCAGCAAGTCCAAAAAATTGGACCATATCTACTTATTACACTAGACATCTCCACCCTTTGAAATGTAATTTGTTTTACATAATTGTGTATTTCAAACATTATTATATTCACTAGACTACTAGACCCTTGCACGGACATATTTTGGTAAGCTATAGGCCTACAACAACATTCTATTTTACGCTTTTGGTACAGAAATCTGGACTGTAGCAAAGCACTAGGGAGGTCTTTCATTTTTTTTTATGATCATACAAAAACATTAAAATCATGATAATGGATCAACAATATTGCCTTTAAAAAATCTCCTGGTATACTGACCTGATTAGGTTGCTTATATGTACCCTTTAATAGTGTAATATATTTAAATAATAAACCAACAATGGCTGTAGTGATATAGGTAGCATGCCGACATCCCCCAAAATAACATCAGAAATAGCACTGCAGACCAATTAATCCACTGGTCCCTTTTGTGGCACCCTTTATTAGGAACTTAAATTCTTCCTGGTATACACAATATATGGGACGTTAACGGACAAAGTACAAAGTAAGAAGAAAAGATATAATGTAAAGAATTGGTACTTAACAAATGGTGGGTCTAGGTCCTGAAAATTAGTGTGTGTGCCCATAGAGCCCGGCTGCTGTTTAGTCACTGTTCAGGGTGCGGTATTGCCAGTATCGCGTCCTAAACACATCTGATGTCAAACGGCACCCAAGGGAAAAACCGCACAGTTTTCTGTGGTGTAGACGCAACCTTAGTTTAATAGGGTATATATTTTTTTTATGTAAATATTTTACAATTTTTTTTTTTTTAATGCTTGACTATATGTTTAAGACATGATGTATAATTTTAAAAATCTGTATACAATTATGTAGAAATACTCATTGGAAATGTGTAATTGAATGTGGAGGGATACCTAAATGATATATGAGATAATTCCTTAAATCAGCAATTAATGCAAAATTTTAAGGACACCATAAATCTGAAAAGAATGCAACTCTAAATAGAATCTTAATAGAATTCTAATTATTTGTACTGATAAATAACTATTGTATATCAAGCTTCAGGAAGGTAGACTATCCATTGTATAAACAAATGTGTAAAGTTTTCTTTGTTTGTATTGGTCAAATGCTAGGTAAAATATATTTTGTTTCTCTCAAAGTGGACCTATACTGGAAAATAAAAACAAAAATATGCTGAATTAAATTTTTACTTATCTGTGAGCCAGCAAGATGGTGGAAAACTGCTCCACGATCCTAAAAAAATATATTTAGGCAGCACCTGAAGAGGTAGGGGACAAGAAGTGCAGAACAATCAGGATTTACACATCACGTTTTACTTAGTAGGCCAATTAGGTGTGGGGTGAGGAGTAACTAGAGATAATTCCCCTTGCAGCTAATCTAGTTAACTCCTTTTTTTTGTTTTTAGTAAAATATACTAAATTATGTGGCCCCTCCCACCAGTCTCTACATTACTCTTAATTAGTGATGGCTGAACTGACTGCCCGGTGGTCGGTTTGCGGTGAATCACATGTCGGACGGACACTTCTGATGTTTGGTTCACATCCCATACATTATAACAGAGGCAAACTACCCCCTCCCACAACAGTTAGGTGGGACGTTCAGCCAAATATGTATTTTTCACATACGGGTCACCCCCCATCCAATAGAAGCATAAAAAACCATGGGGTTCCCCCGAGCATACCAGACCCCCTGCTGGTATAGGGTGTTGTATGCTCTAGAAAGGGGGGACCCAAATAGCTTTGGGTCCACCCCAGAGCAAACCAGACTCGTTTTGGCATGCCTGGAAGGACAGCAAAGGGGGTACCCCCCTGTCCAACCAGGCTCCATACTATATCTCAACAAAGTTAGGATAAGGGGAGTCTCCCTTTCAATGAGGACATCGCACACACATGGTGACTGTAGGAACTGCAGGGTGGGTATTTTCAATTTCATTCATTCTGTATACTTTTTTGAGGTCTCATCTCTTATTTATAGGACTTTACTTGAAACCTGTGAATGGGTAAGAAGTCCTAGCTCCCACGCTGTCCCCCTTTTCCAGAGCATACACAAACCTATGCCAGCAGGGGGTGCTGTATGCTCTGGGGGGCCCAACACTGTTAAGGGTCACCCTTTTTTATAGCATACCCATATCTATGCCAATGGGGGTCTAATATGCTCTGGCAGGACCCCACACTGTACTGTTATTAGAGTATTCCAGACCCCACGCTTAAAGGAGGTCTATTTTGCTGTAGGGGGGACCGCACAGTTTTTTCCTTTCATTGCTGAAAAAACTATTAAAAACTGCCATTAAAAAATAAAATGATTTTTTTCAGTTAAACCATTGATCCTCTCTGGCATGACATTGTCATAGTGGTTGCACCCCTTTGACACTTTATTGGTATTGTGGCTACAAATATGACCCAATGGTTTGAGAATTTGTCTCATTTAAGTCAATGGCAGTTTGCTGCGAACATGAGAAGAATAAAAAATATATATATTGTATTTAATTTGAACAAGCTTGAGTATAAAAAAAATATGGTTAATACATCAAATGTGCAGTATCATAAAAAGAACACACTTCTTCATAAGTACCATATTTTAGGGTTAAATGAATTAGTACATAATCAATACGCACCTCGAGCAACTATAGATTTGCAAGCAGCAGTGTTTGTTCTGGCACTTTGCATACAGAAACAATGATTAATATATTGAATTTATTATGCAGATTTTTTTTACAGTGCACTGTTAAAGTATTAAAATGCAGTTAAAGACTCAATGTGCAATTCAATTATTATAGCATAGTGGTTTTTTTCCAGGGTTTATGTTTTTGCGTAGAGCTAATTAGAAGAAGTGATTCTTAAATGAAAGCAACTTCCTTTTTTTCCGCAGGTTTTATGACTTTACAACTTACCACATAAACCTGATTCCTATAACCATAAAACAAAACCGAAACAAGTTGGACATGTACCAGCAGAGAGAGAAAAAAAGGAAATAGCCAGAGGGAACTCTCAACTGTGCAGTAATGTATATCCATGTGGATTCGTGTGTCTGTTAGACTCTCAGAAACTTAATATTCCAATCAGCTCCTGAGCTTCTGCATTAAGAGCCAGCGAGCGCATCAGTGCCCCTATAGCTGAGGGAATATTACTCACCGGGTCATGGTCGACTGAGTAAAATACAACCCTCATATATCATCATAACTGCCAGCAAATGACAATTATAATTGAGACGGCAATAACTAGGAAAGAGTTCTTTAATTTAACATCCAATTATTACAAGTTATCACTCCTTAATAAATGTAATATAACAGACAATCAATGTTGCATGTGACGGTCCAGGCAGCATTGGGATGGAAAATTTATATCCTGGGAAAAGATATAGTGTGTGTGCATTCTCTCTTTAAAAAGTCTGCAGTGCTTGTGATAAGTGTAGCAGGAACTGGAGCTATAAATAGCCATCTTCCATTAATTTGCATCTGTACAAAAGCTGGGAGCTCAGGTGGGGGTGGAATATTTTTTCTTTTTTCTATGAAAAGAATAATAGAAGAAGAAGCCTTTTTGGCTATTCCTATTATGGGATCGGACTGAAGGAATAATGCCCGCCAAATCAGATAAGACCATCAAATAAGAAAGGGCAAATTTTGGATAGAACACAATAATGTATTATATCAGATCAAATGTCTCTTAATGAAAATTGGAGAAATCTTGACATGTTATTTACCCTTTTGTTCGCCATAAAATGGGCAGATTAATATAATGTTTCATCTGCATCTATTTTACTTGCAAATTAATGAATATTGCTTCAGAATTGATTTGGGACTGGTTGTTGTTTGCAGTTGGGCAAAATGTCAATAACATTGAGCTGAAAATTTGCTATTGACTGTCAATGATCAATAAAACAGACTTAAGGAGTTAAAAAAATGATATATATTAGATATTGTGGTTCTGCTTTTCGCATATGCTTGATTTTGTTTTGCTAAAAGCATAGGGAATTAATTATGTCCATTTTGCATGATCAGATATCCAAACTTAAGCTGGTCATTGATGTGCTTACAGAGCACAATCGGCCGCAAATCTAAAGGTTAAAAGTTTAATTTAGCCATAAATTGGCAGGGAAATTGATAATAAATTACACACATGTCTGTAACTTCTTAGATCAATCCCATTGCTTTGAATGGGGACCAACATCCCCATCCAAAGTAACTGCTGGCACACAAAGTGTGGCCGGACGATTCTCTACTACCAGCCATGCATGATGACATCATCACACGGGGTTGATCGGCAGTATTTCATGTCTATGCCCAGTTTTTGAGATTGCCAAAATGGGCTTTTGTTCTCAGACATCTGCATATCATTAAATGCACCAGAAATGTCTATAATGTCCTGCAAAACACTCACAGGTCAGAAATCTCAGTGTATAATAGAAAAAATTCAATGCCAACCTTGACATTTAGTCACACATAGTCCTATTGGACACATAAACCAGGTTACTTTGGGGGCTTGAATTACGGTACAAAAACAAAATCTAAGTATATTTAAGATGTTAATGAAGAGCTGTGAATAACCATTTTGAAGTCAATATTTTATGCTCTTGAAAATAAACGAATTTACAAAAAAAAAGTTGGGACATTAAATTATAGCGCTCTTACAAATAGTCACAGAAATTATACTAGTGATATATAAAGGCAATCAATTTAATTTTGAATCAGAAGCACAATAACAACCATAAGTGTTCCTTATATTTCAGTAGTTTTGTGCATAGAAATTTTAAGTCTACCATCCCCTTCATAAGTAGTCAATGCATAAATATGGCTGTTATCTTATAGTAAAGTCCTACCCTGAAAATAACCTCTAGAAATAACACTTGTCAAGGCCTGTCATGTGATCTCCCTATAGCATCGCCATAGGTCATCCATTGAACAACCTAACTTAAACAACTTAATAAGCTAAAAAGAAAAAAAAATAAGTATTGCTTTTAATTCAAAGATGGTGGTATTTTCAAGAGCTCTCTACTACAACACTATTCTAACATCTACACACTCACACAATGAGCCTAAAATTGTTTATACTGAAAAAAAAGTAAATGTGCTTCAGGCCAGCTTAGGGATAAACTAAAAAAAGTAAGGACATTTTGCTAGCTATCATTTTATCGAGCTATTTGTTCATTGCATAGTAACAGTAGGATATGCCCAAGGGGTTAAAAAATAATTCATATTAGCCGTTTCATTTTTTTACCTATTGAGAATTGTTTGCTTTATACAGCTGTTATCTCACTTACCCAGTAACAGCCATATAGCCTGTAAAAGCCATGAAAAATTGCAAGCAAATTGAGCATGAACTATTAGTGATTACTTTATAGGTCGTAGATAAGCTGGAGTTCTGTTACATTGGATGGATGACTACAATTTTACTCTAAAACTTAGCTTATTTGTAATAAATTGTAAAATATATAAGTCAGTTGAAAAGAATAGATCTATCAGTGTGTACAAAATATTTACTGTAACATTTAAAAAAAAAATTATTATGTAAATTTTTTGCATTAATGAAATGTTTTTTTATTAATTAGCAATTAAAATGTGTCTACTTTAACCAGGTGTTCCTCGTTGGAAAGTAACTCTGCCTGGCTTTATTGGCGCTCCACCGGAGATTTTATACTTCATTTTCTTTATGTTTCCTGAATGCTATAGATTAACTGAACCTTTGTGTAAGGCAGTAAACCTTACTCTTTAGCCAGAAGCAGGGATCACTCAACCTTCAGACCTCTGTGTCTAAATGCTACTTGAGATTTATTGAGTGCAAAGCAGCCTTTTCATTTTGTGAGCATATTTTCACAGCAAGTGAGAAAGAGAAGAAAGGATTACAAAGGCAACAAAGGTGTTTAGCTACTGCCCAGAATCGATTCAACCCAACCGCTCAGGAAAAAACAACTCATGTTTGCCAACTGTTACATAAATGATTTAGGTATGTTTAATGTTGACTGTTGACATTAATTTAATAAAGAGCACTTAGCATTTTAGCATGTACCTTAGTCTTTAAAGTGAAAAGCGTGATTTTTATGCTGTCGTGATTAGCATATCATGATGTTTTTGAAACACATTTAAATTGCATATGTAATTTTACTTAACAAGGGCTAGATTCAACACAAAGGTAGACATATAATAAGTTGAGATTTAATAATATATTGAATAATATCATATTTGTGTATGAAATATGGTCCTCTATAAGCCATGCTTACAACACGGGCCAAAAATATAAACGCAACACTTTCGGTTTTCCTCCCATTTTGCATGAGCTGAAATCATATATCTGAAACAGTTTCTAAATTTCTGAAAAAAAAACATTAGGCTTAAACTCCAGTGCCCATTAAAACCCCTGCATTGAATGCAGGGGTTTTAACAGAGTCCACAAGCTGGCCATTGTCGGCAATGGGCCTTTCGTCAGAGCCATGGATCCACTGGTCCGAGCCTTCATTTTTTTTAAATCGGCGCAGCAAGCTACGTCTATGGGAATGTAACAGAGGCTTCAGTGGATACTAGCGGATCCCAACAGACAGTGGATCCTAAGCCATACTCTCACAAAGATTTGTTCACAAATCTGTCTAAATCAATCCCACCTCACACATAATCCATTTTACCTCACAAGTGTGGCATATCAAGGTGCTTATTAGACAGCATGAATATTGCACAGTTATTCCTTAGACTGGCCACAATTAAAGGCCACTCTGAAATGTGCACAGTTTTGCCTCATGGGGGGGGGTCAGAAAACCAATATCTGGTATGGCCAATATTTGCCAGGAGGGCCACTCCTCTTCAATGCTGTGTGAAGTTGCTGAATATTGGCAGGAACTGGAACACGCTGCCGTATACGCCGATCAAGAGCATCCCAAATCCCAATACGACGACGAACTTTAGTTAGGTAAACAACCCGATGAGGATGACCAGCATGAAGATGAGCTTCCCTGAGACAGTTTCTGACAGTTTGTGCAGAAATTTTGTTGCTTTAGCAGTCTGGATGGCTGGTCTCAGACCATCATGGAGGTGAATATGCTGTATGTGGAGGTCCTGGGTTGGTGTGGTTACACGTGGTCTGCAGTTGTGATGTCGGTTGGATGTACTGACAAATTCTCTAAAACACCTTTGGAGATGGCTTATGGTACTGAAATGAACATTAATTTCACTGGCAGCAGCTCTGGAAGACATTCCTGCAGACAACATGCCAATTGCAAGCTCCCTCAAAGGTTGCGACATCTGTGGCATTGTGCTGTGTGATCAAACTGCTCATTTCAAAGTAGCCTTTTATTGTGGGCAATCTAAGGCACACCTGTGCAATAATCATGCTGTCCATTCAGCACCTTGATATGTCACACCTGTGAGGTGGGATGGATCTCGGCAAAGGAGAAGTGCTCACTAACACAGATTTAGTTAGATTTGTGAGAGACATTTGAGAGAAACCGGCCTTTTGTGGATGTAGAAAATGTTTCAGATTTTTGAGTTCAGCTCATGCAAAATGTGAGCAAAACTAAGAGTGCTGCATTAATATTTCTGCTCAGTGTATATATTGGAAAAAAGGGTAATTCAATACTATTATCAATTTTGTTGTTTTGTAGTTCATGTCACACAAGATCTACATATCTTAACCTAATGATTTTAATTCATTATCAGAAAAATTGTTAGAACATCATAGCCCTGTTATATTCTATTCTATTAGTTTGCAGTTAAAAGAGCATGGAAGCAAGTAGCAGCAAACGCTCACCTCCACTGTAGCATGAAATGCACGAATAGCAGTATAACAGGTTCACGGCTATGGAGACCTGACTTGATCTACAGGGCTGGGTTTTATTTATTGTGTTTATGCTGCCATTTATGTGAGATGGCTGTGATATGGAGCAAGGCTGTAGAAACTCTTTGCTCTGCAATACCACAGGGAGGAGTACATGTAAACTCATAGTACATGCAACTTTATTATTCATCAAGGCATTCCTAACCAGCTGATCTCAAGTGGACAGTAGGACTGAACAAAGTTTTTGCGTATTTTTCTTAAGTATGCTATTTGGACTTGCCCTTTAACCTGAATAGGCAGTTTAAACATAGTAGAAACACAGAAATTGACACAGGGAATGTTATTTGAAAGTATCTACTTGTTTTTGTCCTGAATAAGGATAGAGGGTGGGCAGGTTCTATTAAAATGAATCGAATGTTGGATATTCAATCATTGGCATAAGTCATATGAGCTGTCCTTTTTTTTCTTATTATCAACACAAAATAACTTTTCATTAAAAAGGAATATAGTTTGTGCCATCACTTTGGTATACACTAAAGTGGACTTCACATCGCAAGCAATTGCTGAGGTCATGGTTAAATGTGCATACCATTTATTGTACATAATATAGAGCATTTTATAGACTATTTACTACTGTGTAAACAGGTCTAGTAATACAACTTCTACCTCCAGTCCTATAAAATATTCCAAGCCTTTGCAAATAGACAAGTGACTTTCAAGTTAATTTTAAAAACTTTCAAATGCTAACTAGGATATAATTCTCTATAAAGTAACCATACAACTTTTCTTCTACCAAACCCATGTAAAATGTGAACCTTTCCAATCCTTCCAATCACTATGTATTCTATCAGGGAGGACCCGGCACTACATAGTTGTTGGTTAATTTAATGGAAATTGCATGGAGTGATCTAAAGGTGTATGGGGGGGGGGGGCTTTAGACTGAATCAATGTCTATAGCTGACCATACACCTTTAGATTTCTCTGTCAGATATCCTTTAGATCTACCAACAACTATGTAGTGTAGGGTCCTCTACGAATGAACACAGGTAGACTTGATGGTTTAGAAAGTCCCTAATATTACATGGTTTTAATAAAACAAAAGGAGATCTGAAGGGAATCTGACAGAGAAATCTAAAGGTGTATGGGGACCCTATTAACTATTTTTTCAGACCAGGGATTTTCGCACCACCTGTATTCCACAAAGATACCACTTTTAACTTTTTAGGAAGATGTAGTAGAACTGGTATCAATGCCGTTTAATAGAGCCTTTTTAATCTTCTGATCCTAAAATTGTAACTGCATCTCACAAAGCACAGATGGATTAAGGTTAAATAAACAGACCTTTGAAATTTTTTGGTATACAATTTTGATTATATAATTAGAGCCTAATATTCTATTTAATTTAGAAAGTTAGGCACAAAAAGCAAAATAATAAAACTTGGAAAAATAAGTAACTACAATATTTATTGCATGACAATTTTTTATAAAATCCCTGCTGACTAACTGTGTGCCAACGTATTGCCCTGGCACAGCAGGAAATATTATTAAACAATGATATTTTGGAAAAAAAATTATAGTTACACGAATGCCTAACCTTACTATGTTCTTTACACATATACTCACCAGCCACTTTATTAGACACATCTTGCTTGTACCGGGTTGGACCCCTTTTGCCTTCAGAACTGCGGTCATCCTTCGTGGCATAGATTCAACAAGGTACTGGAAACATTCCTCAGAGACATTGGTCCATATTGACATAATAGCATCACGCATTTGCAGCAGATTTGTCGGCTGCACATCCATGAATCTCCCGTTCCACCACACCCCAAAGGTCCTCTATTGGATTGAGATCTGGTGACTGTGGAGGCCATTTGAGTACAATGAATTGTGATTTTTAAGAAACCAGTCTGAGATGATTCAAGCTTTATCACATGGTGTCAAAAGGGATGGACATGGTCAGCAACAATACTCAGGTAGGCTGTGGCATTGAAATGATGATCAATTACTATCATGCCCCCCACACCATTACACCACCACCAGCCTGAACCATTGATACAAGGCAGGATGGATCCATGCTTTCATGTTGTTGATGCTAAATTCTGACCCTACCATCCGAATGTCGCAGCAGAAATTGAGACTCATCAGACCAGGCAACATTTTTCAAACACTCTATTGTCCAATTTCGGTGAGCCTGTGAGAATTGTAGCCTCAGTGTCCTGTTCTTAGCTGACAGGAGTGGCACCCAGTGTGGTCTTCTGCTGCTGTATCTGCCTCAAGGTTCAATGTGTTGTGCGTTCAGAGATGCTCTTCTGCATACCATGGTTGTAACAAGTTTTTTTGAGTAACTGTTGCCTTTCTATCAGCTAGAACCATTCTTCTCTGACCTCTGACATCAACAAGGCATTTGCTCCCACAGAACTTCCACTCACTGGATTTGAGACCATTCTCTGTAAAGATGGTTGTGCCTGACAATCCCAGAAGATAGGCAGTTTTTGAAATACTCAGACCAGCCCATCTGTCACCAACAACCATGCCATGTTCAAAGTCACTTAAATCACCTTTCTTCCCCAATCTGAAGCTCAGTTTAAACTGCAGCAGTTGTAGACCATGTCAACATGCCTAAATGCATTGAGTTGTCACCATTAGTGATGAGCGGCATAGGCAACATTCGTATTCGCGGCATGCCGCGAATTTTATGGAAAACATTCGGAAAATATTCGCATTCGGCAATATTCGGGTTTTTTTTTGTTATTGCGAATATCGGCAGTTTATTGCGAATTTCGCGCACGCAATATATGTTTAACATGGTGCGAATTTTTATGCGAATTTTAAAAGTGACGATTTTCGCAATATTCGCATCACCCCAATATTCATTTAAAAATCTGTTGATGGTGTTGCTAAGCTCTTGTTGCAGCCTTCCCATTCGTCCACTCACATTGAGAGGGAAGTGTAATGGATAAAAAATACCGAATATCCGGAATTGCGAATATTCGGCAATATATTCACCATCTTCGCGAATTTCCGAATTGACGATATTCGCGATTAATATTCGGAATCCGAATATTCGCGATCATCACTAGTCACCATGTGATTGGCTGATCAGTAATTTGCATCAACAAACACTTGGACAGGTGTGCCTAATTAAGTGGCCGGTGAGTGTATATTGTTAGCTCAAAAAGTACTTTGAGTACCCTAAGTACTTTTATTTGATTTATAAAAGTTCAGCCTTTATGTTGTAGAGATCTGATAGCAAACATCTCTTTCTAAGGGATCATATTACTGAATATTAGTACCAAACTGACAGACAGTAATCCATATCTTTTTTACTTACACTTTAATAGCTTGCACACTCAGATAAACATACCTAAAACATACAGTGCATCCAGAAAGTATTGACAGCACAACCACATTTTTTTATTCCAAAATAAAGAAAAAATTTCCCCAGAATGCGCACACCCAACACTCAATAATGACAACGTAAATTATTTTTTGCAAATGTATAAAAAAAAAAAAAAAAGCACATATATTTTTACAGCCTTTGCCATGAAGCTTAACAATTGAGCTCAGGTGCATCCTGTTTCCCATGATCATCCTTGATTTGAAGTCCACCTGCTGTAAATTCAGTTGATTGGACATGAGTTTGAAAGGAACATATAAGGTCTCACAGTTAACAGTTTATGTCAGAGCACAAACCAAACATGAACTGCTTTGAAGGTCCCATTGAGCACAGTAGCTTCCATCATCCAGAAATGAAATAACGTCAAACCCCCCAGGACTCTTCCTAGAGCTGGCCTCCCATCTAAGTTGGGTAATTGGAGAGAAGGGCCTTAGTCAGGGAGGTGACCTGATAAAGCTGATAAAGAACCTGATCAACACACTGCATCAGAGGTGTTCTGTGAAGAGAGGGGAACCTTCACAAAGGACAACCGTCTCTGCAGCAATCCACCAATACGGCCTGTTTGGTAGTGATGGCCGAACTTAGGCTAGGTCCGTCCGTGAACAGGCGGATCAGACTTTTAAAAAAGTCAGATGTCCGCCTGTTCACAGGGAGATTCAAATTCCCTGCCTGTTCAGTGCCGTCACTTCCGGTACCTGGAGCGCATAGTTCCTGGTTACAATTGCCGGATGTTACGTCACTGACGTCACTTCTGGTTTTTGGAGCCGATTTTTCAATAGACCGTGTTCTCTAGCCAGTGTCTAGTAAAAAGATTTTAACTGAAGTTTGCACCCATTTAACACAGGTCTTTCAACCACAGCCTGTTGACAAGCAGGGACTGTCGCTGGCAAAATATTTTCAAAGAAACTAAAAACACTCAAGGTTTATAAAACCAAAACTTTTATCGATAATGTAATCCATAGATACACTCTGATCGGATAGTCCTGCGTTATAGCTTGACGCGTTTTACGACCTACTGTCTCTTCATCAGGAGAAACACTGGACGCTTGTTTGTGGGGGGAGGGGGCGGGCGTGCCGACAGCGGGGCAGCGGAGGGCTATTTAAGGGACAATATCCCTATTGGGCACAACCAGGAGGTCTCACAAACGGTAAACGGTAAATGGAAAGTGAAAAGTGGAGTCATATCAGGTATGTACACATGCAACTACAATTGATGCATTGCCTGCTCCTTTTTAACTCTTTGCTTACTGTCTTATGTCCCTGGTTACTTTAGGGCATATTTGGGAATGTTAATGTATCTATGAAGACACCAAATTCACTTTTCTGTGTAAATATTTGTTCAATTAACAGGTTGGTACTGCTGTTTTTAAACTGATATTGGGTGTTTTCTGTGGAGCAAGGGTGATAGCTGCAATATACAGAGATTTTTTAGGGTGTTTTCTTAACAAGGTGTGTATCAGGTGAAGGGTATATATACTTACATGGTTAGTGTGGTGAAGGGTATATCTTTTTATATATTCTCTTGTGCATTTTTTTTCTTTTCTTTTCTTTTTTCTTTTGGTTTTCATTGATATATTTTTTTTAATCAGGGGTAGTCACATTTGGACACTTTGGGGCATTTTATTCATCACATATTAGCTTTCCATTAGCACAGTCTTAGGGACCACATTCACAGACTCTTGCAAAATTCACCTAACTTAAGGGTTACATGCAGTATATAGACACCTACACTCAATATAAGTTAGATACACATCATGAATCATAAGGCTGTATTAAAGAGACACACAGACAATTGGGGTCGGTTATTAATTATTAACACATAGCATTTATCACTGATGTTAGGTTCACATAACACATTTAATACAAGTTTACTTCACTTACAGCATGTATCACATGTCCACATATAGCTACACTATTTTGACATTCTGCTCTTGTCTTATTTATCTTTTCTCCCACTGCAGTCTTGTCTTTCTTTCTCTTTTCTTCTTCTCTTCTCCTTTTTTTTTTATTATTTTTCTCTTTCTGGTTTTCGATTTTCTTTTCTCTCCTTTTTCTTTGTTTCTTCTCTTCTGTCCTTTCTTCATTCTTCTGTATTTTCTAAAATCCTTAATCTTAATGCATATTTTATTATGTGCATGTCTCTTCTTTCTATGTTCTTCCTGGTTCTTACACCACCAGTTGATAGAATACTAGAATAGTTTCTGTAACATATTACAGAAACTATTAGTCTGGTATTTAAAGCGGACCTACCACCTGGGAGGTCACTCAGCATTATCATGTGCAGCTAAGCCGATAATGCTGAGATGCTTGATTGTAGAAAAAGAAACTTCTTCTAACAGCTGTAGGGGAGCTTGTTAGGAATGCTCCCCTCCCACTGCATTACGTGTCGCCTGGGCAGCCGAAGTGGTGTGTGGGATATCTCTCCAAGGCAGGAAATCGTCAGCAGCTGAATCCCCCTCTTCACACCCCCCCCTTCTGTGTCTGCAGCTACGATCTCCGAGTGGAGAGGGGAGGAGAGGGGGGGGGGTCAGTGTGGGTGGAAGTGTGCAGATGCCATGAGCTAAGATGCCAGCATGAGAGATCCAAGCATGTGAAGACAGTTTAGTAAGAGTTTTTTTTGTGTAGCAGTTTCTCATCATCTGAACTGACAGGTGAGTATTGTGTCTGTGTAATGTATGTCTGTTTTTTTTATTTGAAGTGTAAAACCGCTTTAATTCCACTTACTTGCTTTACTATAGTTGAACCGCTTTGTGTTGTGCCTCTGTGTGGCCCCCTGTTCCTGGGCAACAGTGGTTTGGTGGGGCTGGACGCCTCCACTATCCCATCTCTTGACTCCCCTGGGGGATTAACTCATCCTCGGTGTGAAACCCTTATTGAATAACCTAGGAGAGGTAATATACATTCTTTCTCTTGGTGATATGTAAACTAAATTATGTTTGATGACATACCTACGACCACATCTCTCTGTGTGTTTCCTTGCCAGCTCCGAGTCCAGTGTTTAAGATTAAGCGACAGTAGGTCGTGAAACGCGTCGAGCTCTAACACAGGACTATCCGATCAGATTGTATCTATGGATTACATTATCAATACAAGTTTTGGTTTTATAAATCTTGAGTGCTTTTTTTCTTTGAAAATATTTTGCCAGCGACAGTCCCTGCTTGTCAACACGCTGTGGTTGAAAGACCTGTGTTCGATTAAATTCCTTTTTTATATGAAATTTATGGGATGATGGCATACACAATTTGATACAAGCTATCGAGGCAATTAACTTTTTTGGTTTCCTGTCTAGTAAAAAGATTCTTCCTCCGGTGGGATCTTACTGCTCCTGATTCTGCTGATGGAAAAATAATGATAAGCTCCTTCTCGCTGGTGAATGGGGTGGCTCGCCAGCTAGAAGGAATGTGAACTGTGCCTTGCGGACACTTCGGCCATCCCTTCTGTTTGATAGAGCGGTCAGACTGAAACCATTTCTTAGTAAAAAAGCACATGGCAGCCCATCTGGAGTTTTACAAAAGAAAACATTATTCTCTCGTCTGATGCCAGCTGGAAAGTTTGGCGTGAACATTGTATGTTCGCTTTTGTTCTCGCCGGTGAACAGCACGGGTGTTTGACCTGCCCCCTTACCTGGAAAAAAGAAGTCTATAATTCTTCCTCCAGCCAGAACGTTCTGTGCCTGGTCTTGCTGGAGGAAGAATTATTTTCACAAGAGACCGCGTAGAGATACCCGATCTCTAGTGTTATACCGGGCAGGAACTCTGCATACCATATACCAAAAGTGACATCGCTGCATCATTTGCGGTATAGTTTCCATTCAAATTCCCTGCCAATCTATGGGCTCATGAATCTAGTTCAGCAGGACAACGAACCTAAGCACACATTCAAGATATCAAAGGAGTGGCTTCAGAACACTCACAATTACAAAGATATAGCACTATACTTGAGATCCTTATGAATACTCGAAGTTTGACATTCACAACTTTTTTTTAGATTAGATTAATATTTGAGATCAACACTAGTGGTGCAAAGAGGAATGGGTGAAACTGGCCAAGGATAGGGGTGCCAAGCTTGTGGCATCATATTCAAAAAGACTTAAGGCTGTAATTGCTTCCAAGGGTGCATCAAGAAAGTATTCAGCAAATGCTGTGAATACATGTGTACATGTGATTTCTTATTTGTTTTTTTTATTTTAAATACATTTGACACATGTATACCTTTTCACATTATGGGGTGTTTTTTTAGAATTGAATTGAATGAGAAAAAAAGAATTGAATTCATTTTGGAATAAGACTGTAACATAACAAAATGTAAAAAAGTCATGCACTGGGAATACTTTCCGGATTCACTGTATGTGACAAGATATGTGTCTATAGTGAATGCGTTAAGCCCATAGGTAGGGTAATGGATAGTATAGTATAGTGGTCAACCCTTTTGTGGCATATTGAAGCTAGCTTCCCAACAAAAACATTAATACAAAAAGACAACAAGTGTCCTTTATACATATATGAATTGTTTTCCTGTCATTGAGTGGGATAAAAACCACTTATGGCCCCTTTAACAGATAATGTTGTCAACAACTGGAAATTTGCCATGAAAAAAGTTGTGTATACACCACTGGAGTGCATACATGTGTAATGAATTTGTATAGCAAAAAAAATCATGTAGGAGATCAGCAGCACTGCAATGTGTTAAAATTGTGTAAGCAATACACAGAAAATGGCAAGAGTGTTGGTGGACTATGGGATTGATTTATGGACAAACATTAGTCTGTTCACTTAGCAAAGTAAAGGATCAGCAATGGATAATTCACTTAGCTTAGGGAATGGAGAAAAGATCTGATGACATCAGCTGTCCAGTCATGTCCTGTTTTAGTTTTTTATTTTTATTTTTTCTGTTTTCGTTTTTAACATTTCCTTTCATACAGAGTGAATGATCACTATATTTACTAAGCTAAGTTATGTATGCGTTGTTAGATATAGATAGTGGAAAATTTACATTGCATAGTGTAAAAATTCGCATTGCCTAGTAGATACTTGCAGGGCTGGGACAAGGTCCACCAACAACAGAGGCTGAGCTGCCCAAGTGTGCCCCCCCCCCCCATCTGTGAGGTGATTGTGGGGGAAGTGTAGAGGAGACATTGCTGGGACCGGCAGCAGAGGAGGTAATAAGATATTTTATATTACACCCAGTAACCCAGTCATGTCTGTCCTCATCCTCCATATACCATGATCTGGATGAATGAGAACCTTCCCTGACATGGAAGTGTCCTCTGTGAGGTTATTGTGGGTGAAGTGTAGAGGAAACATTGCTGGGACTGGCAGCAGAGGAGGTAATAAGATATTATATATTAGATATAAAGAGCCAGACTCTCCCGCCTGTCAGAGCGCACGGGGATGGGGAGCCGGCCGGCATACAGATCAGGGGAGGCAGTCCCTGAGGGGGCAGCCCCGCCCCAAAGCCGGCCAAGCCCCACCCCCCAACAGCAGCGTCGGCTCACTGGTGGGAGGGGAGGGGGAGAGAGACGAGGCCAGCACAGAGCCTCCCCGACCCACCCCACCCCCTGGGGGGCGGAAACCTGCTCCACCGAGTGACATGCACGCTAACAGGAGTCAGTAGCAGCGCCCAGACCTCACCAGCGCCCAGAGGCTGGAGCCTGTCCAGCCTCTGTGTCGGCCCGGCCCTGGATACTTGCTATGAATGAAATATTAAAAAACAGAGACACAGCCATTCAGATATCAAGTGAATATACGTAATGTTCCAGCAAAGTAGGCATTACTGGACCCTGCAGTATTCACTCTGTATTCTTCCAGCTAAAAGGTTAGTGTCAGGGGGAGGTCTTCACTGCTGCAGCTAAAAGACTTTAGCATGTGTTTATACACTAGCAGTACCCATTCTCTGCATACACTGACCGACTTTTACAATCTGGCACAAAATAACTTACCAATGAGCAGCTATTTGCATATGGGAGGAGATATGAGTCTGTGTCACAAAATGCATTTATTGCAATGCATAATGTTAATGTAAATACACAACTCATGCTATCTAAATGTAAAATGTGTCACTCCATAAGTTGGTCAGTGTGTTCAGAGAAGAGGTACTGCTAGTGCTAAAGCAGCTAGTGCTAAAGCATCGGCTTCTTAGCAGTGGCTTTTTGGCTTGGCTGGAGATAATGGAACAAATGTCAGCCTCCTGGGATGCAGAGCTCCCTGGATGGTTGTGACAAAAAAAAAATCGGACCATAAGAGGCAGGGACATTTCCCATTGATTTTAACTGTAAGAAAAAGTTAGTGTCTTATAGGCTGAAAATTACGGTAGATGTAAAATGACCAAAGTCAAAATTAACTACCAACAGGGCTAATATGTATTCACTGAGGATTAGTGCCCAAAGTTCAAGAACAGATTCCCTGTGATAAGTAATCTTCCAATCCAGAGGTCCGTTCTGGAGATGCGGATTATAGATGATATCAGAACCAAAAAGTTCTGCTTTCTATCCATGCTAGCATGCTAGTCATTTATGAGGGGGGGGGGGGG
>CM070032.1:75183075-75196124 GCA_036250615.1 Ptychadena robeensis | reverse complement strand
CCTAAACAATACCTTGCTAGGTGTCCTTATGCGCTTCAGGAAGGAGCCCATTGCCTTCACCGCAGACATACAATAAATGTTTTTATGCTTTCTGGTCAGAAAAGACCACAGGGACTTTTTACGTTTTCTCTGGTACAAAGACAACGTCATGAACAAAGAAATTATCGATTACAGAATGAGAGTTCATGTATTTGGCAACAGCCCCTCTCCTGCGGTAGCTATATACTGCATGCAAAAGCCAGCCCAGAAAAATGTAGAGCGCTATGGACAAGAGGCAAAACACTTCATATTGAGACATTTCTATGTGGACAATGGACTCGCTTCTGCTAGTACGCCTGATGAAGCAATTTCTATCCTCAGTAAAGCAAAGCAAATGTTGGCAGAATCCAATCTGCGTCTTCATAAAATCGCAACAGCCATAAAGTAATGGATGCTTTCCCTGTGACCGATAGAGCTAAGGACCTTAAAGACCTTTGCCTAGGCACAGACGCCTTGCCCCTACAGAAAAGCCTAGGCCTAAGTTGGGATCTAGAATCAGACAGTTTTGTTTTTCAGGTTTCCTCAGAGGAGAAGCCCTTAACACGAAGAGGAATTCTATCCATCGCAAGCAGCCTCTATGATCCCTTGGGGTTCGTATCACCCGTGACAATAAAAAGTAAGGCCTTAGTTTGAGAACTTTCATCTGGGAAGTGTGAATGGGACGCATTGCTTCCACAAGAGAGACTATGTGAGTGGGTCCAATGGACAGAATCTTTGCGAGCATTAGAGCACCTAAAGATAGACAGATGCTATGTTCCCACATCTCTATCATCAGCGTGCAGGAAAGAACTGTGTATTTTCTCAGACGCATCCACCACTGCGATAGGCGCAGTAGCTTACTTGAAGGTAATTGATGCAGAAAATATGTGCCATGTCGGATTTGTAATGGGAAAGTCCAAATTGAGCCCTAAACCAGCTCATACTATTCCTCGTTTAGAGTTGTGTGCTGCTGTACTTGCAGTCGAAATGTCTGAGCTAATCGTAGATGAACTAGACACTGACTTTGATGCTTTGAAATTCTTCACTGATAGCAAGACTGTACTAGGGTATATTTGTAACAACACAAGGAGATTTTATCTATATGTCTCCAACAGAGTGAATAGAATCAGGCAATCTACGAGTCCAGACCAGTGGTTCTATGTATCTTCAAAGCAAAATCCTACAGATTATGCCACTAGACCTACCCAAGCAGCATGCCTGAAAAACTCTATCTGGTTCTCTGGCCCATCCTTCCTATACCAACCACACTGTGAGGATGTAGACACTACTTATGGCTTATCCACTCATAGAGCCAGAAGTTGACCCTGAAATCAGATCTGAAATTACAAGCTTCAGTACCAAAGCTTCTGAAGCCACACTTCACTCGCATTGCTTTGAAAGATTTTCTCGCTGGGAAATGCTGGTTAAGACCTTAGCCAGACTAATCCATGTCGCAAAAACCTTCAGGAGAGACTCTAATAGCGAACTGAGGGAAAGTTTCCATGAACAAGTCAATCTAGAAGGCATAGCCAGACAAATCTTGGATGCTATGTTGCTACAGAGTAAACCTGTTCACTTAACTCATGAGACTTTAAGCACCTTCATGGCAGAGGTTACTTACTACAGCAATGTTGCTGATTCAAAAGGAGAACTCTTTGTCTGCTCCATCTGTAAACTTAAACACAACGCAAATTCATGTCAAGCAATGGAAACAAGTGCAATGCTTAGCGGACACTTTTTGGAAAAGATGGAAGAGGGACTATCTGTCAACTTTGCAGCATCGTAGGAAATGGACTGAGAACCGTCCAAACATAAAGGTGGGCGATGTTGTTTTGCTGAAAGACAACCGAGAGAGCAGGAATGAGTGGCCTACAGGACGCATCGTCAACGCACTACCAAGTAGGGATGGCACAGTCAGAAAGGTGGAAGTCAAGATTATAAAGAATGGGGCTGCCAAAATGTATCTTAGGCCTGTTACAGATATCATAGTTCTAGTTTCGGACTAGCCAGTATGTTATTATCCTGTTTATATGTTGTTTCTTCTGTATTGCAGCAATTACTTAGGCAGTGGCATAATGACTTATGCCAGACAGGGAGTGTTCTGCCCATATTTTCTAAGAATATGTGCTATCAATGTAGTTGATTCACTGTATGTTATATTTGAAGTTGCTGCCATCCAGTGGTCAGGGTTGGTGCTGTTTTCTCAGTGAGTCAGCACCTTTCAGGAAGTTATGTATTCATGTGAAGGGAAGTAACCTTTAGCCTGGAACCTGTCCTCCATTTTATAACTACTCCTGGATCTGAGAGACAGCATGTAGTGAATCTCCAAGCTATTCCTGGACTTATGGTGGAATTGTCCATGAGTACACTCACTTATGGGTTGTAGCTATATAATGTATAATGTTAAATGTACTTATACACATGTTTGTTTGTTTATGTTGTAGTTTTACAAAAAGTAAAGATTCAGAAACAAAGAATCATACAGATCTCATATCTCACGTTTCTTGACATCTGAATTATTGTCAGACTGTCTGATTAGTGTTATACAACCTCTCAATAACACGAAGCAGAACAGTCTGTGTATTTAATAGTTGTTTCATAAGTGTGTATGTGAAAGCAATATAAAACATAACCATTTACTCATATTTGCAATTTCAAGAGGGTGGCTACTTTGAATTGCCAGATTCAATGTAATGCATGCTTTTTTTAAGCTTGCTTTTCTGATATTGGATGCAGACCTGCTGTTAATGCTGCATTACGAAATTAATAGATTAAATACATTGAATACATTGTACTTGCCTAAAGTTTATTCTTTATCTACATTGTGATTTATGGCCAAGTATTTGCTTTTTTACTTAATGAATTTGTGTTATTTGCTTAAAAGCTCAGAAGGAAATGTTAACATTGTAATATTAGTGTAGACATAAAAGCAAAAGCTAAGCTTGATTCATAAATATCCTTTGAACCAACAGCAACTAATCATCTATTGTGTCCTTTAGACTTCACTATAAATGTCTCAAAAAGATGACTTATTTAGAGCTGAGGGTTTAAATTGATCTTTGTAGAAGCCTTAAAAATGCACTCTTATAAAATTGCTTGGCTAATATCACAGATTTTTTTTTTTCGTGCGTTGCTTAGGAAACTATATGCTTCAGTACTCCTACATTAATATATATTGAGATACTATGAATGTCTTTTTACTTATCATGGTTATGTAAAGGTAAACATTTTACTGGGATTAAAAAGTAACCAAATAAAAATGTTGCCATAAAAAGGTATAATTGGTTATAGCAGTGGTTCCCAAACTTTACTTGCAGGGTCCCCCCTTTTCCTGTTTAGGTACATTATGGAGACCCCACCCCTCCCTACTCAAACACATTTTAAGAATGAGGTCCACTTCCACCCGGAATACCTTGGCGCGCCCCCCAGTTTGGGAACCACTGGGTTAAAGCAATCAAAATAATTTGCATTGTTGCTTTTCGTTGCATTGTTGCAACATTTAGCTCAGTTAACGGTTCATTTTAAAGTGAACTGTGAAGACAATGAACACTTTGATAATGTGCAACATAAAGTTTAATGCAAATGGTTTAAAAGCATATAATAAATAATAAATAATAAGCTAAATCATTCTAGAAAGTGAAAAATAAAACATAAACAATTAAATATAATAGCAAAGTGTACAATAGTATTTCCATCATTGTAAATAGAATTTTAGAGATCAGTTTAAGTAGAGGAGATTTTAAGGTTACATTTTCTTTATTATTATAAATGATGTCATAAGATATTTGTTGTTCAATTAAATCAAATATATTGAGTACATTTATTATGCCTTGTATTTTAGGCAAATATCGTTGCTGCCTTTTATCTAGACTAGCTGCATTTGTCTTAAACCAGGAGGTCTCTATTTAAGATTGTTTTATCAGCTCAAAAGTACATCCACCTTCCTTAAATTCAATATTTTTCCACTGTGTGCCTTGCATCTTGTTCAATTCCTTCCTTGTCAAAGAGACTCCAACACTGTTTCAATTGGATTCCAAAAATAACCTCTTTATTCACACTGCTTATGCTATTATATTGTTGCACAGCTCGGGCATGCAAGGGGTCATTCCATTATCCAGAAACGAGATAACTGAGTATTAGGGCAGCCAAGCTCTTTGACTTTCTGCCCTGTGGTAATGGGTCTTTTTTTAAGGCCTTTAACCAATGTTTCTACTTGGTATTTGACAAAGGAAAAGGTAACATTCCTACCTAATCCTTTATCTTTTTCCATCTGCGGATAGTTTGGTAAAGGTGTTCCTGTTTTCATTAAAATGCTCTCTGTTCACGTGAAGCCAGTATTTGATCTCAGTGTAAATTTAAACACCGCAAAAAATAATAGTCAAGAAGTGATTTCTGTTTAACGCATGTTTGCAATAGTTTTGACTGAATTGAAAGAGCTTGATAGGATTTAAAGATAAGGTGGGTTCAAATCAGATGCGCATATATATGCGACTCAATTGCTTTTTGAATTTATAGAGGCTACAGTCAATAAGATGTTTTACGAAACATCTTGTTAAATTCCAAACAAGAGAAGAACAGGAATGATAAGAAAATATACATGCAGGATATATTGTGTATATAGGAGCAGGTTATGACAGTTTACAAACAACTGTATTTTTAAGGTAGAGATTAAGGTTTTTATAAAAGTAAATGAACCCCATTAAAGTAATTTAGTATATTTGAACATGCAAACATTACAGATTTAGGCTACATCTAAAAAAATAACACATAACATTGTGTAAGCTGTGTTCATGTCCATAATTAATTAACTGAAAATTTAGATGTGTAATATCTGGATATCTTTAAACCTAGAAAAGGATGCAAAATGCTTGTCCAATTGTTGAAATGCCATTGCATTAATTAAAAATAGTATAGTAAGTGTTGCCCCATCTGCTTTTATGGATGCCAAACAACAGTGGAGCATTCTCCATATGAGATGACTCACGGCATCCTGGGGTATCTTCTCCCGAATCCTGACCTGTTCATCAATAAGCTCCTCGACAGTGTAGAGTGCAACATGGCAACATCAAATTGTCCTAAACATGTTCCAGACATATTCTATAGGATTTATATCAGGCAAGTGAGGAGGCCAGTCAATGGTATCAAGTCCTTCAACCTCCAGAAACTCATTGTATACTCTTTCTGCCTGGGGTCTTGCATTATCATGCACCAGGAGGACTACAGGGTCCACTTCACCAGATTCTAACAATTAATCTAAGGATTCATTTTCTTAATTGCATGCATGGTACCATTGTCATTTCTGTACAGGTGTATGTGTTGCTCCACGGATATGCCACCCCAAACTAACATTTGACCAACAACCATCCAAACCTACCACTAAACCATTAATGCTCAACAATGAGGCAGACAGCACAATGCTCACAATGGCTTTCTTTAGAACCTTTGTTACATGAGCTCAGAGTAAACCTGTTCTCTGAACCTTGAATAAATTAGGTTAAACGCATAGTGTACCCGCCATTGCTTGTTTTCTTTGGCAAATGCTAATAAAGCTTCATGGTCCCAGGCAGAGGGTAAACTATTAAAATTGGGAAATCAGGCTGCACTTGTAATGTTTTATAGGAAGCCAGTGACCCACTAAATGCCACTTCATGGGTTAGGTACCTTCGACAATTCTATACATCTCATAGTAACTACCTGTCATCTGGAATTTCATCCACCCTGGAAGACACAACTTACCTTGTGTCGATGTTATGTGGCTTTCTGGTAGAGTTGAATTGTCCTTACAAACCCTGTAGGTCCAGGTATTATCTTATGCTGTCAGTGATACTGACATACAAAACTACTGAAAACAGAAACAAAAAAAAAAATTTGTTGCCTCCACTTGCAAAACCATTCCTGTTTTGGGAGTCCTTTCATTGTTGACCATTTAGTGCACCTGTTACAGCTGTCACACATTAACAACAGGAGGAAGGCAAGAAGAAAAGTTCTGAACTAAATATTATACTGAAATATTAAATATAATATACAGATGAGTATTTCAAGTTAAAAGAACAGCAGCATTAAGAACCATAATAACTGTCATTAGCATATGATGGCAGACATATAATCAGACACACAAATTCAGAAAGACACATTGACTTGCATACAAACACATGTAGAAAGACCAAAAAGGCAACTGAAAATTAAGGCAAAACTTAATCCAAATGGAGGGGGCTAGTTTCCACTTTCCTTTTTGATGTGTATATAGGGATGAGGCCGCTACTTATGGATATATTATCCTATGTAAACCTTTTTGTTCACTGTGCACATGTAGAAAGACACGTGGGCACATATATGTATCCTGTAACTGAAATTTTATAGTTATCTTATTACTTTGCTTTGTAAGATAATACCCATATGTTTTTTGTTTGCTTCAATTCCTACTGAACAGATGACTGCATTGCTATTGAACCACAATAATAGCTATATGATGACCTCCAAATATGTGTGGTCATGTCAAAAGCAGATCAGTACACACATGCATATGATTACAATTAATATAGAGGTGGTGACTGATGACATTAGCTGTACAAATCCTCACAATAAAGTTATTGGGAACCCTTGGTAAAGTAATCTACTGCTTATTCAGTAGACTACAGACTATTCTCATTCAAAACAATAATACAATTGTAAGAGGAATACCTGAATGCTAGAAATACACATTGACACAGACATACAAACATACACTTAGTGATAAGCAGGAGGTTAGCTATGTGCATTTGGAAAAGAAAGCATGGGGAGCTCCTGCCGGCATAGGCACACAGTAGGTAAGCTGAGTCTCTCCAGCCTGCTCTCATCACCTACAATAGAGAGTACTGAGAGGTCATATTCTCTTGGAGGTGAACAGAGTAAGCAGCCTAAAGATTCTGCTTAAATCCTATGTATATGTGCTTTCAAGAGCTCCCCATTCCCTTTCTGCTGGGGAAAAAGTGTGGTATGTGATAACTTACACACAGTATGGGATTTCCAAGAGAGTTGTGGTATCAGTAACCATTAAAAAATTACATGAATTATTCTATGCTTAAAATAAAACTTACCTATATTGCAGAAACACTTATTACAATGTATACCTCCTCCATTGTGCATCTATTTCTTTTTACAATGAGATGTTCTCAGTGTTCAAAGTTAAATGATGTCCAGTCACATTCAATCCAAAGGACATCTTGTAAGTGCAGAGTCTCATTAATCAATCCTCTAAAGGCCAGATAGAACTCTTGGTCTACAGCAACAATTATATCTTTTGTTTAATAATGCTGCATGTATTGTAGAGTAGCATCCTATGATGTACAAAAGACAAGGCAAAACAGGTCCCTGTATTCCCTGTGACCAGCCCCAAAAAACAGAATTAGACAAGTACCATATTTTTTTTCAGACTATAAGACGCCCCACACCATAAGAGGCATCCTGTTTTTAGAGCAAGAAAAACTGAAAAAAATGTGAAATGTTCTCAGTTGGAAAAAAAATCCCCTGCAGTACCCAATTTCAGCCACAACAATGGTGTCACAAGAGAGCACACTGAAAGCTTCCTTGTATGCCTGTTTGCTGTACTGCTTCTTTCAGCAGGGCTCTGCTGGTAGAAACAGTACAGTACAGATGAGGGATATGGTTGTGGCCACATCTCTCGTCTGAATTGGGAGAGCTGGCGGGAGCTTGGGAGAGCTCGCAGGAGCTCGGGAGAGCTGGTGGGAAGCCAAGGCGCGGCAGTGGGGGTCATGCATTCAGACCATAAGAAGCAGGCACTATTTCCCCCCAATTTCGAGAGTAAAAAAAGTGCGTCATATGGTCTGAAAAATACTTTATTAAAAAAAATTTATGTGGTGGTGAGAGGGGGCTTGGGTGTGGGGGATACAGAGGGTTTCCCAGGTAATGGGCTTTAAAAGATGATTCCTAGATAAATGCACAGTGTGTTATAACATATCACAAATGTGTTAATATTGTAGCATTGTAGAGCCATTGTTAACTAGATTTTATGACCAGTACAAATAATGCTGTGGCTAAAACAAGTATGTAAAACTAGTATATAAAGAGTTCATAGATGTACCTGGTTCTTATTATTGATGTAATCTGTAAAAAAATATTATAAAAGTATTCCGGCATCCTAACCATCAGACACATTAGTTCACTTGTCTTACAGCAAATTGCTTCCTTCTTATTTAACACATGTTGTTATTTCACGACAGCACAAAATGGGCAAGAAATCCTTTACAAAGACATCATTTGTATGATTAATTTAAAATATATTGTCCTTTGAATTTTGTTTTACTCCGTAATCATCAATTTCATTATACATCCACAGATAAAATGTAATTTTATTATTTAAATGTACAGCACTAGAACATTTTCATAGATGACTTTCTAATGTTACACTCTTAGCTGTGGATAGTAATAAACCTTATCATATTAATATCCAAATATAAATTAATAGCTATGTATTAATCAATTTACATGCTACATTCAGTAATTCATTTTTATTTTCCAAGAAACACAAAGCACGTTTCTTTCTAATTTGAAGTGAAGCCACTGGAACAAATCAAGGGTGAACTTGAAAGCGGGAACTTGTAAGCAGGAACTTGTAGCAGAATTAAAATGTTTTATACGTACTGCGCTGAGTCTATGCAAAAGCTATGGCTTAACATGAGTAAACTGAAGAGGTGGCAACTAAGGAATATATATATTTTCAGCTAATATTTAGCATTCAGTTAATTTAAATCGACAGTACCTGAAAATGAAAAGGTAAAATTAACACAGGTTGGTAGATATTTAAAAGTTTAACCAATTGTGCTAAGTAGCATTCAACATGTGGTATATGCTCAAAAATAAGGTTAAATTTTTGCCTTAAAAAAGGGTTTCCATTTTAACCCATGGCCTACATTTACATATATTTATATATCATACTTAGCAATCAATTTTCCCAAAATGTCCTTCTGCTTCCACCTGCATTGTAGGTTTCTGTTCTGATTACTCATCCCACCACTTAGTGCCATTAACCTATTTAGACTTGTTGTGGTGTAGTAGGGTGGTAAAGGTTTGTATAATGAATACTCTGCAGAATATGGAAATTGATGGTTTAACTTTTATAACTGTATGTTCCAGTGTGTTCGAGAATGTGCTAGGCATCTATTGTCCGCAACTGTGCTCAGCCCTTGTGGGAGTTACTTGCCTAGGTTATAAAGTATTAGTGTTGTGTGGATTTCCAGTGTCTTTTGTTCCTGCCAGCAGTGTGGACAGCTGCTGCAATCTACTGCCAAGGAGACTCAGGCTGTGGCCTGGGGGCAGAATACTACTTGTATGTGATTAGCAGACTTTCCGTTTTCCACCTAAGGGTGAGGATTCCTCCTTGTCTCTGAGGACTGAGATAGAGAGGTCTAGAGAGGAGATGTTTTGGGCAACTTCCAAAGGGCTGGCACAAACGTTTGACCATTTCAAATGAAATCCCTACCCACCTGGTGTGGTGGGCATTCCTTCATGCCCTGAGGGATTTGAATTGGAACCAAAGGTGTCATTGACACCTATGTCCCCACAGGGCTGGGCAGACGCTGTGCGACTCCCCATAGGGTTGCATATTCTGCTCTTGACACCCCTGTATGGTGTAACTTCCGGTGGTTGGAGTTCATATTTTCAAAGTGCATTCCACCAATCCATCCCCACATGTGATCACCACTGCCCATTGTGTCTGTTCCCGCTCCCAACTAATATCAGATATTAAGTGCATTGCGATAAATGACATGTGCAACCTGTGTGAGGAGATTTGGAGACTTGGTCGTTGGGGAGAAATAGAGAATAGGGAGAGGCAGCCTGATCCATACCTGTCAACATCATTGTGCCAGGATAAGGGACAAATACAGGATAAGGGACAGATACAGGAAGTGATGTTCTTGATGTCACTTCTGGTATTTGGATTGTGGTTCTTACACGTTCCAAATGCAGGAAGTGACACCATTGATGTCACTTCCGGTATCGGAGGCCTCCCTTCCATTTAGATGTGGGCGGATTTAGGAGGGATGAGGGTGTTACTCTCACTGCTTATGTCCCACCCTGAAAATTATAAGCATAAGTGGGGTGGGAACTTAGGAGGGAGAGTATCACCCCCTCCCTCCTACATACAGGATTTGGCCCGGAAAGCCACATAAAAAAACGTGACTTTCCGGGCCAAAACTGGATAGTTGACAGTAGTGATGAGCGTCATAGGCAATATTAGAATTTGCAGCAAGATGGCCTTCATGCTAAAGCTGGCTGGCTGGAGAAGTCACATTAAAAAGGTGACTTTCCTGGCCAAAACGGGAGGCTTGACAGCTTTGCACTTCTTTTATGTAAAATGTAGATATTGTTTTCCATTTCTGGTTTACATTTGGATATATATGGTAATTAAAAAGCCAGGGTAATTGCACATGTATATGGACATCAAACTCAGAAATGTGTGAGATTTAAGCAAACAAGAGAAATATGGGCAAAATCAGCCAGTGAGGGCACCCAAATCTATATAATGTTTTTTAGTATATATATAAATAGGCCACTCAAAATTTTCCCATGGAGTAGAAAGTTTATTGGCATTTGACTACTGATGATTGTTTTTGTGGATTGCAGTCTATCTTATCACCTTAGAACTGTTATCCTCATAAACATTAGTTAGGTGGCATACCTGTAAGGGACTCCCCACAAACCTTTAGATTTCTCTGTCAGATTTCCTTTAGATGTTCTTTTGTTTTACCAAAACCATGTAATATGAGGGACTTTCTAAGCCATCAAGTCTACCTGTGTTCAATTGCAGAGGACCATATACTACATAGGTGTTGGTAGATCTAAAGGATATCCGACAGAGAGATCTAAAGGTGTATGGCCAGCTTAACTGTCCCTTTTGTTTGAAGGTTTATCTACCTATTTGTAAAGCTGACCATACACTTTTAGATCTCTCCATACAATTTTAAATTAGATCTACCAACAACTATGTAGTGCCGGGTCCTCCCTGATAGAATACATAGTGATTGAAAATGTCCTCATATTACATGGTTTTGGTAGAAGAAAACTTGATTGTACTGAAATTGTAGAGTAAGATTGTAAAGTGTATGGGGGGCCTTTAGTGTGTATCTAGAACCACTTTTATGTTTAATATAGCAATTAAATTAAAGCAATTAAAGCTTTGTTTTTCAAAAGCCTTTCTTAAAAACAAAATAAAATCTTAACAAATAAAGGTTATACTAATTTATTATGTTTAGGCAATAGAATAGAAGTACATTAAAGAGAATTTTTTTTGGGAATTGGCATTTTTGGGGAGTCCCAACATAATAACATTTTAGATGCAGAATAACCCCTATTAGATTAGTCTAGTCAAATTATATAGAACTGTCTGGCGAAAGATTTCACCTGAAATTATAGACAAACATATTCAAATAGGTTATTCAAGAACATTAGGATCATTTTAATGTTTGCTTTTTTTATAAGTAGTAAATAAACTGTGGAAAAGCAGCAAAAAGTAATAACTCTTTCAATTTGAAAGTCAATGTTATTATTAATAATCCGTCATATTGTACGGGAATGTTTCTTTCAGTATCCCCATGGAAAGGTATCTCCAATTTCTTTTTCCTCTGTCCATTGCATGCCTAATAGCTGCCGAATATGCAAATACAAACATTTTTTATTTGTTCTCACTGCTGCATATCTGATCAGCACAGTAAATATTCATGAGTTTGCTATTGTAGACGCTGTGAAGTACAGAAAATATGCCCTCCAAGGTGACATGTAATTTGGCAGCTTCTACATAAAGAGACTCTGGGAGAAAAAAAAAATCTTTTCCATTTTCCAATAATTAGACACATCACTACCACTGCATTGTTATTTCTGCCTCTCATTAAGCAAATATCATGGGCGTTCTTTTCTTCTGTTTCTGCAATGTGGAAACAGAACATTCACAATTATTTCAGTAAAGCATATGATGAATTTAAAAACTGTCCATATTATTTTCTTTTCTGGTATCTTTTGCAAAACACTCAATACCAACTGCCCTATATAAAATATTACTTGCAGCCTTAGTTAAGGTTGTTATAGTTAATATTGCTCTCGGAGGCATTATCCAATAAGAAAAATAAATACTTAATGGTGTGTAGATGGTTTTTGTTTGAAAGATAGAAGGTAGGTACTAAAGGTTGATGTGACTGGAACTGATCTAAATGGTGAATTGCAACCCATAAAATTCAATGTTTAACACTAAGTGGATTGTAACCTATACAATTCAATGTTTTAGCAAACTAAGTGAATTGTAACCTTTACAATTCAATTATTATCCTAGTTTTCATCCTAATTAAGAAAACCAAAGTGCATCTAAATACATTGCAGCTTACCAGCTCTGTATTTATGTTTATCTGGTGATTCTGTCATTAAAGGCTTTTTCACACATGTGTATTGGCCAATACACATGGACAGTACAACTGTATTGGATCCACAAATGCCAGTGCACAAAGCACATGGCAGTGTTTGGCACACATGTTTCCATGAGTTTAACAATCATATAAGAATAAGCTGCTTTGCATTGTCTGCCTGTGGAGAGGGAAGTGACAAACAATGATTAGCCCCTGTAACCCATTTGTATGCAGTTCATCTAAGACAAAGTTTTTGACTGTATGTATCACAGCTGCTTATTAAAAACCTACATGTGACTGTTAAATAGTTTATCTCAACCAACTTCCCTTTTGCTTGGTCTGTTCTAAATCTCTGGAAATATTGATTTGCACTTATCGAACATAAAAAAGAAAATATGCTTATTGCTACATTAAATGGACCAAAGATACTAAATCAAGATTTAATTGGAAGGATTTACAATACTTTCATAAAAGAACACGTTAAGATAAGATCTAAGGTCACATAGTGTCTAAAGCCCCCAATACACCTAACAATCTTACCATGCAATTTCTGTACAGTCAACTTTTCTTCTACCAAAACCAAGTATACAGGGAGTGCAGAATTATTAGGCAAGTGGTATTTTTGAGGAATAATTTTAT
>CM070032.1:75144503-75154606 GCA_036250615.1 Ptychadena robeensis | reverse complement strand
TAAAATTCGCGGCATGCCGCGAATACGAATGTTGCCTATGCCGCTCATCACTAATCTTGACCTGACAGTGCTCCCCTACTAAAATTTCATTACACCACATAACACCAACCAACCATCTTTACCAGCCACCAGCCTCACCTACACCAGCTCAGTGGGTACTCTGCCAACGTTGACTCCTCCCATCACCATTTTAACCATCACCACCTTGGGTCATTGACCTTTAAAAAGCTCAACGTTACTTCCGGTTCTGGCGCCCGATGCGTAGGTAGCAGCTCCGGGACGCTCCTGCTTGTAGAGGCTGACATCTGCTTATAAAACCACGCCGAATCACACACGGGTCCCCTCCTTCAGTGAGTGATCCTTCCTGGACCCCGATGGACCGATTCCTGGGCTCTCCCAAAAACCGGAGGCCCGTCCACGCCGCGCCACAAGAAATCCAAAATGGCACTGGCGCCTCTCACTGACGAGGCCTCACACTCTGAGCAAGAGGACCCCGCTTACCTGAAAATCGCCCAAGCTGTGGCACAGATCCTGACTCCCATGATACAGCAAGGGGTGGATGCCGCTGTCACCAAGAGCTTGCGGGCTGTTAAGCAGGAGGTGCAGCAGTACTCTAAACGCCTCAATGAGGTGGAATCCCGGCTTTCTGCATTGGAGGACTCCCTCAGTCAATTCACTACTGAGAACGAGGATCTCAAGCTACGATGGGGAACAAGCTTGATGACATCGAAAACAGGTCCCGCCGCAACAACCTGAGGATCCTGGGCATCCATGAATTGGTTCGTCCGAGTAAGCTGGTAGAGATCTGCGCTGCCACCATCCCTGGAGAGCTCGGTCTTACCCATGTCTGCAATATGGAAAGGGCGCACCTCCTGGGGCCCCCCAACCTCAACGCAAGACCCCGAGACCCGTCATAGTCCGGTACTTTGGCTACTCCCATAAAGCTGCAATCCTGAGGGCCTACCGCCAGGCAAGAACCCTCTTCTACGAAGGCCGCAGTCTCTTCATGTTCACGGACTACTCCGTTGAAGTGTCGCAGAAACGAAGGGAATTTAATAAGGTGTGTGCCCTGCTGGTGTCCAAGACCATTCGTTTTACGCTCGCCTACCCTGCCATCCTCCGCTTCGTTGCCAAGAATGGAACTCCACAATCCTTGGCTGACCCGGAGAAGGCTCTGCGTTTTCTTTATTCCCAAGAGGGCCTGATACCACTTGAGGACCTGAAAGATCCTGCATGAACATCTCCTTCATTCTCGCATCTGAATGGGTATTTGTTTGATCGAGATTATTTCTTTCTTTGTTTTATTGGGGTTTCGGCCTTGACCACTGCCTACCCTGACTGACTGCGTCCAAGGTACTCTTTTATTTACCTGCTTACCCTCTTAAGCATTTCCATAGTGTCCTCTATATGATGGCCCCGCGTGGGGAAAAAAGAGAAGTCGAATATTGGTATTGTTTTCTATGTTTACAGGTCCTCTTTGGGGAACCTCACCCCATGGGCCTGGTTTGGTTGATTGTTTTTTATGGTTATTGTTATTTTACATTGTCTCTACAGGTTACTACCAGAGCTTCTTCCCATATGCTGTTTCTCATCTCCCTTTGGGTGGGAAGGCCCTGGGCCCCCTACCCCGGATCGGGTTCATTTTAATCTGCCCCATTGCCCATTTATGTATGTGATGTTTAATAAAAATTGTGTCATGGAATGTTAAAGGCCTCCGCACGCCGCAAAAGCGGTCCCAAATTCTCCGCCACCTCCGGAGGCTCAAACCAGACATTGCTCTCCTCCAGGAGACCCACCTCAAGGAGGAGGAATTTCACCTTATGAAAAAAGTGTGGGTTGGGGAGGTGTACGGCTCTGCAGCCTCGGGTAGGAAAGCTGGGGTGCTCACTCTGGTCAATTCAGCACTGCAATTCCAACTGGTGTCCACCAATGTGTTGCCAGAAGGCAGGGGGATATCGGTTGATGCTAAGATTAACTAAACTGTACTGTAAATTTTCAACATTTATGCCCAAAACTCTCCTCCCCCCTCATGGGTGGTTATGGGTGGGGACTTCAATACGGTTATGCACATGACAGAGGACAGACGACTAGAACCGACGACCCACAGACAGCCTACTTCGGTACCCCCCACGGATATCTCAGTGTTGGACACCTTTGCTAGGGCCAACAACCTGGTGGATGTGTGGAGGGTGGGACATCCTACAGAGAGAGACTTCACGTTTGTCTCCATGGCCCACGGCCCCCTGGCCCGTCTCGACTATTTTTTGATCTCTCCCTCACTGGGATCCCTGACGACAGACGCCGCTATTAAGGAACTGGTGATTTCTGACCACACCCCCATTAAGATTGACCTCCAACTGCATCAAAAACTGCCCAAGCCACCAACATGGAGATGTCCTACGCACCTTCTCACCAACAAGGACTTCCCGACTGTTATCCAACAGGCCTGGACTGAATACATTACACACAACGGGGCCCACCAATCTGACCCGGTCTTGTTCTGGGAGGCCGGCAAGGCTGTGCTGAGGGGCAAGATCATGGCCTATGCCTCGCATCATAGGCGTCAGACCCAGGCCCAGTATCTGCTGGCCAGCAAGGCCTTGCGAGAGGCGCAGCAGACTTTGAACGTAGTCCCCTCTAAACCTAATAGGGATAACTGGTATACCGCCAAGAAACAATTTGAGCTCTGGGCTCAACGTAAGGCTAACATTGCGGAGGCCCATCTTAGGCTTAAATACCACCACCACGGCAACAAGGCGGGACGCCTTCTGGCCAACTTGGTCAGGGAGAAGCAGACTCCCACCACGATTGCTGGGGTCAGGGACGAGGGAGGCACCCTCCATAGGGATCCGGAGATGATTAATGCACTCTTCCTTAAATATTACACCAAGTTGTATGAGGACAAGGGGCTGTCGCAGGAGGGGGGAGATGACTTCTTGTCGCGGGTCCTCCTCCCTACCCTCACTGAAGCCCAGAGGGATTCACTAAATGCGTCCATCACGGTGGCGGATGTCACCGCACAGGCGGGTTTTTTCAAGGGCAGATCGGCGGTGTTGAATATTAGAAAGGTGATCACTGCCTTGGAGTATGCTAAACATCACCCTGAACAGGACATAGCCATCCTCTCGTTGAAAGCCGAAAAGGCATTTGATAGCGTAAGTTTCAAATGGCTTTTCAAAGTCTTGGGTAGAATGGGATTTGGTGGTCATTTTCTCCACAGGTAGGATATGTACTCCGGGTGTGATGTCACCTACCTTCCGCCTTCAAAAAGGGACGCACCAGGGTTGTCCCTTATCCCCCCTCCTCTTCAATTTGGCCCTGGAGCCACTCTCTAGACAGCTGCTCTCTGACCCCTCATTCTTTGGCCTAGCTATTGGCGGGGAGAGGCTACGCCTGGCCATGTTTGCAGATGACATATTACTGTTTACCGCTGACCCGACGACTGACCTACCGATATTACCCGGACCCTACAGGAATACGGACTATTCTCTGGACTAAAGATAAACTACACTAAGAGCGAAATCCTACCCCTTACGGCCAGGAGGCGCGGAGCTTGGACAGGGTCTACACCCTTTCAGGTGGCCAAGACCCACATCACCTACCTGGGGATCCAGATAGGGAAATCATCCTTGTCGCTATATTCTATGAATTTCGCCCCGGTCATCCAACAGATCAGCAGGGAACTGGACATGTGGAAGTCGTTGCCGCTGTCACTGTTCGGCAGAGCACACCTCCTTAAGATGTCGAGCTTCACCAAGCTCCTATACCCCCTCCAAACTATTCCGCTCCTCCTGCGACACAGCGATGTGACCCTTCTCCAACAGGCATTCACTAAATTCCTGTGGAAGGGCGGAAAGGCCCGTGTGGCGTATCACAAACTGACGCTCCCCAAGTCCATGGGTGGCATGGCCTTGCCAGACGTAAGGCTTTACAATCTGGCATCCCTGCTACGTCATGCTGCTGACTGGATTCAGTGTACATCTGTCTATTCTAACTGGCAGTTGGAGTCAGCCGTGTCTGCCCCATGGGATCCGGCCGCTCTCCTACACTGCCCCCCGGCCCGCCTCCCTCTACCTCTCAGGCACAATGTTTTGTTCAGGGATACGTTGGTGGCCTAGAGGGAGGTGAGGAGACTCCTACACATTCCACACAGGGCCTCTGTCCACCTACCTTTAGCAGGTAATCCGCTTATGGTGGATTGTGGCACCCAGGCTATATATAAACAGTGGGCACTGAAAGGCTTTCTAAACTGCTTAACTTTTTTGATAAATCCACATTTGGTTTGCTCACCGCGTGGACATGCATGAGAGATCTCTGATTCCACCCACTCGTTATTTGTACTATGAACAAGTTGTCAGCTTTTGGCTTTTGCTAGGCACTACCCCGCAATTGGCCTTCAGGGAATACTCCATTGACTCCCTGCTCTCCAGGCGAGTGGTAACCATCTCTAGCATGTACCGCTATCTCCTGACCCAGACTAAATGCCCTTCTGATACTCACCCGGTTTCGCCCTCAGTCCTTTCCAGACATTGATATCTCAGATAAATTGCTTAAGGAGTACCTGGCGGTGGTTAAACTTGTCACGTCGGAGGTGTGGAGGGAGACTCAATTTAAAATTCTACACCGTGCATATATGGGATTTTATCCTCTCCGGGCCACTACCAAACTGCACATTATATGTTCCGGCTGCTGTCCTAAGTGTGGTCTTCTTAAAGCCCCGATAGATCACTGCCTCTGGTCCTGTCCACACATATCTCAATTTTGGCAGGAGGTTACATCCTACATCAAACGGATTAGTGGTGAAACTGTCACTAAGGAACCCCTGCTGCTGCTCTTTGCGTATCTAGACTGAGACTTGCAGCTGGGCTTTAAGTCGTCCCTTTCCCAATGGGCTCAATTATGCCTATTGGCGGCACGCGGATGCATCATGCGTCAATGGTTATCTCCCCATCCGCCCACCATTTCTTTCCTAAGCCAATCCCTTCAGGACCTTTTCCACATTGAACGCTTGGCGGCAGATACTATGGAGGATGCGTGGGTCACAAAATTCTTCCGCAGATGGAGGAAATTTCTTCAGCACACCTTGCCTTCACAGGAGCGGGAACAGCTCATGCAGCGCTTCAGACACTCCACGTGGTATGCGCGCAATGACATCCGCAACACGTTGGGTGTGCTCAAGGTACATTGAGAGGGGCAAAGGGGGTGACCGCCAGGTGCGACGTTTCAGAGTGCTGCCAAGGGTAATGGGATCAGCTATATGTATTCTTCCGTTTCCTTTTCAGCTTGGGTTGTAAAATTGAGACAACGTTCTATATTACGGTTATCTACTGTTTGTATGTTATGTTTGTTGATTTTGGAAAAGCTACAGATCTTCTGAGTCTCAACATTCTCTAACACCTGCCTTTACAATGTTTGATGTGGTATATTGCTTTCTCTACCTGACAACTGCACATTGCACCGGATTTGTGCTCAGTGTAGGACCTCGTATGTGAGGGCAGGAAAGTGTATTCGAATGTAATATTGTATCTTTTCCCTAAAAAGCTCAAAGTTGTCCTCCAAGTGACTACCCCCTCCACCAGCACGTCACCAAAAATAGCTTCACACCATTTTTATTCCTCTGCACTGCCAGGGACCTGCACACACAGTGACAAGAGAGCTAATCAAAATTATTTAAATAACTAACCTTAACTGTTGCAGAATAATACAACACAACTCACATAAATACAAAATTACAACAAAAACAAAAAACTAAATTAAAACACATACTAGGAAAAAATGGAAGTGAGCATGGGGACGATCATCAACAAAATGGCCACCGTCAGCCTATGATGCCTTTTGCTGCTGGTCTAATTCACAAATTTGTCTGTGTAGTCATTGCATAGTCACTATGCTAACTTAATGCCTGTTGTATCAATTTGTTATCCAACTGTAAACTATAGGACTCTGGACATTAGCCTGTAGTTTTACTAGATAAAAATATAAAAAAAACATTTCTACGGATCTCTATACGGTGGCACTTATCTATAACAAATTGACTTTTTTTTCACATTACTTGCATCAGTTTACTTTACTAACCTCAGAATTATTTACATATTATTAGTAGCACTTAAAAATTAAGGTAATGGGAAAACATTCTAAGGAAAAGTATAATAAATTGCAACATGTCCACAACTATTGAAAATGATGTTAAAATTGGACCCAGTGTTTGCTACAAAATATAGCACAGATAATGCACCTTTATGGGAAAACCAAAAGCAACAAAAATAGAAATAAATGTTTGGGGGGAAAAAAAAGAAAGAAATAGACTTCAGCTCCTGATGGCTATTTTGGATTGGTTGCATTGAGTTACTGAACTGTACATACCCTAATTTCTCTTTGGATTACTAAGCCTGTACATAGTATATAAACCAACATACATGAGTATGTTGTTATTATTATAATTCATTTTACTTATAAAGCAGTAATATTTTACGAAGCGCTGCACAATCAATAAAGCTTGAACAGCGACGCAAGCTCTAGGACATAGGAGGAGAAGAGGGCCCTACCCAGTTGAGTTTAGAATGTTAGAAGTTGGGGAACAATGTCCACAAAATGTCCACAAGATGTAGGTAAGACTGATAATATTAGGGATGACTGAAGATGTGGGTTTTCATGGCTTGTTTGAAAGTGTATAAGTGGGAATGAGTCTAATGCGGTGAGAGAGTTAGGGACAGCCCTAGAGAAGTCTTGAAGCCACGCATGTCAAGATGTTACTGAGTAGTTATTACTGATGTCACTAGCAGTTCAGTTAAAGTGCAGGGGTGCATGATAGATATATGTATTGTACAAGCACTGGAAATGTACTTAATAAAAATATTTCTATTATATATTCATGGATTAAGTAAAGTAATGTACTCTTAAGAACATTGTTTGGGATGTGGGTTTTAGTTATTTCATTAAAATACATAAAAAATATTTAGAGGAATATAACATGTTATGTTAAAAATGGCAAATTGGTGCCAAGAAAATGCAGATTTTTGCTGGAATGATGTTGCTAAATGCACAGCAACACAGTACAGATGGATTTAGTAGAAAAGATTGGAAATCTGTCTGTGGTTGAATTTCTGTAGAGCATCAAATGTTAAATGTTCTCTGATAAGACTGAAGTGACAAACATCAAGGGTATAAAATATTGCCAGCAGTGGCATCCTTACAAAAAGAAATAATGCTGGAGTAATGCCACATCTCAGAAATGATGTATAACCTAGTTCAAAGTGGTAACAAAAATATAGTTCCTGCCCTGCAGATGGACAAATGCTAGAGATCAAAATGGAAGACAGGCCTCATGTGTGAGTAAATTCTTAACTGCCCATGGCTGTAATTTTTTCTTGAACAACAGTAGAAAAATAGGCTATTTACAATCAATTTAGTTTTGACAAAGCACTATAGGATATCTGTGTCCATATGTTTGATTTTGTTCTCTATAATACAAAAAGTTGTAGAATTTTCAATTTAGGTCAATAATGATGCTAAACCGATAGACATGATAAATTGATTGTAAGGGCTGAAACTGGTTTTAGATTTTCTGTATTGGAACAGTTAATTGCAAACCATGATATTAATCCTACAAAATATCGCATGTCTATACAGAAGTTATCATCTACTTGTCAAAAAGGTTTTATGTGGGTTGCCTACATTTAATATCTCTATAACACACCACAATGACCACATGCACAGGTAATGTGTTAAGGTGGGTATGCACAGGTAGATATTTCAATCAATTCCCGAGCAATCAATCACCATGCATGTTTATGGCGATCGATTGTTCGGGAATTCATTGCGCCAACCCTTTCTTCAAGCAGGATTAATTGATTCCAGCTTGAAGAACGCTCAACTTGTTGGTAAATCCCTGTTCGATTGTCATTACTTACCCTCGGTCCCATCCAAAGTATCCAACAGGATTGATTGCGCAAAATGCTATGCATTGATTCTCCGTTAAATTGGTGAACACTCAATGACGTCATCACACTGCGCTCTAGGGTTCATCAATTGAACGAACATTGATCTGTGTATTCCCACCTTTAGGAAACTAACTGCACTGTGAAGGTTATTTTTTCATGCAAAGATGTCTTCATAAATAGACTGCCTTTAAACCAATATAAATCTGTACATTGAAATACCATTCCTTGCAATCAACCTATGGATAACGTACTGGTAGATGGACCAATACAATTAGATACCATTTATATATAGTATATATAAAAACTGTACACACCTGTTAAAATTTTAGGTTTTTATGATATACATTTACAAGACTATAATAAACGTATTTAACTACTGCTTTTAATGTGACCTATAACAAACAAAGCTGTTAGTGGCAAAATATAAAAGATAAAAAGAATATTAATTAACAACAACAACAAAAAAAGAAAAAAAATCTGGTTGCATAAGTGTGCAAGTGTGTACTACTTGGTTGAACATTTAGATGTAATTCTTATAGTGAGTCTTTTGGGGTCTAACAGCATGGTATATCTTGACATAGCAATATTTACCCACTGTTGTGTTCAAATGCACGCCAAATCTGTGAGAGAGAGTACAATCTCTTGTGCGCAGCTCTCTTCTGGTCACCTAATGGATTTTCTATCTGAAATGAGGTCTGGGCTCTGGCTGGTCCTTCCCAAAACTTTTTTTTTTCTTGTGTTGATTTGGATGTACGCTTTGGGTTATTGACATAATCAAAGGTGGGATTCCTAGTCATATTCAGCTATCTAGCAAACCTGAAGGCCTAAGGCTACTGGTATCTGGAACTGTCCATAATCCAACCACCTTGAATAACTGAAAAAAGCAAACCCAAAGTATGACACTATCATGGTTTACCATATGGATTGTGTTCTTGTTTTTTGGCAGTTATCTAAGACTTTCATTTATATTGAATATAATCTAAATATGGTAAGCATTCCTAAGAGGTTTGTCTCTTGCTTGGTCTGGTAAAGAAAGCTGGGACCCAGTAACATAAGTAAGGAAACGGATACCAAATGACAAGTGTTCGGTTATCAAGTTTGTCGGATTCGGTCATCCTGTGCCTGCACAATGTTGTTATAAACCTCTCTTGTCAGTTTAAGCATATTTTTCTCATATTATTGTTTTTTTTATTAAAACAGTGTTGCTAACATAATTTCTACTAAACAGTTATATTGTACCACATTTACTGGTGACATAATGGCAATATTGTTATAAGATCTAAAACAAAGTACTAAATAAAACCCTGGAGTTTATCATCTGAAAAATAAAACACTGCTAAGAGTACAATATGCTTTAGATTAAATAATTTAAATTGCTTCAGCTTAAATACTTCATGCAGCGGAAAATGAAGATCTGGAAGAGACATTGTATAACCTCATTTAGTTCTCACAAAACATTCTTGTACATAAATACATGACAACATGTTCCTTAGAAGGGTTTGGATAGACTTTTTCCATTTCTCAGCATTGCCTGAAAGTAAGCCCACGATAATAGTATTGATGATACTGTAATAGTAAAGGTAATAGTTCTTACATATGACACTACAGAAGCTTAATATACTCTACATAAGGAGCAAAATAGTTTCTATGTCTATTTTGTTATTAAAAAAATGTGCATGGATTTGGGTACAGTAGTTCACTTTGTGTTGTGAGTTCACAGATGATTTACTGTTTCACGGTTCCTTCTTACAATGCAGGGCTATCAGTAATCAGGATTATTCATTAGTCCTTATTTAAACCCTCCACACACGCAACGAGCCGCGGGCGATTTTGCCGCCGAGCGATGTGCGTGCACGCTCGTGTCCTTCTGCGGCAAAATCGGCTGCCAAAAGGGGGTGCCCACACAAAGCTCGGTCAGCCAGACAACAGACATGTTCGATAATCTCAGGCCGATGCCGTTCCTCTAATATGTTTCTTCATCTGAGCCATCCATGGTTCCTTCGAGCAGGAACTTATCCAAACAGGTTTCCAACATGTTGAAAAATCTTGGTCAAAATCTATTACATTGAATGGGGACAGCGCTATCCCCCACTCAATGTAATGGACGGGCTTACAGTTGAGCCGCACACAGAGGCTGTGTTGAGCTAGCTGCTCTGTGTGTGT
>CM070032.1:75123602-75138341 GCA_036250615.1 Ptychadena robeensis | reverse complement strand
GGAGCTACGGTAGGTGGCGTGGGGTGCCCGAGCCCGGATGGCCCGGGATCCTGACAGGTAAGCTTGATAGTAGTTTATGGGGGGCAACTTTGTTAGCAAGAAGCATGAACAATAGTGTTGAGCAGCTTATGGTATATTCGAATTTGCGTAATTTCGTGAATATACAAAGAAACATTCTAAATTAATAAAATTCGATTTGACTGTATTCTTTTGCCTTCCATTGTGCGCACCCCTTCGCAATGATTCGCAATGCAGCTTTACAGGTTTTCTTCTTCATTCTGTTATCTTAGGGTGGCCATACACCTTTAGATTTCTCTATCAGATATCCTTAAGTTTTCCTTTTGTTTTACCAAAACCATGTAATATGAGGGACATTTAAACCATCAAGTCTACCTGTGTTCAATCGCAGAGGACCCTATACTACATAGTTGTTGATAGATCTAAAGGATATCTGACAGAGAGATCTAAAGGTGTATGGGCACCTTTAGCCAGTACAAGCACTGTGTGTATTGCGCATATCCATTCGCAATGCACACACATATTCAAATATTCAAATATATATGAATTTCGAATATTCTTACTCAACACTAAAGAACAAATCAACCCAGGCTGAATGTGCATGTTTGATTAGAAAAAACACATTTCCACTGTCTGAAAACTCGTAACCCCCTGGTGAACAAAACACTTCATGTTAACTGAGTGGATTTTTGGCCTGTTGCCTCCCAGGCGTCTGCACACTTTGTGCAGTGGTTTCAGGGTGCCGAGTTTTAGTCACCCTGAACGCGCACATGTGAATTTAGTTGATCAAGCGTGACAAACTTTTTTATTTAAAATATAATCATTTAAAATATTAATAAATAACAAGGGCCACAGAAAGTAGCAAACTTGCACCACATTACCACTATCTAAAAAACTGTGGCCACAGTGTGAAATCATATATTTTTTTAATGATGCATGCTAACTCACTGAACATAATGAGCACTTTAAATCTTGGTTTACTTTAAATTACAAATGTAAAAAGGAAATGTCCAGTTTGAGGTTAACACAGCTTTATAGTAAATATTTACTACTCTTTATTAAGTCAGAACACTTTGGAGCTCTTTCAAGTAGTGTTGAGCTCGAATATTAGATTTTCGAATATTTAGCTCGAATATTGCTATTTCGCCATATTTCGCGAATATTCGCGAATATATCATCGGATATCCGTCGCGATCGGCAATTTTTCGCGATTATGCGCTTTTATAATCGCGATCCATGCAATGAATGGGATACGCGATTATATAATCACAATGCGATTTTTTAAAACGGAAATGACGGATATTCTCCCAGTCGAATATCCGAGCTCCATTGACTTGCATACATTGCGCATATTTGGTCGCATTGCGTTCTCGGATAATTGCAATTTCGGTATCCGCCATTCTCCATTTGACTTCAATTATTGCGCATATTTGGTCGCATTGCGCTTTCTCGGATAATCGCAATTTCGGATTTTGATTCACATTCTCCATGACTTCAATGTATTGCGCAATATGTGTCGCATTGCGCTTTCTGGATAATCGCGATTTCGAATTCCGCCATTCTCCATTGACTTGCATGCATTGCGCATATTGGGGCGCAATTGCGATTGTTAGATCGCAATTCATGTCGTAAGTGCGGAATATTCGAGTTACGAATCTGGATCGAAGATTGGATATTCGCGAAATTACGCGAATTCAAATATTGCCTAGTCGCTCATCACTACTTTCAAGCAGCTATAACCTGTTCACATTCATAGGTCACAACTCAACAGAACTGCAAACTAAAGTCTGATTCAAAACTTCATTTTAAGAAGTACTAGAACTTTTTAAATTGCTGTCAAAAATGTTGTGATATCTCTTTAACTTGATCTACTGTCAAAACGAAGAAGGAACCTCCAACAGTCACTTGAAGAGCATCACCAGTTACATTGGTTGTTTTCCTTACCTTAACCCTTTAATTATGCCTGATTGAGTAGTGTATAATAAATAAGAAATATAGTCTCCTACAATTTATCTATAAGTAAAGTGATCAAGTTGTGTAATCTTGGAAAGTACTGAAGAATATATAAAACGTGTTACAAAATAGCAGTCTTGTGTCTAATGTTCTCCTTGTCTTGAATAGCATAGATTAAACTGAAGCTACACAATTCCTCACCATAATATTTTTAACAGTTCAGCATGTGGTTCAAAGGTGTTATTTGAGCTAAAAGTATAGTGTTTCAATAAAAATGTGGAAATATTTGGAAGGAAAGAGGCTTTCTTTCCCAACCTAATAGCTTACAGTACTTATAAAACACTTACATTTAACAATCAACTGATCTTTTGGGAAAACTGAAGATTTTAATTCATACAGAAACTGGCAAATATCACCTCTTATTCCTTTAAATTTCTTCTAGCATAAAAAATATGGAAACATGTGTGTTCCCCATTAATGTGTGATTAGTAACTGTTAAATGTATCACCAAATTGGTGGCTTCTGTGAAATTGGGCAGATCATTCTGTTCTTGAAATTAGGAAAATGCCATCTGTGAATCTATGCAAAATGAAAAAAATATACATTAGACATGTTGCCTCAACTTCCCTTTGCAAAATCAACAGAAACAGATGCATAGAATACAATTCTAAGTTATATAAACTAAATAATCCTTATTAGGAAATTGTGTTCATCCCAAAATAATTCTTACCTACGAATAATCATTACCTAGGTATTCCAACTGTTAGCAAGCTAGGGTATCAAATTTATGAACTGGCCTATGTCTAAACCATATTTAATACAATGAGCAATAATAAAGCAGCATTAATAAGAAGTATATACAGATGTGTATAAATGTGTAAGTGATGATAAATAAATGATGTGTATATTGATCAATATTTGATCTGTTCTTTCTATTTCTATTTCTAATTGCAGAATATTCATAATTCTTCAGTGATTTTTTCTCATGCCAAGTTACAGTTAAAGCAGTGTTTTACCATAGAAAAAAATGAATTTAAAAACACATGTACACTGGTCTGTGGATGCAGGACCTATCTCTGATGAGGACTGGCCAGATGTTCTTGCTGCCCCTTCTGAGGGATCCTTTAAGCCAGTGGTGGGCAACTGAGGTGATATTGAGGGCTACAAGTGCAGCATCACTAAAGGGCCTCATATAACATGTAGGACCACTAAACATATAGATATATGAAATGCCCCATATACATCAACAAAGGTTATGTGACCCATAGATATCAAAGTAGTCTAGTGGAAGCATAGGCACTCAGGCGCTGTCTGGGTCACTCATTAGCTTTCATGTATGCCAATTAGCATGCTCAGCTGGAGGCTCAGCGAGTCCCTCTTCTCCTCTTACTGCTCTAAGAAGTTCCCAGATGAGAACGTGTCAGTGAAGGATCAGTGAACAGGTGATTTCCTATGCTATATGCATTAATATGTTTTGGGGGCCACAAATGGAGGACCAAAGGGGGCCGCCAAACAACACCCAAAGAGGGGGGAAGTGGCCCCTGGGCCGCAGGTTGGGCACCTGGGCTTTAAGCTGTCCAATAGGTTAACACAATTGTACATTCTTTATAGATGTTATCTTACCCTGGTGCGTATTTCCAGTAGAGTTGAGCTTGAATATTCAAATTGCGAATACATACAGCAAAAATCGTCTATTCGAGAATTCACAATATTATGCACCCGGAAGCTTAACGAACACGCATTGCGAAAATAAATATAGCATGTCTTTATTCAATAAAAGCAATTATTCACGAATATTCACGATTATATATTTGCAAATATTAAAATTGTGAATATGGAATATAAGTAGAATTTTCGCGAAATATCACGAATTCGAATATTGCTTATTCCAACTGCTGCCCCAAGCATTTAACTGCTAGAGGTACATTTTACCATCTCATTTGGTCGTGCCCTATCCTACTATTGAGCACAGGTTATCCGATTCCTCCATGATACTATGGGCTTGCCGATTGCTGCCTTTCTCATGGAAGAATTTAGTCTTGAAAGGGTCGAATCCCAATTTCTTGCTACCGCATTATTTTATGAAAAGTGGTAGCCCAGCTATGGTACAGTCACGCTTCTCCTACACTGGAGGGTTAGAAACACTCTATTATTAATATACTGTTCCTGAAAGGTATTTATAAAAATAAAGGTCAGAGAGCGGATTTGAGAAAATCTGAGGGCATTGGACATAAAGTGGACTTCTTCCCATGTGACTTCCTGACTGACCCCCCCCCCCCTGTCTAGCTCCCTGTTAGGGGTGATTTCTTCATATGCACTAGAGACTGCCAATCAATGTTGTGTCTGGTGTAGGGTGGACGCTACATGTTGTGGTGTAAAGACTCCTACCTGTGTGTTCTTGAATGTGTCTTAACCACTAAGTAGATGTTTGTTAGCTTCTTTCTTCAATACTAGCTTATGTCTTACCAATTTGTTGCTCCTATGATGCCATGTTATGTGTATGCACCTATTATGACTCATTGTAGGATGCAAACTTCTTTTCTTGTTTAATAAAGTTAATCTTTGTAAAATTATATAAAAAAACACATGTCCACAATGGTTACCTTTTCATAGGCCTGATCTGTTCACTGCTCCACAATTTTAAAACCTAGACTCATCTTCATCCACCATCTAGGAAAAGGGAAGAATGGGCCTGGTAAATATTGTGGCCACCAATCCGGATCTAAATCGAGCAACACTCTGTCCCTCTAGTGACAGCACAGCTTCCTGTAGAGTGGAAGGAAACCTGGCAAGGTAGATATCACTGTGCCCCTTTGCACCTGAAGTGTGCCACTGTTAAATTGGAGGGACAGAGCTTTGAATTAGATGTTCTTCTCCATCAAGTTTGTTTCTTTATCTCCTCCCTGTCATCGTTTTTTCTAGTGCCATGAAAAAAAGTGAGATAGGTCTGTTTAAGTGAATCACCAAAACAGATATAGGGCACACCTTAGGTTGCACAGCACCCTATGTGAAATTAGACTTTGCTTCTCCTGTTGGTTTCACAACCCCACATATTAAAGCAATTTGCATTCTAATGTTGAACATCTCTATATAAATGTTCCATAGGTTAATGCTATACATGTTCAACTTTATGTGTTCCAAATGCACTTCAAATACCATATCAATACTGGAGGTGAGGTCACTGAGATCAATCTGTAGCAGCATACTATGCGACATAAAGACTTTATAATACAATTTAAATGCATATGCTCTATAAGTGTGTAAATTTAAAAGATATTCACATATAGAACTGGGTGAACTATATCTTGTTTGTATCCCTCAGAATGTTTACATATATTTGAAAAAATATATATTTTGAGTTCTGTTAATATTAAAGGAAGTAAGGGATCCACTCTATTCTTATAAAAAAAAATATGTATTAATAAGTATTTCACCTCACCTATTAGACATTCGAAAGAACTATTCCTACGGTTAACATCTTTTGCAATGACATTTTGCCTTACTAATTAATTTTATTCTTGTACAGCTTGTATAAAATGAAATTATGCTTGTATTGGCCTGTATTCAGAGCGAAATTACAGACAATGCTAATATTACTTCAGTTCTGAAAGGGAGATACTACAGTTATGCTCTGTCTGTTCTTCTAAGCTACAAAATGTTCTTTTGGTCTTGGCTTGTGCTCCCCGTTTTTGTTTATAACCTTCCTCGGTAATAAAAAGCATGTGTGCCAGAACAGTGCAATCCCATATCACAGAATAAAATCAGAAAAAGTGGCTATTTTCTTTTTTTTGTTTTTTGTTTTTTAGTCAACATGTGTAGCATTAATGTAACTTTATTCATTTGTTTTACTACGACTATGATTTGCTTGGTAGCAGAAATTCAAATTTTTAAGGAACAAGTAAAAAAGAAGGATGTCAAATTCAATTCAAGTAAATTAATCACTACAATTAAGACACATACACCAGAATTAATAATCTGTTCAAACAATAATAATGTTTGGCGACATTCATTGCTTTTAAATACAAACCTGTGAATTGAGTTTCAATAATAATAATAATTATAATAATAAAGTAAACTATTTTATTACATTTAACTTACTTTTATTATTATTATCATCATTAAAGAAAATTATGTGTAATATTTTGAGTGTCGTTTCTACATTTCAAGCAAAACTGATTTGTGTATCTAAAAAAATAAACAAAATACAATGGCACTTATTTATTTTGAACAGCTTTCTACATTTGGGGAACTAACCTTCCAGACGGTCAGCTTGTACCGCTACCATGACATTACCTTTGCTTTTGTACCAAACAGGCAGGACCCATAACAAATGGTGAGTTCGCTGATGCAGAGCATCGATGTGGGCTTGCTGGGGACAGGTAAGTAACCCTAAATGCAGCTCCGGATGAGTTTGTTTTGTAAGATAACTTCATGGTTGTTTAAAAAACCTCCAGGGAGGTTAAAAAAAGAATTTCTAGTTTTGTTTGTGTAAAAGCCCACATATTTTCTGTTTAGAAATGTTGAAATTAAGCCACTGTTTTTGAGCCAATTTCATAGGCACTTGCATATTTACCAGTGAAACCTCCATGTTAGAGAATGATAGACTACTTTCCTTACACCTTGACATGGCCAGTACTTTTACAATGGACCATGAGGCACCTGTCCCTACCAGTGCATCATATACTGAGATGTGTTGCAGGCATGATGTGCGACGTGTCCATTGTACAGGCTATGCCCATAGGCGAATTGTGCCCATGCCCCTCCCTTGGGCCTCAGGGAAGCATGATACAGATGTGTCCAAGACTCCACATGTAGACAAGGCCTTACCATTAATAGCTTGGCTGGTTCGTTCCTTCAAATTCATTGGTTATTGATTATTTATGATTTATACATTATGTACTATTAACCAATGGCTGTGCAGGAAAGTATTTAAGTAAATACTCCACAAAAAATGAATAGCTTCAAATTCATTTAGATAAAAAGAGTGTGTTATATCTGCTGAATAATAAAAGGCAATTAAAACACAGTTAAAAGGGAAACAAACATTGGCATATTTTATATACTTCAATTATTTTTATTTTAACTGCATTTTAGGATGAATGGGCTAAAGCCAAAAAGGCCATTCATTTCAAACTTACAGGGTTATGCATGATGGGGCTCCCAGTCCCAGGGATATTAGTTGGAAGTGGTTAGGTTAGTTAGGGTGGTGGGTAGAGGTGGGGCAGTGAAAAGAAATAAAGGGACCCGGATACAGAGAGCCCTTTTTGGATTCTTCATGCTAACGTCCACCCTCCCAGTTATTCTATTTTTGCTGCATGTCTTTTGTGGGGGAGTTGACCAGGGACAGAGAAGGCAATCCCCTCCCCTCCCCCGTGTATGCTCATATATCTGAGCTCAGAGGCAAGTTTCTGGACACCTCTGGGTCCTTGGGTTTAACCCACAGGCAATAGCGTTTGTACTGGCAGTAGAGAAGTCTATGCTTTCTTCGACAGGAGGGTGCATGGAAAGCATAAACAAATCCTGGTCTTATGTTGAAATTTTAATTTTGGTTGTATCTTGAGTTGGTCGTATCTTGAGGGTGAATCTTGAGTGTCCACTGAATGTATTTTTACTAACTGTTAGTTAAATGTATTGTGGAGGTTAAGTCTCAAATGGGCGCTCTCAAAGCATTTTTCCACGCAATTGCGATCTTTTTAAGGGCTCCTGCTCGTGTTTATTTGCACACAGTGCAAAAACAAAACTTGCCAATCCTCCTGGCTTGGGAAAAAGAAAGTGCCCCCTTTTTCCCTTCACTTTAATCCGGGATGGGAATGCATATGTATACAAAATAATGGATCCATAATCTCATTTCATTAATCTAATCCTCCTTGCTTGGCCAATGTCCAGCTTCCCAGCAGGATCAGGTCCAGGCCTCACAAGCTCCTGTGAGCCCCCTGTTTCCCCAATTTCAGTATGCACAGGTCTAGGCCCCACACTCCTTGTGTGCCCCCCTGTCTACACTCCCCTACTTGGTCTGGAGCTGGTGTCTCCAACTTCTCTCAAGAGCTGTGTCTTCAGCCTCTATCAGAACCCCCTGACACACTGGTCTCTGTTCCTTTTGTGGAGACACACCTGGCTCCACTGACCTGCAAACAGGTGTTAACTGTTTAGTGAAACCTGGGGGAATAGGAAGGCCCACCCAGTTCCTTTCTCCCTATTCCAGAGTCCAGGAGCCCTTTAAGAAAACACAAAACACTCAGCACACTATCATTGCTGGGCAAATTATTCCTGGACTCCTTCCAAGACACCACCTAATGGTCCATTCACACAGGGACAGATGACCAGTCTGTCACAGTATATATTACATTTGTTATAATGGGGACAGCAACCATCACAAAACACATCACACAACTATAGTCTCTATTCCTTTTTACTTATTTAGACTGATAAACCAAACTAAATGAGCATTAAGCACTGAACAATCTGGATTCATATACAATAGATTTGCCATTACTTACAGAAAAGTATAAAGCAACACTTATGGGCTATTATTTTCAGCAGGTTTAATGTATTGAAATATATATTCACTTTAAAACATGAAAAGAAAACTAAAGTCCCTAACAAATTAGCCCCGTATTTACATACTAATATAGACATCAAATAGACTGTAACAACCAGAATATTAAATCAAGAAATGTGTGATTTTCTGAGAGTTATGGCACATATATAAATTTAAGGTGGAAATTTGAAATATCACTTGTGGGAAAATCATCTTAATAGTGTACCATCTTGTTTAGAGTAAACCCCCAAGGAAATACTGTTGAGCTACAATACTGTCTCCAAGGTAACGAAGAGCCAATATCTCAGATTTGTATTCCCAGTGGACCGCACTATTTGATGAGAAGAAGGAAAACATATCAATGTCAACTTAGGTTTTAAATGGACCTCAATTAAAGATGCGTCTCAAATTCATTTTGTCCATTTTTCTCTAGTTTTGGCAGTTGACTGTTACTCTGTCTCCTTGACCCGATCTATTTGTTTGAGATAAGAGTTTTGTTTTTCCCCTGCTTATTCAATGCTCATGGTCTTATACGTGTCACAAAATGATAGGCAGCTGTTACAGATAATGTTGTTTTCTATTTGTTTTATGGAAGGTATTCAAACCTTTTCTAGAAAAAGAAATTAATAGCTATGAAAATGAAAATTTTGAGGTAAAATGCCAAATGAAATACAGTATTTATGTTTCTTTTTTATTTTAAATTCATTTTGAAATACTTATTTGTTTGATTCTACAAAATGAAATGAATATAATGGTTGTAATTATTTTGCATGTTAATACTGGAAGTAGGAGTGTAAATTTATTATAATGAAGATAATGGCTAATATCTGACACAGCTGACTACTTCCATGTATGCTCAGATGTACCATACACCATTTTCAACAGAGTAAAAGGTAATGTAATGAGGAGAGGTAAAAGGTTGTTAGCAGACAAAAAAGGTAATTGGATCTGTACTAAAAGTTACCCTAGCAAACCAGGTTTTAAATGAGAACTTTACATTACCATTATTTTCTAAAAGCGTAATAACCTTGGGTACAAAGAGTGCAACTGCTGCAGGACTTATAAGTTCAAATGGCATTATTAGAGTTCCCTATTACATTCAATAGTGCCTCTATCACATTCTATGCAAAATAAAATTTGTTCTAAAACGAGAAATAGACTTTACAAATACAAGCAAACATAGCAAAAAAGAAGGATTCACCCACAAAAGTTTGAATTCCAAGAGGTGGCTAGCCTCAGGGTTTTTTTTCATGGCCAGAAACCATACACATTGAGAACAAACCAAAATATATGAGAAAAGGTAAAGTAGCAGCTTTATTACACATCCACACTGGATGGGTCCAATATAATCCATGTTGAGTTACACATACAATAGGTTTGTACATATTACACCATAACATCAAATGTAAACTACTAAAAGGGGTTACACGCATGAATGTGATGGCCAAGGATTCCTGGCAAGTATGTCAACATTTATTTTATCTTTGTTACATCATACTGATTAACTGTGGAGAAATCTTCTCCATGGCATGGAAACTGTACAATATTTTGTGAGAATATAATGAACCTAATGACCTAATGAAAAATGATTAGCAATTATCAAATTGTTTATATTTATTCAGAAGGTTACCTATCGAACGGACGGGTCGAACAGGAGCAGAAAGGAGCAGTGGAAGAATCCAGGTCAGGAGCAAAAAGATCCGGCCAGTGGAAGAACCTGGTCTCTAGTGAAAGAAAATTGGCTTAAACCAGAAGTGATGTCAGTGATGTCAGTGACGTCACGTCAGGATATCGAAACTGGGAACCAGGTAACGGAAACGACATGGCAGGAAGGGAATTTTTTCGATCCGATACGCCTGTTCGCAGACAGACCTGGCTGAAGTTTGGCCATCACTAGTGAGGAGGCCCCTTTAAAGCCATGTATTTGGCATTAGTTAATGTAAATGAATGAAAGAAAGCAACAAAAGCATTAAATAGATTTTCTTCTCTTGAGGGAGAGATGATATGATAATAAGATGAAATGAAAAAGCAAATTCTTCTGACACGTTTACCCAAAAATCACATCTATTTGCTAGTGTGCTAAATTCTCATACAACCCCTTCAGTTGATTGCAAATCTCTAAGCAAATTACAAAATGTATTCATTTATTTGTTTGCTTGTTTGTTTGTTTTTTGTTTTTTCTAAATGTCTGCATTTCCTGTTGAAATTATTCCATATATGTTACTACCTGCATGACCTGTGCAAACAAATTACATCACATCACTTATTACTGTGGTACCACTCTTTCCCTATTCTGCAAATTTGCAAATCTACAACTCTGAGTATAACAATTGTATTAGTTTAGGAGTAGTAGTAAGTTGGGGTGGTGGTGTTAGTAGAAATGACCTTCTGCCTTGGGAATTTAAAACACAGCACAGAATACATTAACGTTAAATAGACTCTCTGCACTATTTTCATGTACCAACAGTAATTCCCATGAAATATTGTAACAAACACAGTAAATCTTACCTAAGGTTAATAGAAAAATGAATTGTTGGAAAAAAAATTTAATCATACAGAAATAATTATCTTTAAAACAACAATTGCCCCCTTTTCCCATCCCAATGTAAAACATTACAAAATAAATACATTTCTATAGCATGCTGTAATCTCATATGGCTGCCCTCTGTAATCTCTTGGGAAGCCTTGTATTGCTCCATGTAGTTTTACTCCTCTTAAAAACGAATCTTAACAAGCCAGCACATCTTTTGCTTTCTCACAGATGTGAACCATTAGAAAACATCTAAAGCGTAACGTTATATTGCTAGTGTCAACGTAGCATGACATTTTTTTGCAGCCATCTTAAAAGCAGCCAGTGAAAGTGTGAAATTCATGTCGTTTAAACACCTGTATATCATACTATTTTTTTTTTGTTATTCTAGTTATTAAACAAATGCTCCAACTGTGATAATTTTCCCTATCATTCCATTTCACAAACTTAATGCATATGGATGTATTTATGGAAGTATTTATAGATTATTGCACATGGTGAGGAACAAACTATATATATATATAATATATGTATATATACTTTATGAACTGCTGTGTTTTGAAGTCTTTAAAAATAAAAGAGCAATGTTCATCAACCTCTCTTTTTTATTTGCTAGTAAGGCCTTTTAATTCTTCAATATTGTCTTAAGGAAGAAAGCTTAATGTAACAGATGCTGTAGGGTTCAGTAGGATCAATGGGATGTGTTAAGGCGGCAACCCTTTGTCAACCCACACTTTATTTAATATGTATTAAAAAGCATGACAATGTTCCATATTTTTTGGACCATAATGCACTTTTTTCACCCCTAAAATCGGGGTGATAAAGTGCCTGCGTCCTATGGTCCGAATGCGAGACCCCACTCGGCTTCCAGCCGGCTCTCCTGGCAAGGAGATAAGCTGGGGAGCTGTCACATGTGAGATCCGGCTGGATCTCCCATCTGAACTGTATAATTACTTATGCCAACAGGGCCCTGCTAGTATAAGCAATGAAGAGAGGGATAGACGAACTGCCATCTCCTGTACATGGAAACTGAAATCACTGCAGCTCCCACGGACACAGGAACAGCAAGATTGGCCGAGGGAGAGCAGAGGACTGGGCAGCCTCCTGCCCCCTCCTCCTGATCAGTGAAGAAGTGAAGTGCTGTGTGTGTGTATTGCTGCTAGTGACATCTACTGGTTGAATCTAATATTGCATTCATTTAACCAATTGCATTAACCCAATTGATGTGAACATTTTTATATATCAAATATTTTTTTTCTGCTTTCAAACTGGGTGCTTCTTATGGTCCGGTGCGTCTTATGGTCCAAAAATACTATAGATCCTGAACTCTAAATGGCAGTTTACCAAACACTGGATTTCAGCAATTCATAGCTTAAAGTTGTTTTTGTAAATTGTTTATAAAAATATAGGAAAGTATAAAAAATGTTAAAAACATTACAGAAAAAATAAATATAATATGCATACAAGAAACACATAATTAAAGAACATTCAAGGAAACATGAACAAGGAGACAAACAGGGTCCCAATAATAGGAAACCATTCCAACAAAACTGATTTAACCCATCTCCACTGTTTTTTTTCTTAGTCTCCGCTCCGGCCACTGGCAGCCTTCATTAGTAGTTCATGTGACATGGTGATAACCCAAACAAAAATTAGCACACAAGGGTTGGTGCCCTGCAACAGGAAGGGCCTAAACAACAAACTTTATGGCATACTCAACAATTTACACTGCCTGGCCAAAAGAAATAAGCCAGCAAAAAAAGGTCCCACGCTTTAATATTTCGTTGGACCACCTTTAGCTTTGATTGGGGAGTGCATTTGCTGTGGCATTGTTTTAATAAGCTTCTGCAATGTCACAAGAATTATTTCCATCCAGTGTTGCAATCATTTTTCACCAAGATCTTGCATTGATGATGGTAGAGTCTGACCGCTGCACAAAGCCTCCTCCAGCACATTACAAAGATTCTCAATGGGGTGAAGGTCTGCACTCTGTGGTGACCAATCCATGTGTGAGAATGATGTCTCATGCTCCCTGAACCACTTTTTCTCAATTTGAGCCCGATGAATCCTGGCATTGTCATCTTGGAATATGCCTGTGCCACCAGGGAAGAAAACATCCATTGATGGAATTACCTGGTCATTCAGTCTATTCAGGTAGTCAGCTGACCTTATTCAATGACTTCATTGAAAGATTATCGCCCATGCAGTAATTATCCAAAGGCTTGTATGTGCTTAGTTAAAACCAGGTGGAGACTTTTTTTTGGCCAGGCAGTGTATAATGTTCATACGATTGGGATTGTAGTGATTAGATTAAGATCTACTTTAAATTATAATAGAATTCCATTAGGAAAAAACAATAGTCACTAAAAAGCCTGCCTATTCTCATGCCATTTAACTTCCGCATGGTCAACCCTTCTTTTGCTTTTATCTTCAAAAATCATGCATGCCAGTTGGTATTCATGCAAATCATACTTCAGATATACATATCTTGCACTTGTGGGGGTTCAGCTGCAAATGGTGCTCCCAATGAGGCGATCCATAAATCAGGACTTTCTTTAGGGCTCCTGCCCATGGTTATTTGACAAAGCAAACTCAAAGTTACCCTCGCAGGGGTTGCCAGTAGTAACAGAAATGTTACTACTGGCAACTACTACTAAAGAATTAGGCCCACAGTATCCTTAACAAAACAAACATGTCCTTCTCAGTTCAGAGTCTGTTTTACACACAGCAGCCCCTGACACTCAGCACCAGGTGGGCTTCTGAGTCTCTGGAAATACTGGTCCCGGCATTGGGAAACTTCCTCAACATGCTCTTGCTGATTCCCAGTAAAACCAGGAGGTCTGGGCTACATTGCACTGCAAGAAATAAAATAAAGGTTTTGCGCTATGCAAAAAAATGAATGATTCTGTGTGTGTCAATGAAAGATACTCAAGGAACTAAAATGCAACCAACATAACTGAGGGAAATATAGTTGCATTGTGTTAGGTAATTATGTGATCTAAGAGATCAGAGCCTATGTTGGAAAACATAATTAGAATACTATATATATAAAGCTCAAAACCCACAAATACAAATTTTAATAAGCCCTCCAATTCAAGATTCAAGTATATAATATAATTTTACATTCACGTATGTAATATAATTGTTAATATATCAATATATATTATATCCCAGTTCCCTTAATGAAGCCTCAACAGTCAGTAACACGTTAATTTATTTCACCTAATAAAAGCCAAGCAATTTAGATATGCTGTAAATCATGAACTGTATGATTCAGCACTTTTTTTCTGACTAGCAATAAGGAATGCAGAGACATTTCTGATGTGCGATACCTGATGAAATGCACACAATGCATACAAAGTACATTGAAAATGTTTTCTTATAACAAAAAATTATTTTATGGTAATAGACATTTCAGCTTAAATGTCGAAATAGATTTTCCTACATGTTGCTCCAGCAGTAAGAGGTGGTACAACAGACCACTAGCCTATAAATTCAAGAATTCAGGTCTATATGACCACAGACACTAGGTCCACCAAGCAAGAACACAGGAGATATGTATCCTTTAATGGCATAGGCAGAAAAGATATGTATCCTGTAATCAGCTCTGCAGGCACTAGCAAAGAAGAAGCTGTCCCAAAACTAATATACAGTGCTGCTTGAAAGTATGTGAACCCCTCAAGTGGTGTAGATGTTTCTG
>CM070032.1:75096915-75123502 GCA_036250615.1 Ptychadena robeensis | reverse complement strand
TTCATTGATTTACATCGATTGTACGCTTAAATCGAGCCGTGTGTTCCTAGCTTTAGTCATGGAGTGGTTCACTTTATATTCCCCTAGATTCCAGGATGTTATACAGCAGGCCAGAAATGTGGCTTCCTATTTTAGGAGAACTTATGAAGACAGGCTGGGATCTTGACCTATTTTTCCCCCATCAGCGGATCCCAGACTCATCCCAGACACTTGCACTTTTCTGTTCCCGTTTGAAGTGGCCTTTAATATGCTCAAACACTGTGACGCCACATTCAGTGATACAATACAATTGGTCAATATTTCATTAACTACAGCATCCTCCTAGCTGCTTTAATCCGAGCCTAGAATAAAAATGTTTTGCCAAACATTCTGTCCTTGAGACCTAGCCTTGATACAGGGGGACAGTATTTGGGTATTTAAGTTCTAAACTGCATATGTTGGCAAACCAGGTTCAGTATTACGTTCCCAACCTTCCTGCATAAACTGTACCTGTGGAGTTATCCTCTCCACTGTTCTAACAACTATATAACAACTGTAAAGAGTTGTGCTCTATACACAGTAAAGCTTGGCACACATGGATAGATCTGTAAAACGATTTAAGTACAATTGAGTGCTGTGTGCGCTCACGTGTGTGCATTCCTTCGAGCAGGATCAATAGATCCTGCTCATCATAGAAACTCGATTGAACGGGGTTCCAGTATGTTGGAAAACCCCGTTCAATCTCTATAACTTAGAATAGAGACGTGAGTCTACATTCAAATTATTGTATATGCTGCGGCTCCTGCCTCCTGCACAGCCTGGACTCTACTGTCAGTGTGAAGGGGGCGGAGCCAGCACGTATCTCTCTGAGGCTGCGTGAGAGAGTCACTCACTCAAGGCTGCAAGCTGGATAAAATGGGTCCCCATTGAAGGGGAATCGGTGTGCCCATGTGGTGCACATTGATTTTCGTTCAATTGATCCCCGATCAATCACAGTGCGGTGACATCACCACGCTGTGATTGTTCGGGGGTTGATTGGACAGGAATCTACCTGTGTGTGCATAGCCTAACACTCCTACTGATTATTTTAACACGAGGCATTATAGGGATTATACACATGTTATCAACTGATAAAAAGATATCATTGTATAAGGTCTGCGTTCTCTTGCAATGAGGGAACTTAGGTTAGGATTTCAGGGGGTGGTGCCGTGTCTTTTAACCAGCCCCAGTCTCCTGTGCTTCTGTAAGAAAATTATAAACTCAAAAATATAGATAAGACAAAACCTTACACAATAACAAACCAATATCACATATGACAGTCATTTTATTAAGACTCTAACCTTCTATTGTTTATGTTTCACAAATTCTCACTAATCACATTGTACTAGTTGTTATTGGTTCTGTTCTGGAATATCTAGCTTCTTATCTCATAACAGGGCACTACATAAGGTTTTAACTATATGATTGCAGGTCAGAACACTGCTGATATTAATAAACAATAAAAATGAATAAAAAATTCTATCTTTCCAAATATGATTTTAAAACATACTCTATATAGTGACATTTATGCCTTATGACGTGTAAAATTATTCTATGGACTAAATGATTGAACAAAATTAACAAACAAAAATCATCAATAGCAAAAATTATACTCACTTGTCTAGGAAAGTGCACCAAAAAATTGTACTAAGGGTACATGCAACTCCTGCCCACTGGAGAAAGAGTTGCAATAGTGCACCATCCCTGACTATTAAAGATAACCAAAACAAAATAAATTTGTCTCCTCACTATACACAATTAATTTATTTTCTTTTAACCTGGCTTTGGCTTTAGCCTTTGTGAGGCCAGAAAACATATGAAAAAATATCAATACATATTAACACTTATTAAACACTTCTTTTTGTGTAGAACCCCAACATACATACATACATATTAAAAGATCAGCATTTTCCAATGTTACATCATAAACAAGTACTATAAGAACAAGTATGGCTATTATATCCTATGGTAATGGGCTGTGAGCAAAGAGTACTGCCCAGAGATGGCGTCAGTGGGAGGACACTAATCATTCCAGTGTGAAGACGCAAGGCAGATCCCCAAGAGCCTCTGATATCAGCCTTGTTTAAAGTTCCACAAAGCCTAACAAAGGTCCAGATGAATCTGAATACAGTCAGAGATTGTCACAACCTGGCTCTGTTCTCTTGTGAGTAATACCTTGATCTTGTCTCTTAGTCAGCACTCCTGGTATCATACAGTTTTCATTGAGAGGTCAATCCATGGAAGTGTCTCCAAAGGAAATGGCATGCCATGAATTGACCTCTCAATGAGTATTGTATGGACCAGGATTGACACCAGGAGCGCTGACTAAGAGACAAGATCAAGGTATTACTCACAAGTGAACAGAACCAAACTTGTTCTTATAGTCGTATTTGAATTTAGATTTCAATTAAAAAACATTGCTTTATACATAAGGGGCCCTTACCCTGAAGACACCTGTTTACAAGAGTGAAACGTCTCGGATAACAAATTAACAAGGCCACAGTATGACTATGGACAGGAACTTTATGTTTTTTTGTAATTGAAGCATGTCTATTGTTTTTATTGATGATGAGGGTAATAAAATTTTGGTCCTTTGTAGATACAATAAAGACCTTTTATCGAGATGTTATTGTAAACCCTGAGCTTGATTTCATATATAGTGGTGGTGGTGCTTTCAAGTGAGGCTGCTATAGTACTCAAACAATTGAAATATGTTAAAAAGGAAACATCATAAATCTATATTTCTGGTGCTTTTATTTGGTGTCATATGGTTAAGGTCTGGGGAACGGGTGGTCCAGTTCATAGCAGCAATGCCCTCATCTTGCAGGAACTGCTGCCACACTCCAGACACATGAGGTCTAGCATTGTCTTGCATTAGGTGGAAGCCAGGGCAAACCGCACCAGCATATGGTCTCAAAAGGGGTATGAGGATCTCATCTCTGTACCTAATGGCAGTCAGGCTACCTCTGGCGAGTAACAAAGAGGGCTGTGTGGCCCCCCAAAGAAATCCCACCCCACACCATTACTGACCCACTGCCAAACCGGTCATGCTGGAGGATGTTGCAGGCAGCAGAAAATTCTCCAAGGCTTCTCCAGACACACTAATTTCTGTCATATGTGCTCAGTGTGTGCCTGCTTTAATCTGTGAAGAGCACAGAGCGGTAGTGGCGAATTTGCCAATCTTGGTGCTCTGTGGCAAATGCCAAACATCCTACATGGTGTTGGGCTGTAAGCACAACCCCCACCTGTGGACGTAGGGCCCTCATACCACCCTTATGGACAAGATAAATGTAAAATGGCCACCAGGCTGCTTCTTTTATGGAGTGAAAAATGTGAGGGGAGGGGTCGCAATTTGACTCCATGTTAAGGTAAAGGGGGCGGGTCGAACACCCATAATGTTCACCAGCATTGCGAACTGTGAACATCCTATGTTTGCCGCGAACTGTCCACCGGGCGAACTCTCAGCCATCACTAGGGACACATTATCTAGACAAGGGGTGGGCAAACCTTTTGACTCATGGGCCACATTGGCTTCTAAAGTTGATAAAGGGGCTGGACTAAGAGCCTGTTATGGCCAAGCCTCCATATGTGTGCCAATTGCATGCATCGCAGGCATCACTATTGATGGCGGTCATATGTAATACACGACGTGGATGTTGGTATCTTTATATAATTTCCGCACTTACAAAAAAATGCTCATTCATTGCAATGCGCAGACATAATTCCTGGAGACTGTCTGTTGTCACCATAAGGATGCTCCCACAGTGTCATGATGACGTCACCAAAGCAACATTTGGATACTTCTAGGCATTATGTTCACTGACTGCAGAGAATAAGCAGAGCATCTTTTTAACAATATGAAAAAGGGCCAGAAAAGAAAGCTAAATGAGCCGCATCTGGCCCTGGGCCTTAGTTTGCCCACCACTGATCTAGACCTAGGTCTCTCTGTAAGCATATTGCACTTTTTCTAGGACCTCTGAAAGCAGACCTTGGTCCAGCATGATGACAATATTACCAAGGACTACAAATACTACATGATGCCACTTTTTTCTTAGTTTGTTCCCTAGCATAAGTTCTAATGCAATTCTTTGAGTATAGTACAATAAATTCACTATTTTACTGGCAAATGCCAGATTTAATAAAAATGTATATTCTCTATTTACCCTGAATCAACCCAAGCATGTTTTGGTTCAGCTTATATGGCATGTATGTAGATTCCTTTAAAATTCCTCGGGCAAGGAGGCTTTGGCTTGAAGGTTTAGGGGTGCCTTCAGCCCTTGTGCCTTTTCTACTAAGCCATTTTCAGTTGAAGGTGTGCTCAAACCCCAGGTAATTGGACTGACTACATGCACATGACTTCCTCCATGATCTGTAACAATAGTTAAACATTTTACAGCAATTAGATAGGCAGATTGTTTTTTGACTGGCTATACCATTTAATAACATTTTCATAAAAATGTACATCATATCATACAAGAACACCTTTAAAACTAAACCTTTTTTTGGTGAAAAGGGCTTACAGTAATCTGAAGAAATGGACTGAGACCAGCTTTGTCAGATGCATAATAATGCAAGAATAACTAAGGAGAAATCCAGAATTTACACTATAAGTAGGGGTTTGATTCTCATCAGAATGCTCATTAAAATTCACTGTCTTTTTGTTCTATTCTCATTTTATGAAATATTAACAGAAATACCCAAAGTTGGTCGATTTAAATAAACTACACAGTGAATATATCTTTTGCATAAAACAATATTCAAGCGGGGTGATTTTAATGTTCATTGCTATTTTTGACTTTCTCTGGATTGTTTTTTTTGCATACATTTGCATGCCCTATGAGAATTATACCAAGAATATGCTAATGAGATAGCAACGTCTAGAGTGAGGGTTTTTTTTTTTTATTGCATCTCAACAAAGCTGCCTTGTCTAGCTCTTCATGATAACTAACAGAAAGGGTTTTAAATCCTGCACAGTTAACATTGCAAACAATGTGATGATCTTTTATACAGTTTTTTTTTCTGGGCTTGGAATTAACAGATGATTTGTTAATAAACAATTGTCTTCAGGTTCAAAATTATGGCGTACAATGTACACTACATCACTATTAAATAAAAAATTATGTATATCAAATTTTCTAGAGATGTCATATAATGAAGAGATAAAACAATGTTCCTGAATGCAGTTGACAATATAAAGTGTTACATTTAGAAATGTGGAAATATCAGGTTCATACAAAAATGTACTTTCTATTATGTGTGATGACAAAGGTCATCTTGGGAACTTAAAAGAAACACAACAAATGTGTCTTGCAGACTTAAGCTGGCCATACACCTTTAGATCTCCCTGTCAGATATCCTTTAGATCTACCAACAACTATATAGTATAGGGTCCTCTGCGATTGAACACATGTAGACTTGATGGTTTAGAAAGTCCCTCATATTACATGGTTTTGGTAAAACAAAAGGAGATCTAAAGGAAATCTGACAGAGAAATCTAAAGGTGTATGGGGACCCTTAGTCTCCACTAGCATTAAACATCAGTGCTTATTTTGCATCAAATACAGTTGTTTTAAAGTTGAAAAAAAAACCCACCATCAATCAATGGGGCAGTTCACACTAATGCTATAATTGCTCATTCATTTTCAATGTGCCTTGCTGAGTTACCCATTTTTACACACCCTGACGCATCAATAGAGAATGCAAATGTCCCTAAAGCAGTGCCTGTTTTATGGATGCATTTTGAAAGTATTATGGACGCATTAGCATCTCTTCAGATTTACATAATTTCTTCTGACATATAAAATACAGATGGTGACATGGAGAAGGAAGGCAGAGTCCTGACTGGCTGGTAAGTACTGTGTCTACAAGGTACAGCAACAATGTGGGGCAGGGTGGTACACCATAGAGGATATACAAGTGGGAGATAGTCTTTAAAGGTAAATTATTGTTTCAGGTTTTGATTTAATATGGCTGCAAGGAGACTGGTTAATGCGCATGCGCTCATTCCAAAAAAAAATCTGCATGCAATAAAAATGTGGCCTGGAAAAAACTTTAGATACCCTACAGCTGTCCTAGACTGAGAAACCTTGTCACCAAAAGAGAAGATCTATCTATCTATCTATCTATCTATCTATCTATCTATCTATCTATCTATCTATCTATCTATCTATCTATCTATCTATCTATCTATCTATCTATCTATCTATCTATCTATCTATCTATCTATCTATCTTCATTTTATTGATCGTATTTATTTTGGCTGCTATCTAATCTATCTACTGCTACGGCTATCTGCTATAACTCTGATGCCAATGGTTCTGGAGCCAGCCAAATGAAGACCCACCATTGTTAGAAACTCACTGGAAATATTTTAAATATTGGGTATTGCTCTTTTGTAAACTGTAATCAATATTTTTGTTTTTGCCTTTGCTTTCAGAACTACAGACAACTTACATGATGATGTCAGTGAAGCCAGCTCTATACTCACAGTGGATGGTGAAGATAACACTGATGAAATGAGGACCTCTAAAAATTGAACAACTAACTCCAACTAAACATATATCTCAACTGGAAATTGGGTAGGGGTACCCCTGGACAGAGGCCTCCATCATCCATAAGTGGAAGAAGTTCAAAACCACCATGACTCTTCCTAGAGCTGGCCACCCATCTAACCTGAGTGATCGGTGGAGAAGTGCCTTCATCAGGGGGAAGAACCAGATAGTCACTCTTTCAGAACTCCTCTGTGGAGAGAGGAGAACCTTCTACAAGGACAACCACCTGTGCAGCAATCCACCAATCAGACCTGTATGGTAGAGTGGCCAGACAAAAGGTACTCCTTAATAAAAGGCACATGTGGAGTTTGCCAAAAGGCACCTTAAGGACTCTCACACTATGAGAATCAAAATTCTCTGATGAGTGTATGTGCATGGTAGGCATCACGTTTGGAGGAAATCAACCACCGCTCATCAGCAGGCCAATACCATCCCTAAATTGAAGCATTGTGGTGGCAGCATAATGGGATCTTTTTCAGTGGCTGGAACTGGGAGACTAGTCAGGACAAAGAGAAAAATCCTCCTAGATAAAAAGTGCACTTGAATTCAGAATGGGCGACGGTTCATCTTTCAGGACAACAACCCTAAGCACACAGCCAAATTATCAAAGGGGTGGCTTCAGGACAACTCTGTGAATGTCTTTAAGTTGCCCAGCCAGAGCCAAGACTTTAATCCGATTTAACATCTCTAGAAAGATCATAAAATGGCTGTGCACTGACGCTTTTCATCCAACCTGAGCTTGAGAGGTGCTGAAAAGAGGAGTAGGCGAAACTGGCCAAGCATAGGTGTTCCAAGCTTGTGGCATCATATTCAAAAAGACTTGACAAGTTAATTATTTTTTTAATTAATTTTAAAATAAAAAAAATTAATAAATAAAAATTGCCAAAACTTCATGTTGTCATTATGGGGTATTGTGCATAGAATTCTGTACAGCTGTAAAACAACAAATGTGGAAAAAGTGACATGCTGTGAATATTTTCTGTAAACTTGTGCATAAGTGAATGAAAATGGAGAGAGGATAAGAACTTTCCAGTTTGAAAATATCTGTGGAAAATAAAAGTTAACAAAAGAAAGGTGTTGTCAATTTTTTTTATGAATTCTCTATTTGAAGGAATAAAGGGAAAAAAATAACAATTGTTTTTCTTTTCTTTTTTTGTTAATTAACATTGAGAACTAAAGGTAAACAATGTGGCAGACTTTTAGCTTAGGGAGACAAGAAGTCTCTCTTTTGGATAAATGGGTTGACTCAGATGAGTTGTCATCTTTTGCACTTTGGACTAATGTAAATCAAATGATTTAGGTGGTATTCTGCTATAAGCCTGACATTTCTCAGGATACAGTCTCGGTTTTGAAACATTGGGAAAGCAGCCCCCTTTATTTGTTTCTGCTATGTTCCTTTCTTTTGTCTGACTGCGCTAGTTCTGCCCCAAATTTTCTGATTGGGGAACACACACTTGTGTATAGTAATCTTTAGGGTTGAAGTGTACAGATATCTTGTGTATATCTCTTCATACATTAAATAAAAAAAGACTTAGTGGGACTCTGATAAAATGAATGAACAAGTAATACAAGAGGAGATAGAGTTCTATTCTATGAAAGCATACAATCAATCTCACTACACATCTTAATAATAATCATCTTGCCACTGATCAGTGAGTTACGAGACAGAGATCGTTATAACTCAAAGAAGGGGTTTGAGCTCCTTAAAATGGAATTCAGGCATTTTTAAGCATGTTTTAATTGGTTAATTAAGAGTAGAAAATTGACTAATGAGGGCATTTATGGTTTATTTAAAGATTTAAAGAACAAATAATACATGAAAGGCAATGTATAGGCAAATAAGAAGGAGTAGCAATCAACAATAATAGTGCAACTTTGACATCAATGTGACCTAATGCAATGTGATTTTGGTGGGATATCCAAAGAGGAGAAATTTGAGAAAAAAATAAGTAAAAACAAATGACTAGGGAAAAGTAGAAGAATAGACGTGTCTCTTTCCATAATGCAGGTATGCATATAAGATCAGGATCCATGCCTAAATCCACATCAGTGTTAGGGCCTCAGCTGTCCCATGTACCACCTGCTGGTGGCGCTGTGCTAGCGCTTTCCATGGCTAGGTTCCCTAGTCACCAGCAGGTGGCTTCCTGCAAGTGTAGTGTAGGTTGAAGCACACCTGCCTTGTTAGCGGGATATATAAGTGTGCTTCAACCACATTATGCTGCTGAGCATTTCATTTGATTTCCTGCTTCTATCCTGTCTGACTCTGCACCCTGGACACTCCTGGACTTTTGCACCTTTTGTTCCTGTTTTGTCCAATAAACCTTTTTTGATACCCCATAGCATTGTCTGGATGTCAGTGTGTGCAATTTGCCTGGTCGCCTCCTCTGTCCTGGATCCTGACAATCAGCTTAAATATTATATCTCTTACCAAGGACCAAAATTGTTTGAATACTGGGTAGGTGCCTATTACTTGTTCACTTCATCAACATGGTTATGTTGTAGAAAACATTTCATTCAGTTTTAGTCTCAGAGGTACCAAGTACTATTGTCAAATAGGCTTGTACCTGGATTCCAGGGGTCTATTCACACAAGCCATGCTGTGTCTTGCAACACTGTAGTGTTAACACAAGGTACACAGTTTTCCAAGGTACAAGGTACTTTTTACATTGGCCCCGGCATTGCATTATGCAGTCATTCATAAAACAGCACATAAAGTGAAATTTTTGGGGCCAAAATGAAAGCGCACTGAATTGTGGTAACAAAGGGTTTTATATTAATCCTAACGTGTCCATTGCAAAAAAAGGGTGAAATGAAATATTTTGGCAATAGTAAAAATGTTAAAACAAATACATAATTGTTAGAATAAAATGGGATAGTAAGCTTTGACTGGTGAGACAGCCAAGGTATGGTGTGAAGGATGGGTGCCCAATGACTGGGAGTATTCTCATCGGGTTTAAGTGAAGAAAAAGAAAGTTGTATACAGTTCTGAGACACGTCAGTATGAATGGGTTTCAGGATAATGTGAGAGTATTAGGGTGGTGGATCAATTGGTGTCCTGTCAATGTGACAGTAGCAGTATTCTGCTTCAACATGACCCTATTTTTTTTTGGGCACCAGATCATTATACTTGCCATGTGCACGGATAACAGCGCTTTAGAGAGGCAATGGATCTTGAGACATCATAAGAACTTTAAAAAGTTTGTAGCAAGATCAGTGTGAGACAGAGAGGTTGGAACAGCCTTGAATAAATAAAATAGAAGCAGGAGAGTATTCATGAATAGACTAAGGGTAGCCAAACATGGGTCGATTATTTTGCAATTCAATTGTTGATTTGATTTTGTTTCGATCATCGGTCCAATTTAAAATTGATCAATTAATCTAAAGTAATCGACTCCTGTGGAATCAATTCCTTCATAGGAATCAATTCCACTTGTACAATCGACCAAAATTTACTTTTATGTTTGATGCCGATCGCTTTTGGCCCATTGCATCAGGTGGGCAAAAATTTATTTCCATTAGAATGACTTAAAAATTGATCGTTTTAAGTTGATTGAGTGCACAAATCTTACTGTGTATTGACACTTTTATTCCTTTCTCCACTTCTGAAGATGTTTCCCTTTAGTGGAGATGGGTGGGGGGATGTTATAAGAAAACATCTGGTTTGGGGACGGAGTACCCAGGTAGATAATAGAGGATGAGTTCCATTTAAAAAGGAAGTTACATATATTGTTGAATAGTTTGCCAGGGGGTGCTTTCATAGCTTGCGATTTTTGCACATTTATTTTACAAATTGATATCCACAAAATGATGGTAAATTGCAAGATAATAACTTTATATAAATAATACGTTTTATTAAAGCAGGAGTATATACAGTCTGTCTACAACCCTTATCCTAGGGATTGGGCACAGTCCAAATGGGACAATGTTACACCCAATTGTTTGTAACTACAGATAGTTCAACTTTGGGAGGTAATTGCGAAGCCTCTGCACTGCACATTGGAGATGTAGGAAAGGGAACATTTGCAGAAACATTTGCATGCATTAAGTTCAAAGTCCAAATTAACTATTTGCTTTAGAGCAATGCTATCCTTTTTGTAGTATATCCTGAATCCTTCTCTACATCTCCAGCAAATTTGGTGATGATACCATGTTTAGTGGCTTTTAACCACTCACAAATTTGAACCATCTCTAGTTAATAACAATTGGCTGAGGCTCTAATGCAGGTGGAGAGGTGCTGATGTCATTGTATTGGTAAGTGGTCCCAAGACTCTGTAAAAAGGGGAGTCCACCTTCCTCAAGGGAATGACACTTACACGGCAGAGATAATCTTTGCGGTGCCCCAGGCCTGGGTGCTTGGCCTAACTTTCAAATGGGTGTCCTGGATCTAACATGAGTTTCTAGTGTACTTCTGTAACACTACCCTAGATGCGACTTCCATATGCACAGCATATCCATGATGTGCCTAATACTATTCTCAAAATCTTTAAAAAGCCCTGGAACATGTTACTCATCATCATCATATGGATGATGCTGCTTAGCTTATTTACTCCTCTAACTTTTATTTATCTGACGCTCCTCTCTACTATGCCTTCCTATTCGTCTATTTGAATGCACAGAAATTAATAGTTCTGTGGTTTGCCTTTAAATCATTCTACTCCTTCTGTCCAGCAAAACAGACATAACTGGTCCCTCTGCTCTTCTGTTGACTTATTTTTTTTACACCCTAAATAATGCCAACTTGTCTAGGGCAGCTCCAAATTTTGGGGACTCTCTCTTGTACTTAAATGTTTTTTTTTCCAACTTTAAGCAGGGCCGCACATAGTGAACACAGGACACACACACCGGTAACGATTAAACAGTAGCACTTTACTTGGTATTGAAGTTTTACCAGGAAGGAAGTGAAATTAGACGAGAGTCCAAAATGTGCTAAGGAATGTCCCAAATACAGTCTCTCTCGTATAACCTGATCAGGGCTGCCCTGGTATACAAGGAGAACTGCTTGCCGGTCAAGGCCACTCTGCATTTTTGTATATCTGCAGTGACTATGCACAGGTTGTTGCACCTAGAAGTGATCTGCATGTTCCACACTCCTTCCTTGAAGGGCCGGGGGAACCACTCTCAACTTCACAGAGAACATCTCTCTCTGTCCTACCCAACTGGCGAAAGGACCCCAACCACCGAGTTCATCCCCTTTGATCTCCTCTGGGCCAGAACTCCCATTAGTGGGCCTTTCCCTCATATCTGGGTCTCTTACTACCTGGGGCACCCCCTCACAGAAAAGCTATAACTATGCAAATACCTCAGTCTCAGGTGTATATATGGTATATATGTTATATATATAACTCTGTTTCTCTTCTTTCTGGGCAAGGCTAGGAACTTTACAACATTCGTTTGAATATGTGCATTTTAATAGAAGCTGATTCTAATATCATTTTGTCTATACCACACTAGCAAAGGGACTACTACTATTTTGACTTTAGCATTGGTTATTATTGATGTAGGTTAATCTGTACTGGTATGGCTCTGGCCAATGTAAAAATACATTAATCCAAGTGTGTGCAGGTGCTGGAGTGAATGTATTGTGAGAATGAATATTGCTATATGGTTTAAAATAAAAACATTGAGACATCTTTTGAGCCTACAGTTTTTTTTTCTTTGGTTAAACCCTGCCACTCATGTTAAGCCTACACATTTTATGTCTGCTAAGGCACCTTCCCCTTCAAATCCCAGTGCTTAAATCTGATCTTTAAGAAGTATTTCACAGACCCCCCTCTAGCCATCTGTAGTATCTGTTTAAGATTTCTTTGTTCTAACTTTGTCAATGGATGTAGCCTTTCTGTATCTCTAACCTCTGAGGGGTTGAAGAATCATGTAGCTGCAGGAGCTTCTCATGTCAATTGAACTGCTGCAGTAGACATGTGTGTAGGTGCTTACATACTTATACTCATACGTATTCACATGGTTACATCATCACTGAAAATGTAGTAAAAGTGACTGCAACACATCTCATCACAGTGGGTCAGCATTGAAAAAAAAATGATATCTTCTTTAGGGGCAACTATTACACCATTCTAAAAACAGCATACTTACCTTGTGTTCTCTCACAACTTTCCTTCCATCCTCACTACTGGCAACTGAATACTCTTCCTTCTTTTTTAGTGGTAGCCATACATATTACACATGCATAGAATCATTCACTGTGATCACAGTAACATATGCTTTCCTAAAGGTGGGTTTACAAGTCTAGATTTTTTCGTCTGATAGACGAAAAACTAACGATTTTTTGGCCATTTGGTTCGATGGATAATTTTTGTTCGACCTCGAACCAAAAATCATTCAAAAGGTTATCGAACATGTTGGTAAATTTTAATCTGTCGTAGTAATTCTGAAAGTATTTTCATTCGATATCGAGATGAATGAACAAAAAAATCGAATGTTACTTTCGATAAATGGAAGAATGATGTTCGACAAAAAAATCTATCAAAAAATCAAATCGGCAGTTGAACGAACAAAAGATCTACACGTGTAAACCCACCTTAAGTCTCCTTTGCGCCAGTCAGAGGATAGTCAATGGCATAACTTCATTGGTGAGGTTGAGCACCATTTGGCAAGGATGATCTAAACTTTTTAGTGAGCTACTCAGATGAGTACCAGGAGATGGTGTTTGGTAAGAACCCCACATGTAGGGTGGTCTTCCTCACTGTCTCTCTCACTGTCCTCTGTGTCAGCTTCCTGTATGGTAGATTGTGCTTCAGGTGGACCTCCCTGTTCTTGATTGGGCCTGTTTTCATTGACAGGTCAACAGCTGGCATTGGATCAAATGTAGCTCTCACACTACAGCACAATTTTTTCTATTTGTAATTTACAACTGAGAGTACCTACCTTCCCACTTTCATACCCCTAACTGCACCCTTTCATAGTTATATTAATCTTTCCCTGCAGTTATTTAATTGACATAAATTGTATTCATTTAAAAACTGAACAATTTTGCAGTAAAGTATAGATGATAAAATTAAGTTTCTTGCACAACATCAGTTGCAAAAAAATTCTCCCTGCAGAACCATCTTCAGCCACAAGATGCCCCAGTGCACACTTGCCATAAATGTATAGATCACATAACTGGCTTCTTTCTGACACATCGAAGAAGATTGGGGGGGGGGGGGGGGGGGGGGGGGGGGGGGGGGTTGAGGAGGGTGGCGCTAAGTGCTGCAGACTTTTGCACAATAGAGCCTATAATGTTGCCTTGGCTTGAAAGCATGTTTAAAAGTTTTCATATTCTGTGGAACATGCTGAATCCACCCACTTAAGCTGATCATGTTTGTTTCTCACAGAGTATCAGGAAAATCAGTGTTTAAAATGTGTATAGCTATTAATCTACAAAAGACGATACTGAAAGTACTTTTCAGGCTAAGTTCAGACATGTGGTTACATGGTCCTTTGCAACCAGCCACCTAAATCTAGCCACAGATTTCATGTTCTTGACTTGTCACAATATACAAAAAGGGTATTTTGTTGTTAATTTAAAGAAAAAAAAGTTTTCTAGTCACAGTCAGTTTTTTGCTTAAAATAAGATGATGTCATTAATTTACTGTCAGCAAGAGGAAGCATTTTTACATTCTCCTCTGTCCCAGTAATCAAATTGTAACCAGTCACAGAGAGCTGAGGCAGTAGCAGGGGCTGAGCAATGTCTGACAGCCAAGAACTGCATAGGCACCAAAATTTTAGGTTTTATGTAATCTTAGTCTGGGAAGTAGATAAGAATGGTTCATGTCTGAACAAAGATGGCTCTGTATTTCTGAATTTGACACCATTGTCAAGGAGAGTACCTTAATCTCAATTTCAGCTATATTACACTTACATAAAACAAAGCTTGCATACACATGTAGTATAAACGGGTAATATATATATATATATATATATATATATATATATATATATATAATGTGCTTTTAATATTGTTAATATTGTTAATTTGTATTATAAATGTGGTATTCTTTCACTGCTCTAAACCCAATCCAGTGTGTGTGCTTTTATCTGGAAGATTTTAAAAACATATCTTATTAATATGATTTTAATAAAAATAAAATGAAATCTTTTATACAGCAATAAATTTAAAAATAATCATTATTAAATGTATGTGTACAAAACGTTCTTGACTCAAATATTGCGCAACTCAAAAAGATTATTCTGCCTGCCTATCTGATAATTATTGCGTGTGATATTTTACTGAACATTGATGCGTGTTTGTATGTAGAAGCATATTCTCAGACCATAATTGGGAACCTCGTAATTAGATCGCAAAATGTACCAGAAGCTCAGCTTTCAATCTGTGGTCTGAATTGCAAAGCATCATATTTTTAAAGTCATGCTGACATTCCTCAGCCAGCATAATCTGCCAAAAACAACTTGAGCAAAGCTTGTCTTGGCAGAAAATCAAAATCAAGGCCTCAACAGTGTAACTGAAAACATTTACACAGCTGGAACCAAATCACCCTATATTGTCAGGAGTGTTCTAGGGTTAGAACCTATAAGTATACCTATCGCTTGGTCAGTCTGAACAATCCTGCATCTCTTCCTATGTGTTAGACTAATCTTCGGGGACTAGACTACAAATGTGTGGTCTGTGTGACTAGGAATAGCAAAGGGAGGCATTAATCACTCTGTTAATTTGGATTAATGTTGCCATTAATATATTTAAATGGATAATAATTTGCGTTGATGTTAGCCTGCATGCATTGTTTGCTTATTCAAATTTTTTTGCATAATCACTTTTGATAAATCAGCACAAATTTTTTTGCAGGGACATACATATATTTATATAAATACATCTATATTTATATTAGTCAATGGCTGTACACTTTCTGTGCAAGAATTATTATTCCTGGTCAGCCGTAGAAATGGTCAAATTTTTCGAGTTGCTAACTTTGTGAGCTGATTGCAAAGCCTCTGAAAATGGTATCAAATTGCTGGAGAGAAGGGTTGTGGTTAAAAAAAAAGTTTTGCTCTAGCACATGGAGTTTTTGTATAAATTAAGTTCAACAACACACTCGAAATTCCGATTTTCAAATTTTTGACTTGATTTTTAACTTAATTTGTGAAAAAATTATTTATGTTAGAGACACACTTTTTTTCTGTAGTATACCCCCAAGCCTTCTGTACATCTCCAGCAAGTTTGGTGATGATACCATGTTCAGGGGCTTTGCAATTAATTCAAAATCGTCAAAATGGTCACATTTTTCCAAAATAATTTGACCATCTCTAGTCAGCCGCGGGAAGCTAAAACTACCATATTTTTCGCACTTAAAGATGCATGTTACCCTCCCAGAATCAGGGGGGATGTGCAGTTTATAGTGCGAATGTGCGACCACCTGCGCCAAAAGACTATTTGGCATAGGGGATTGCGCATTTGCTATCCACTCATCAAAGCAGGGAAGCTGTCAGAGTGGATCTTCCTTTTGCTACAGCTTTGTGAATGTGAGCTGAGCAGCCCAGCTTGCATACACATGGCAGACAAAAGATCCACCAAGAGGGACTAGAAGGCAGGGAACCTGTAAGAGCCAGCCTCTGACAGTTTCTTAGCCTTATTTTTAACTCCCGCTCTGCCAGATTATCATCATTATTTGCATTCAGGCACTCCAATATATTGGGTGCATCTTATACATAGAGGAATATAATTGTCCAAAAATATGGTATTATTAAAAGTAGATATAAACTGATTTAGGACACTTTCATGTAGGCTCTAATATGTTAATAGAATTCTATTATTAATATTAGGCATTTTTATCATTGCAAAGATGCATTAACCTGTGTATTTTATTTATGCCTATAGTATAAATCCTGCTCAAAGGTGACAAAAGCAAAGCGGACCCAGACTCTTTCATATTATTAAAAGACTTCATCAGTGTAACTATTTTAAATCAAAATTAGCAATATTTAAAGATCAGTTGAAAGCATCCCAATGGGCTTATAGTATTATAGGCTATACCTTAAGCAAAATGTAAATTTTAAACATTGACAGACTTTGATAAGATTAACTGAACGTCTTTAAAGCACAACAGACTATAAGAACGCTTTAATTTCATGTTACAGTTCTGCAGACAATACTTCTCTGATGGTTTGTAATGAGGATTTTAAAGAGCTCACTGTTCAAGATGAAAGACTGAAGCTCAAAAGCTAGATTGATGCCCAACGCAAATAATATTAGATCAGCTCAATACAATGTCTGAATGATTGTACTTTATCAAAATGTTCAGTGCACAGTGCACTTTTGTAAACATAATGAAGGTTTGGAATAGTTTAGTTTCCCATTGCCAAAGCTTGCTTCTTTTTTTTTAAATACATTTTTATTAGTTTTTCCATCATTTTACAAAAAATAAACATTCGGCAAGAGATGGGTCATCAGAAATAACAGAGATATTGAGCCAGGTACAGAAAAAAGATACATATATTGCAGATCAGTTTTCACCGTCTCATACCATAAACTGATATTATGACATAAGCAATAACGAGTATCTAAGATACTGAATATAAAGTCAGAAATAATACCACCTCAAATTATTTTTTTTTTTTAAGGCTTGCTTCTTTAATGACTTCAGTGAGTCAGTTAAAGGTATCTCTTGATTCATAAATGTTCTGTATTCATGAATGTCTACACGGTACAAGACTCTAGAAATCTTGCACTTCCTACAGATACAATCCAACAGGTAAGTTTATTAAATCGATATATAAGCAAACATTACACCTTGCCAGGTTCTTGCTCCTCAGTCTTACTTGTTTCACCCAAGTGAGGGCTTAATTGTGGAACCCAAGTGCTGGATTTTCATTTTGTCAGGTGTGGATTTGTTGGCTTGATGTCCCCTACATGTCCTATCACCATTCTAAGTTTTGGGTGGTCTGAATTTGTTCTGGAATTGGGGCCCATTCCAGATGCAGTAAAATCTGGATAGCTTTCTTAATGATAATAATCATTGCTTATCTCCCACCTTAATGTTTTTTTTTATTCTGTTAAACAGACATCATCCAGAATACTGATGAGCGGCAATTTTGTTTTGCCTAATCACAATAAATTCAAGAATTCTTGATCTCCAGTCATGATTACTAGTGATGAGCGCGCACCAATGTAAGTCAATGGGAGACAACCAGGCACCCCCTGCTCGGATGAGGGGAGGGTGCCTGGTCCATTGGAAAAGTTCACAAAGTGACAGAAACATCACCCAAATTGACCAAAAATACGCCCAAAATCCCCCCAAATTTTTTTTTACATGAAAAATAGCAGCTCCCTTTCCTGTCTCTATCTCCTATACTGTTATATTTATTATATGTAATCATAAAAATAAATGTCTATAATTAATAAACTTGAAGGAACATTAACATTAACACCAGCATGACAATAAGAGCTAATCACAGAAACACTTTCCACACAGTAAAAACCTGTAATAATTTCAATTATTATCACTGATAACAGCAACATTTGACATTTAATAAATCACCTACACACACTCAACTACCCAAAAACTGCCAACTGACCAGCCGCTAGTGCAGAGAATTGGTCGGGCACCCTTTGTGTGCCGGCCATTACTTTGGATGGAGCCTGCTGTCCCCATCCGAACTAATGGGATTGGCTGGGAATTTACCAGCATGTCAGATCACTCTGCGATCCAAAATGCGGCAGACTCCTGGTTAATATGACCAGGGGGTGCACCCAATTCTCTGCCGACCTGACCGCCGATCGATTGCAGGAATGCACACTGTGGCTGATCGGCTGTCAAATCAAGCAGGAATCTGCCCGTCTATGCCCAGCTTAAGAAATATACAACCCCCTCAAATCACATTAAATAAATGTCAATGTACTTACAGTTATGTGTCCAATCCCATCGATTGTCCCAAAAACGAGAATTCACAAAAAAAGTCTCCATAAAAAAAAAGAATCCATCTTCTTCGTCCCGACTGAAATCTTCTGCCACCCGGTAAAAAAAAGAATCCAGCTGCCATCGGCCCACACCAAAAATCGCCAGCCGATTAATCGCCTAGGTGGGAACATACCCTTATGTATGTAGGTGTTATTTGTGCTTCCAAACAGCTCTTACCTTATCAAGGAAGGTAGTTCCTAAATCCCTTTTCCCCCCAGACCCTTTAAATCTAGTAATTTGCAAAAAGAAAACATGATACATTAGATCAAACCATATTCCTAGCTCCAGAATCCAGGTATAATGCTCTTCTGCCAACCACGGAGTAGTAGATAGTAGTCACAATGGTCACCTTGACTGGTCTGTAATTTTGGAGGTGCTCTAAATCAACTCATCAATCATAATTTGATCAGTGACCACAAGCCCCTTAGATCACTTAGTTATACAGTGATAACTGTATCCAATACAATTCAATGTAAAACGAAAACAAAACACATTTCCAATTGTTATAAAAATTTTATTATAAAAAACATAAATACTGTTTTGAAATCTTTCATACCAAATAAGTATTCAAGAGATTTTAGCATTCAAATGATACATTTTATATATTTTTTTAATGTACCATACTTTTTTTATAATAATTGTGTGTTTCAAACATTATAATGTATAGGATGTCTATGAGACCCTTTTATGGACATATTTTTGGAAGTTACAGGCCTACAACACGAAAAAATTCCATTAGAGTCCATGGTGCGCTTTTGGTACAGAAATCTGGACCTTGCAAGAGCGTTAGGGAGGTTAATTATAAACGTCTTTTTACCCTGGCTTGACTTGACCCTAATGTTGTATTTCATCAGCTGGCTTGACTTTTTGTTTGAAGGTCTATTTGCTCATGTCATTCATTGTGCACTTATTGGGGATAGGTAACTTAACTACGGAATTTTATACTGATCCAAAGATCAGAGAAAAGAGTATACGCATAATGCTTACATGAAGGGTGTGCTGTGGTTGTTTGAGGTCAAACCCTCCAGAAGTATTTCTGAGGTGGCTCTGGGTAACCTTTCCCTGCCAAAAGCGGTTAACCAAAGCTAAGCTTGGAGTAGCTTAGCTCAAATCTAGTTTGTTGATGGTAGGCAAAATATTTTTTATCAGCGTCATTCCTCTACCTTGATGGGTTAATGGCTATCTGTGTCCCTATTCACTTTCTTGACCCTGGCCCCCTGCAATCTTTGCAATCTTTTAAAATATTTCATACAACTTTTATCACCCAAGTCCTGATGGAATGGGACCACCAGGGAGCTTAATTAACACAGTACACTTACCTCCCACTGTCCATTTCTGGAACTCCCCATTATCAAACAGCTAGATAAATGTTGTGTTCTAGTCATAAACATAAAATTAGCAAGCATGCACTCTACCTACCTATCTGCCTGAAATGTTGAATCTTTGTGGTTCAACATTTAAAACTGTGTTATTATTGTTCATTACACAAATGTTGCCCTCTTTGCTAATACTATATCCACAAATATTTATTTTAAATATTTACATTTTTAATAGCCAACATAGTGGATATAATTCAATTTTATTGCTGGTGTCTTCCATCGGAATTCCAACACATTGGTTTAATGTTTTCACCCTGGAATTTGTATTATTACTTTTAAATAATGGCTGTTATTTTTAATTCTATTTTCCCCTTGATATTTGCATGCTATTTGAACTGCAAATGTTTGGTTGCCAATTTACATTTTTATTGATTCATTTAGAGGAATGTATGTAAACCATAATGATCCTCTGCACACTGTTGAAATTTAAAATGCAATAACTTAGAATGAGGTCATTTTGGCAGTTGGAACATATGCTGAGTTCATTTAAAGGCTTACTTAAACATTTTACAAACTCTTATTATTTGGCCTTGTGTTGTGTTTATAGCTAAAATCTTGGGGCAGATTTGCTCTTATGTTTAACATTATAGTAAGGCACTGTTACACATAAGGATAACAATATCAATACAAAAATAGATCAATTCAATATAACAATACTGCATTAGGTTCAAACCCCCCACAATTAACATAATACCATGGCAAGTTGATAATTTGCATTGATATCTTTGTTTAACAGTGCCTTGCTGTAAAATTGTCCTGAGGAAGAAACACGTCAACACAACCTTGATATGAGAACTGTAACGCACTTTATACTTTTATTGACCTTAAAAATATGTTTGAATATCCAATTTCTCTGGTGCAATTTTTCTGCATGGGGTGCCATTTAAAGTCCCACAATTAGGGTATGCATGTTTAACTAGGGATGGGAGCCATGCAATAGGTAGGATATGTGGTTCCATTTAAAGTCCTAAATATAAGTAGGTTTTCTATATGTATATCCTGAAATATAAAACCTTGGAATTTTAAAATTAGGATGTACTTTCTTTTTTCAATTATTGCAAAACCAACATAATGTGTTCGACCAGCCCCGTTCACTGACGGTAAGAAGGTTATTTGCCTTCCGCTGGCCAGATCGGGAGCAGAAAGATCCAGCCAATGGAAGAATTTTTTCACCAGAGACCGGGTAGAGAACCTGGTCTCTAGTGAAAGAAAACCAGCATAAACCAGAAGTGACATCAATGAGGTCACGTCTGGATATCGAAACTGTGTTGTTTTAATTCAAATTTGAATCTCCCCGCAAACAGGCGGACGTCTGACTTTAAAAATCCGATCCCCCTGTTTGCAGACGGACCTGGCCGAAGTTCGGCCATCACTACAAACAATAGCTAATTCATCAAAATCTGGAAGATAAGCATCTCAGTGCACATTCTAAAGCTGGCCATACACGGGTAGATTCCCGTGCAAGCGACCGGTGATCAGTTACAATGTGGTGACGTCACCACTCTGTGATTGATCACGGTTCAATCGTATGGTAATAAATGTGCACCACATGAGCACATCAATAACCGTACGATGGGGACCTGGTTTCCCGGTCCCCCGGGTCTCTCCTTTCCCCAGCCGGAGAAGCAGCCAGCCTGCACGTCCTACCTTTTTTGGCAGAGCTGGCCCCGTGCTGGCCCCAGCCCCTTCACACACACACAGTCTGTGTGTGCAGCTCAGCTGCCTGCTCGTCCATTACATTAGGATGGTGACGCACAGTCCCCATTCAAATTAATGGATTTCGACCAAGGTTTTCCAACATGTTGGAAACCTGTTTGGTCGAGTTCCTTGGAGCAGGACGCATTGATCTGTAATCTCTAATCTGTTACTTCATCGAGCCGTGTGTGGCCAGCTTAAAGCTTTCAACAAAAGATAAAAACTGTTGTTGCAGAAGAGACCACACAAATAGCATAACACAAAGCTATTTCGGTTGTAATGAACTTCTCCTCAGTGACTGCAACTGAAAAGGTTACTGAAAAGCTTGTTTTGCTATTTATATCATGGTAATGTGTACAGAGAGCATAGGTTATTCATTGACTAAAGCACTTAATGTCAACATATGTATTGAGCCATTCTACAAAAGTATGAAATTCCATTGCTATGATATCATACAATTACTATGCAGTCAAAGACACAGTCTTTCCTTAGCCACAGGATCACCTACAAGAGCATCTGTGCCAATTGCTATAATCTTAAGAGAAGTAAAATACAGGTAGAAAAACACAATTTATAAGAAGTAACACAAACAGTTAAACTCCAATAGTGAAATGCAAGTCTGTTCAACATTAGATACATTCGGGTTTGTATTTGTTCTTATGACAGCAGGGTCACACTTTTTCAAAGGGAATAACTTGAAAAAAATGAGTATAATGGGTTTCTTATGCAGAAGAAAATGAAAGCTCTTTTTGCTGCTTCACCTATTTTCTTGTCAGAAGTCTTTGGGCAAAACTTAATAATGAATAAAATGCTTTACAGTTTTTTTTCAAAAGAGTTGTAATATTTGAAGTTGGATTTTTAAAAAAGGGAATTGAGGATCTTGAGATAATGCATAGCAGGGATAAAGAAAAAATAGGCATAATGTTCTGGTTATTTAACTGTGGGGCCTCCTTACTTACAACAACACAATTCCCTAGAGGACGAATCAAACTGTTTTCAAGTGCTTTTAAATTCCCATGTTACTTTTTTCCTGCTAAGTCTGTTTCTTCCAGCCAATTAAAATACCCCATCTCACTTTGAATAGCTGTAGATTTACTTCCTGTTTTTCATAAGAGTAGTTGCCATCTAAAGGCCAAGCATGATTGCCTTTCCCAGAAGAGTACTAACCATCCTCAGCAGACAACTGATCTTCTGCTTTAAAGCAGGTCTGTTCTTTGCAATGGCCATTTTCAATCTTGAGCCTCTGGGTTTAATCTCCATTACAGGAGTGTAAATAGTGTGCCCTCAGTAATGGAAACAATATTTATACTTTAATGCCCGTACATTCTTTCTTCTAGACGTTTCATTGCACTTTCTGATTTAAAGGTTGCCAGTGGGTAGTGTACAGACCAGAACTGCACATTTAAATGCATTGTAAAAGTATTTATTTTAGCAGTAAATAACGTATTGGGTGAATGGAGATAAACAAACCGAACATGCAGTTTTCAGTGGTGCACATGTATGGAAGGATTGTTTTTATTATTCCCAATGTTCATCAAATTTTCATTTTTTATGTTAAATAAAAAATACATTCCAAATAGTTTAGGCTGTTCTTCTCCGATTTATAAATTGGCTAAAAAAAACAATCTTTACATTACCTAGCTATGGCTTTATTTCAGTTATATTTGGTCTTTATTGTTTACTTAATGTGTATATTGTTTTTAAATTGCAATACCCTTACACAAAAAATAGCACCTATACCTTTTACAACTGTTCTTACAATGTTTTGTGTATGCCACTTTTTGCATTTTTATTATATTCAAATCTTTTTTATATTCTTCTTCTTTTTCTTCTTCCTCTTCTTCTTGGTCAGATGCAACACACACTAATGCCTGGCATACACATGGCGATAAGCGGCTGATTTTTCACCTGACCGACGGGCGATTATCGGCGTGTGCCCACATGGGGCGACAAATCCCTGTCGCCCCACAGCTCGGCCGACTATAATGCACCAGGATGCAGACGTGATGATCTCATCACGCTTGCATTCCACAGCTCATCGGAGCTTGTCTGTCGGCACCCATTTGTGGGTGTATAGCAGGCATAACACATATGTACAGACTATGACATGGGAAGTGAAGTGAAGGTAAATGTATTTAACAACCCTTCAAAGAAAGCATGTCATGGAACTAGAGAGGGGGCATAGAAGGTCATCTAAACTGATAAGAAGTCTAAAGTGTCCTAGCTGTAAGGAAAGGTGAACTGTCAACTGAACTAAATGTTTGTGTCCATGGGTTCCCTGCATTGGGAAGCATTATAAGAATTAGTGGTGGCTAATTCAAGAGCAGATGTCCCGCCATTTGTAGGCAGTTTGTCAGCATCTCAGGGCATGTTCCCGCCACATCGCCAATCCCCATGGTCTTTAATGTACGTGTCTCCAGCGTTACTGCACTTCTTAGATAACGCAGCGTGGACACTGTTCCATTCATCAAAAGCAAAAAAGTAAATGACACAATGTTTTGCAGCATTGTATTAAGCTGAAAAATTCAAGGTTACCACTGTAATTGCATTTGGTATTGCTCTTGGATTGGGTGGTGCTTTTTCCCCAGGGGGTATATAAGGCCAAGATAGGAGGGGCCAAGGGTCAGAGTGGAATCCCTGTGGGTAACAGACTAACTTAGCAGCCATTTAAGTGATGGAGATCCCCTAACTGGACTAATTGTAGGTTGAGGGTCAGCCCCAAAGGGGGTTAGCTATGGGTACTGCACTAATTCACTCATAATCATCAGCACCACTGCTCTAGTGGTTTTAAGACTGGACTGTTCTGTAACTTTAGCCTGAAAAATGCACCCTGACAACTTGGCTCAGTGGCAGCGTCCAACCTGTATATACACACTGCCTATATATCTTCTGTTGTTGATTGAATTGTTGATATTGTCCTTTGTCAGTATGGAATCCTTGTTTTTCCTCTGAATAATGCTGGAAAATTACTTGTAATAGCTGCTTACTTGCCCATCTTACTACATTAATCTTAGGTTTGTCATGCTCATATAAAGGCTTTAGTACTTCTGAAAGTATTATAACAAGACTGACAGGAATTGATATATGTCTAAAAGAACTCCACCATGAGGAAACTAGGGAATTAACAAGGCAACCAAAGGCAGCTTCCTTTATTCAGGATAATTTGGCGTCACTGTTCAGATTTAGTCCAATCACAAATTCAACTCAAACATCTGATATCAATTTTGATTTCTAAAAAAAAAAAATATTCGACAAAGGCCATACTGTTTGATCAGTTGATCATGGCTTTTATGGCTTTTAAAAATTTTCATTGTAATTTTAATACCCCTTCTTCTCACTGCATCCTGATATAACACGCTGCTCCTCCCCACATCTCTACAGGGAGTGCAGAATAAAGTGGTATTTTTGATTAATAATTTTATTATTGAACAACAACCATGTTCTCAATGAACCCTGAACCCAAAAACTCATTTATATCAAATAACTGATATTTTTGTAGTTTTAGTTTGTTTTTAGTTTTAAGCTATTTTTTAGAAAAAAAAAAAAAGAAAAAAAAAAAGGGGATATCTGTGTTTGCAGTGACTATTACTGTGCATAATTATTAGGGCAAGACTTAAGAAAAAACTAATAATTTCATAAATACCCATTTCAATTATTTTTTTTTATCAGTGAAACCAAATATAACATCTCAACATTCACAAAATATACATTTATGACATTCAAAAACAAAAACAAAAAAAAATCAGTGACCAATATAGCCACCTTTCTTTGCAAGGACACTTATTAAAAGCCGCCATTCAATGGATTTGTCAGTGTTTTGATTGTTTACCATCAAAATTGCGCGCAGCAGCAACCACAGCCTCCCAGACACTGTTTTTCAGAGATGTGTAAACTGTTTCCCTCCTTGTATAATCAACACATTTGATGATGGACCAAGGTTCTCAATGGGGTTCAGATCATGATTAACAAGGAGGCATTTCATTAGTTTTTTCTTCTTTTAATACCCTTTCTGTGCCAGCCCACAGTGTGGGAGTAACTTGTACGCGTGTGATGGAGCATTGTCTGCATGAAAATCAATGTTTTTATTTGAAGGATGCAGATTTTTTTTCTATCTTTCTTCCTGTAACTATGCTTGAAGAAGTGTGTCTTTCCAGAAAACTGGCAGTAGGACTTGGAGTTGAGCTTTGACTCCATCCTCAAACCCGAAAAGGCCCCACAAGTCATCTTTGATGATAAACCAGCCCAAACCAGTAAGACTAAACCTCAACCTTTCTTGCTCTGAGTCGGACTGGATCTCTCTTCCTTTACCCAATCCAGCCACTTTCCGCATCCATTGGCCCATCAAGATCACTTCTCATTTCATCCATCAGTCCATAAAACTTATGAAAAATCAGTCTTGAAATTTCTTGGAACAGTAGTGAAGTTTAAGCTTGGGGTGGGAGTATTAAGCCCTTCTTTCGACCTTGGCCATATCTTGAGTATTGACACACCGTGTGATTTTGGGCCACTCCCGTGATGTTGTGCAGCTATGAAATAGACCAAAACATGGTGGCAAGTGGAGCTGGCAGCTGCACTCTTGACTGTTATCAGTCATGTCCCCCTACACACTCCCGCTCCCCCCGGCAGTTTAGATTTGCGCTGCGTGTTGTTTCCACAGCTTCTGCGACCAACTGTTGACATTTTGACACTGAAACGCTGATGTTCGTAGATCACGCTAAGAAGCTTTGCCAATTTTAAGAGTGCGGAATCCCCTCATGCAAGATATCTCACTATTTGTGACTTTCTAAGCCTGTAAAGTCCTCTTGGAACCTGCATTTTGCACCAAAGGAAAGGAAGTTGCCTTATACATTATGCACACCTAATATAGGGTGTGATGCTGTATTTCAGACCACACCCCTTCGCCTTACACAGAGATGCACATCACCTAATCTGCTTAATTATGGTAGTATGGCTTTCGAGCCTATACGCTACGAGTAAGACCAACAGGCATAAAGAGGATGATGTGTCAAAATACTCAAGTGCCTGCAATAAAGTT
>CM070032.1:75061056-75076576 GCA_036250615.1 Ptychadena robeensis | reverse complement strand
CACACCCCACTTTGCAGTTATTTATTTGTAAAAAAAATTGTTCCACTTCTCACGTGTACACCATTTTGTATTGGTCTTTCTTGTGGAATTCCAATAAAATTTATTCATGTTTGTGGCTGTAATGTGACAAAATGTGGAAAAGTTCAGGGGGTGAATACTTTTGCAAGCCACTGTAGATTTCCCTTCGATCATTGAACACTCGATCCTAATGTGGCTATGACACCATGCCGAAGGATTGTTAGCTAGCAACATAGGCAAATTTTTCTCATGTAAATTTTTCAGATAATTGTTGCATGCTCATTTTTAAATCATGCATGTGGTTATTTCAAATGATATTTGCAGTGATGATATTCACAATCAACACTAGTTGACACAGGTTCTTTTTAAGTCAAAATTACTATTTCAGTCAAAATTTTGGGTTGATTTTTGTCATTTTCCATGAAAAGTTGAAATGACCCCGTCTAAATTTGACTATCCAACATTTTGACCATTCCGATTCCAAAACTGCGATGCAGGAATACAGTGTCATGGGCTAAAAATAATATATAGCACCTTCACATTGTTATTATCTGCTAAAAATGTACCCGATTTTTCTGTATTCTCTATTTGACATATGACGCAGACCTCTCCCAGAGCTACAATTTGGGCCAGGGGTACATGGTATAGTGCGAAAAATACAGAAATTGTAAAAGATTTGTATTTTGTCCACAAATTGAATGAGAATCTATATAAAATTACCGATACTCTAACAACCTTAACACATGAATAGGATATACTCAGCAATCCCATCCAGCTCGGAGAAACAATGACATCCAGGACTAATCACGCTAATAAATATTTTTGGGGGAATTTTTTTAGACTTGGACTTTATTTTTGGACTTTAATAATACTTTTGGACTGAATACAGATTTGGTTTTCCCTGTTGGGGGGCTAGAATAATTTGAAAATCCTCTGGTGGCTGTTAAAGTCCCATCACCTTTACAGCTTGTAAAGGAAAAAAGTTATGGTTGGGGCAACTGTTGAATCTTGTTGTCTAACCAAAAATCTGTGAAATTTAATGAAAAGTTGGACATACATGCAGTGCTGTTATTCTTTTGACCTCCATAAACTTCAGTAATGTTTGTTAGTTAAGGTTTTGAGAACATGTTTGTAGAAACTCCTGAATAAACCTAAACCAGGTGTGAATAGTGAATGCTATAGATTATCTCCTACAGGAGAGGGCCATGATTTTCTGTACTTAATCGTCTCCACAGTCTGCTGGAGTTAGGGAGCCTCTTCCAATGGGTAAAAAACTGAGATCATCTAAAAGCTTTATGGAGACAACTATAGATTTAAAAGTATTGCACCCTTAGCAGACTGTGTGACTTCCAAACACTTTCAGCACCTCGACATAACAGTGGTAATGCCACTACTATGAGCTACATATTAGCTTTTTCCCTATTATTACTATATATATATATATATATATATACAGGGCTGTGGAGTCGGTCCATTAATTGTCCGACTCCAACTCCTCGACTCCGACTCCTCGACTCCTCTGTATTTAATATGCTAATGTATTTTATACATCCATTGAAGGAAAGGAAGGCAACATACATTAACCACAGAACTACTGGCTAGGAAACCAACACTGTACTGTAATGGCCAATTAAAGCAGAGAAAGGGAGTCAGGCAGAAGATGCTGCTGCTTTTTCCTTTAGCAAGGCACCACGCTGTCATTGATTGGGGATCAATTGAACAGAAATCAATGTGCACCACATGGGCACATCGATTCCCGTTCAATGGGGACCCCTTCTCCCCAGCTTGCAGCGTTTGAATCACAACATGCCAACAGCCGACGGCTGAGCAGAAGGCAGCAGCCGCAGCTGTTCCAACTCTTTCCATGAAGACTCATGTCTCCATGCAAAGTATTGGAGATTGAACGGGAGTTAGGCTAGGTTCACAGTGGGCGCTGTGTTCCCTGTAACAACGGAACACAACACAATGGAAAATGCTGCCACACCGTCACTGTGCATTATGTCCCATGAAGTGATGCATGCAGTCAATGTGCAGCATGCTTCATGGTCATGTGACGTGTTGGTTTTGCGGTAACGTTATGCACTGCATGCATTTATTCTTATAGCAGAGAAGTAGTTTATTATGTTTGTGAATTGGGACATTTGAACTTGCATTATTTTATTTTATTTATTAATCCCCATTTAAATTTAGTAGGAGTCGTAGTCGGTTCATTTTTTTCCGACTCCAGGTACCCAAAATTGTGTCTGACTCCTCGACTCAGACTCCACAGCCCTGTATATATATATATATATATATATATATATGTATATATACACACACACACATATATCATTCATTCACTTCTATATTCTATAGCCTGCAACCGAACCATTTTTGAAGAGAGAACTAGCTCGAATATGTTTTGTTAGATAGCTGTCAGTTTTACAAGCCTACTAAAAGTTCTAAAAATAGGAAAGAAATGTGTAGGAGCAAAGTCATTGAGCAACATTCAAAACAGAAGGAAAAAGAATCCCAGGACAGACCAAAATCTGACATGCACTTTGCAGGTGGTGTCAGTTGATAGGCTTATCTTTATCTTCCAAATATGTCAAGAAAAAAATAAGAAAGAAAGAATATCTCAGAGCTATTTTGACAGGCAAGGAAAAAAACGTGCAATTCTTTATACATTTATCATTGGTAGAACCATTACTTTTCATATTTTTGATTCCTGGGTTTAAAGTCTGGGCTTCCTGGGAGATATTAGATGCAATATTGAATCTTACCACACCGGGAAGAATTCCGCTTTAGCTGTGCATTTAAACTCCATTGTCTCCCTACTAGTTCTCACCCAATGACATCAGTTACAAAGTAGCTATATAAATATTTTACTGTATCAAGTTAAGTATGTCGACCTTGTTAGAGTAATCCTTCTAATAATCACCAAAGTGTATTAGCTGCAGACAAGACGTTTAAGACAGCAAATACCAGTACACCAGAAGAGTAGCAGAGAAACATAAACACACAAAGATGGTTGATGCTTTTTTAAATAAAGTGAATCTATTTTTTATTCCCCAAATATATAAGAATAACACCTTACTCATTACTCATGCCTCTCAATGCAAGTGGGCGAATGGGAAGGCTGCAACAAGAGCTTAGCAACACCATCAACAGTTTTTTAAATGAATATTGGGGTGATGCGAATATTGCGAAAATCGTCACTTAAAAAATTCGCATAAAAATTCGCGCCATGTTAAACATATATTGCGCGTGCGAAATTCGCAATAAACTGCCGATATTCGCAATAAAAAAAAAAACGAATATTGCCGAATGTGAATATTTTCCGAATGTTTTCCATAAAATTTGCGGCGTGCCGCGAATACGAATGTTGCCTATGCCGCTCATCACTATTAACATCACAAAATGTAATATCCAAATGTTGCGTTAAGTAGGTAGGTACACAATCTTTCTGGTCTGGTAATAACTGACTGTTATCTGTAATGGAGTACAGCTGTACAAAGCAATAAATGTTGTTTTTGACTTGAAGACTGTGATGGGAAATAGAGAGGGTTCAACTGTTTTTCTAAAATTTGTTGACTTTGCAAGTTAATTACAAAGCCTATGATGATACACAGTATCATTACCAACATTGCTGAAGATGTAGAGAAGGATTGAGGGAACTGAATTAATGCTGGAGCAATACTTTTTGTGATCTTCCCACAGCCCATCTCTACATCTCCAGACAATTTACTCACAAAAAACTATTTACATAGATATTTCTCTTTCAAATAATGTTGGCAACATCCCAATACAACATTTCAGGAACAACTATTAATTACAATCTCCCAATATAATCACATTGGACTAATAAGAACTTCTTAGGCAGATTTACCAGATGTGAGTGTGGAGGGAGCTAAAGATCACGGGGATGGCAAGAAGATCCTACAACCTGAAAGATTTGGAGTTCATTGCTAAAGATGAATACACATTCTGGGAACGCATAGGAATTATGTAGAGGTTTCTTCATTATGCTTAAGAAAAGCTCAAGGAGGAGCAGGATTAGCTTATAGAAAAAAATACTAGTAGTAAACATAAAGGGAAATGTATCTTGGAATTCTCATAGGTTTCAATGATTTCAAGAATGACTGGTTGTTTTTTCAGCAATAAGGCAAAAAAAAAAAAAAACATGATGATGGAGCCTTAGAGGTTTTACTCAATTCCACTGCAGGTACATTGTAAGTCAACAAAAATAGTTTATAGAAGAAAAAATATTTTTAGTACTTTTTACTGTGCAGTGGTTAAAGGGGTATGTCAGAGATGAGCAGTTGCGGACCCACTGTGCCACTCCTCCACTGTACCACTCCTACCTCCTCTAAGGGCATTGTGAATCCACTTGTTCTTCGCAATACCCCTGATGGTGTGGACAGACTTTTGAGAGACCGAGTGCCCAAACTGTAACCCCACTTATTTATCTCAAAGTGTTGCCTTGGCAATTTAACCTGAATTACACACAAACAAATCCTCTGCATTATAACTCAGGAGTTGCCGTTCAGAATAAAAGGCAAAGTCCCAACTTGCTGTGTAAAGAAAGTACAACTGCAGGCTTTACATTCTGACAGATGCTAAAGAACTACACTACCCAGCATGCCCTGCTGCCTTTCTTGCTGTTGTAGAACTAAAACGTCTAACCTGTGAGAATTCTTCTGCCTTCTCTTATCATTCTGTCTTCTACTCAATCGCACACTTTACACACACTCTCGCTTACACATTACAAACACACACACACACCCTTTTCTTGGCTTACTGCTTGTCCCTCCCCGGCCTTCTGATTGGCTAGCAGTGCTAGTAGAGGGTATGGGGTGCTATGTGCAATCAGAAAAGAGGGGAAGAAAACTGAGAGCAATGAGAGCCAATGGGCTGCAGTCTATCAGCCTCTGTGTTGGCTGCCAGGTTGGGTGCCCACAGAGAGGGCTCTGAGTCACACCTCTGCCCCGTTTCATAGGTTCGCCATCACTGCCCTAGGGGAACACCAGGTCACTACCTCTTGAGGGTGGGTAGGCACAAGAGGCAGCTGGTTCAGAAGACAGCAGGGAAGGCACCAGAGACACAAGCGTCGTCAGCAAGATGGTGGAACAGGGCAAGCGGCACAGGTCAGGTAGCAGGAGAGTCCGGCAGACAGGTAAGGATTAACGGATAACACAGTCTCAAAACACAGGCAGGAATGTATTGCATAGGAATTACAATGGATGACAGCGCTTTAGCATAAGACAGGGACCTTGATACTGAGGCAAAACCGGAAGCGCAGGATCCTTTATTTAGGTGCAGGAGGAGCACTATTGGTCAGCCAGGACACATGATCAATCCCTTAAAACCCAGGAATTGACATGCGCTGGTCCTCTAGAAAGTGCTGCAGAACCAACAGCATGCTGTGACCATAACTAGTGGGAAATGAGGAGCAGATCCCAGCAGAACAGGAAACACTGTTGAACACGGCACCCAGAACTGCAACAGTAGGTAGGAGGGCAGTGCCGTTCGGCCTTTGCCTGTACAGGGTATTTATACCTAGGTATTTAAACCTAGCAATTTCCACCATCGTGTGGGTCACGCTATAGATTTATACTGTGGCATGTATATTTTTGCAAATGCAAGACTTGTGAAAAGCAGACATTGATTTGTGATATGTCTATAGTACATTTTTGTTGCCTTTTGTCATGTTGCAATTTGATTAAAATGATTATAGTTCATATATAGACTGTTGTGTGTTAACTATTCTTAAAGTATGGGTAGCAAAATCTAGGAATTTGTTCACAAAGAAATGTGGCATGGTCAACCACATTTAGTTAGCATTTATCATTATTGCATCACCACAAATGGTCCCATGATTTCTATTACAGCATATCGCCTACACTTCCAATTTTTTACTTTGTCAGTAAATAAAATATGAATATTTGTAAAAACAAAAAAATGCACCAATATTACAAACATAATTGGACTCATAATTAGATTCAGATTCATTTAGATTCGGTCTGAAACAGATAATTTAATTAGCTAACTAAATGAGGTCTGGTTATTCCAGCTATGCAAATGTTTATATATATATTGCCTTGCATGTGATTGGACACATTTAAACACTGTCACTACCTAGAGTGAACAGCCTAAACTCCTCTGGTAAACCAACCCCCATTCTGGCATTTGTTATAAAGACCTTCTGAAAGACAGTATACGGTAACATAAATAATGTAGAAAAATAATTCTGTTTGACTTTATGAATTGTACAATATGATTATTTTATTAATTCTTACATTTCTGTGAAATACAGGCGTAGCTGAGCTCTAATAATATACCATTTCATTTTCAAAACATTTTTGTTTCTTTATAGCGTTTCAGATTTTCCTACCTAGGTCGAATAACTTGGCCTCCAAGCTACACATATAAATACGAGAATTTTGCCTTTGTAAAGCTACAAAGATAGCGGTTAAGGAAAATGAAAGCAGCTCAGGCTTTGTTATCACACCACTACACTGTTAAATGTCCCAAGCTATCTTGTTTTAAGTAAAACAAGTCTTTAGAAACAGAGGTGACCCCAGAAGTGATAAGTGAGGAGGTTCACCTGAAAGTCTGTTATCAGCTATTTGTGCCTGGTTCTGCTTCAGATTTCTCATTTCGATGTGACGGCAAGTTGAAAATTGGATAGATACTGAGTTAAATTCAAACAAGACTTTTCTTTTCTCTTTTCAAGGACAACCCAAATGCTTTATCTTGAGAGGTCATATGAAAACATGCAAAACAAAACAAAATATATGCTAACAATATTATTAAACTATGCATACTGCATTTGTTCTTTGTATATGTCAGGGATCAAGCTAAACTCCTCAGGCCCTTAGTGGAAAATGTGAATAACTGACTCCAAATATCTCTTTCTCAAAAACATACCTGGAAACCTGATGCCTTAAGCTGGCCATACACGTGTCGGATTCCATGGCCAATTGATCACTCACCCAATTGATTCCGGCGATCTCAGCGGGAATGGGAGCTGCAATCCATCAGCCAATTAAGAGGATCCGATCACTGCATACCACCTTGTCCGAGTGATCGCGTCCAATTGATCGGGGGCTCAGAATTGGATCCGACAGAGAACCAACATGTTGCCCCCGATCAATTGGACGCGATCACTCGGACAAGGTGGTATGCAGTGATCGGATCCTCTTAATTGGCTGATGGATTGCAGCTCCCATTCCCGCTGAGATCGCCGGAATCAATTGGGTGAGTGATCAATTGGCCATGGAATCCGACACGTGTATGGCCAGCTTTACACTTCTCATTGCCATACCTTGTAATTACTTAGGGAATTAATTAAATAAAACTGAGTTATTGATAATAGTAACAGATAAGGTTTACCTTTGCTTTTATAGAAATGTTTTACATGAATTGTAATTGAATGCTCTATTATCAGTTTAGCTGAAACACTTTCATAAGGAATGCATAGTCAAGAATGCATAGTCAAGAAATGCATAGTCAAGAAAAGAACTGCCACCCATCATAGAAGTAATTTATTTGTCCCTTTACGTGCCACACTCCACAATAAATAATGTATTTAAATTCCCTACAGTAGATAAAAGGTTGGAGGTAGTCCAAATCCACTCTGTCAACTTGTCACAGATCCCCATACCTTCCTTGCCTCAGAGAGTTAAGTCTCCTGCAGAAGCGCTCCCTTTGCTGGAGATTTGTGATGCTCCTTACCTTGTCAGCTGCTCCTCCCTCCTGCACTATTTAAGAGAATCCCTGGCCCCAGGAAGGTGCCTGAACAATAGTTCTCATGTGTTTACCTCCAGCCTCCTTGCTTGTTGACTTGTTGACTTCTCGGTTCCAGACTTTCTGCTCGTCCAAAAGATTCTCCCTACCTCTTGATCCTTGCCACTTAGTCCCAGTATATCCTCTGTGTTCCCAGCTCCAGACTCTCGTCTCGTTCTATGGACTCTGCTTATCTCTTCACCCCTGGCACTATGTTTCGGTATATCATCAACTGCCATCAACTTGCACAGGTGCATTCAGGAACTGCAACCTGGGGTTTGTCTGCAGCAAAGCCCATCACCCTATTTAAGAGAGTCTTAGGCTTCAGCAAGGTGCCTGAACAATGGGTCTTATGTGTTTATCTCCAGCCTCCTTGCTTGTTGGCTTCTTGAATTCCCAGTTCCAGATTTTCTGCTCGTCCAATGGATTCTCGCTACCTCCTGATACTTGCCACTTCGTCCCAGTACATCCTCTGTTTTTCTGGCTCCAGACTCTCGTCTCATCCTACGGACTCTGCTTATATCCCCCCCCCCCCCGGCACTACATTTTGGTGTATCTTCAGCTGCAAACTTGCACAGGTGCATCCAGGAACCGCAAGCTGGAATTTATCTGCAGACTCTGCACCCGGGATTGCACCGTTGCAAGTTGGTCCAGTGGGTCCACACCCTTGAATCACCTATGTCACTTTTGCTCTGGTGTCACCCGCCATGACACAACTAAACAGGCTTTTAAGGTTTGATCAATGTAGCTATAAGTCAATAATCATTTTAAAGGGTCTTTATTATCAAACATTTTGGACCAGAAATATACAACATAAATACTTAAAAGTGTATAAGAAAATACAGTGGCTATACAGTTGGGAATTTACATACATTAAGGAAAGAAAAGCTAAACCCACCAATTTTGTTAAATTCTAGGTATGTTTGTGCCTCTGCCATATATCCACTGCATCCAGCACAGGAAAAAAAGACACGCAATTTGTGGGTGGACTGCCCGCTACTTGCAAGCAGTTTGCCCACGGCTTAGAGCACATTTGTGGGAGTGTGCTCTATTAATTTAGCATAATAAACAAAGATGTGAAAAAGCAGTGCCCAAACAGCACCGCTTAGATAACACAGAATGGACACTTTGTCTTTTTCAGGCCGTGGACGCACAATTGTAGCATTTGGCACTTCTTTCATTATGAAGTACAGGAGGCTTTTGCTCCACTTGAAACAGATCCACATTATTGCTAATAGATGTCCGCATATGCCCTTTAGAGCCAACAACGAGAACTGTATTGCATATATTAGGGCAAAATTGTACATATTTGATATTTCAATTAGAGCTAGGCCCACATTAGTATAGATCTCAAGATCCCTTGCTACTTCCTGGGCCAGTTTCTATTCCTCTTGCCATACTTTAACCTCCCTAGCACACTGCTGAGGTCCAGATTTCTGTACCAAAAGTGCACCATAGACTTCAATGGTAAATTTTTCTTTATGTTGTAGGCCTGTAACTTCCCAAAATATGTCCGTACAAGGGTCTAGTAGACATCCTGTATATAATAATGTTTGAAACATTGAAAACAATTATGTAAAATAAACATTTTAATAAAATTCATGAGAAAACACAAAAATCAGGGCACAAAGCTATTCTGCTATGTACTAAATCTCAGCCAAATAAAGTCTCTGATGCCCCAGATGTGCCCATTTGCAGTTAATCCTCTCTTACCTGGTGTGATGGATGTGGTAAAGAGAGGGTTACTGCAAATGGGCACATCTTGGGCACCAGAGACTTTTTATTTTGGCGATATTTTGTACATAGAAGCACATTGAAATAAATTTTCTACAAAGAACTGATTTCATGCAATTTACTTTTAAATTTCCCGCCGCCTCCCCGATGTTACGTCATCAGGTCACTCAGAGGGGGGGGGGGGGGTAGAAGAGATGGAGGATCAAGTTGGCAGCATGTCACATCGGGGACACCGCAAAACTGTAGGTATGCACTGCCGGAGCCCCGATGTGTACTGGATGGCACCATCTCGTCCAGTGCTATAGTAGGAGTAGCAGCGCTGGACGAGATGGTGCCGTCCCGACCACTAGGGCGGTTAAGTGGAAAGATCAACATCAAGTTAAAGCAGCACATTACCTTTAACGCCCTTCTGCACTCAGTTTTGCAGACACAACACAAGCATCTCCCATACACTTGAAGTTGTTGTGGGTAATAGGCACAATCAATGGACACGGTAGTGTTACTTAGCATGTCTCTTAGCGCCAGTGAAAGGGCCCTAAAGGAGACATACATTGTAAAATAGAATCAGTGGAACAATCTAAATTAAAAGCCGGCAAAGATTCATATTGTAAGTTTTAACAACTTTATAAACATGTTTAGAAGAAAAATAAAATAGACAAATTCTAAAATGTATGTTCTGTGTGGGTTGAAAAGAATGATCCTTTAGACTTCCCTCAGCTGTAGTGAACTATCCATCAAACAAAGTCTTTTTATTGAGAATTCTGTTGCTCTTGCTATTTCATGCAATTAATGTTTTCATTGAACCACTCAGATAGTTTATAATCTGCTTTCTTCACATAATTTCAGAATCCATTTAAACTAAATGTCCTGTCTAATTAGGAGAGAGGGTTGCCACCTTACCACAACAACCTCAAATTCAGTTTCAGAGATTATTCAACTTAAAATTGCACAACCAAATCCTTAGGTGAACTTTTAAGTAAAGTCACTCCTAGCCAGTCAGACATAGCCAGTCAGACACAATAAAACCTTTTGTATAGTTGGACTAAATGATGACTATATCCTTTGTGTAATTGAGCCTTACTAAGTCAGTTTAACAGTCTATACATTCATTTTTAGTTTTATAAATCAGGACTTACAGTGGGATGTTAATAATTCTCATTAAATTTGAAATCCAGGATAGCAGCTTGAGACATAGCCTATAATAGCTAAGTTATCATTTAGAGCTGTTTAAATGTGTTCTACTTTTTGTAGTTATTTAAGACACAAACTTTAAAACAAAAAAAAAAGCTTTATTAGAAGTTGCAACTGGTGTTTCAATATTCAAACAAGACCATTTTCCTGGCATAGAACATAGTGTGGCCTTTAAAATGGGGGCAGCAAAATTGTACCCACCATTACTGTCAACACCAATGGTGAGCAAACTTTTTGACCATATTGGCTTCTTAAATTTGATAAAGGGGCCAGACCAAGAGCCTGTAATGGACAACCCACTATAGGTGTGCCAATTCCACGCATTGCCAGCATCACTAATAAATGAATGAATAATGAATAGTGATAAGCGAGATGTGACAGGGATGTTGTTTTCTTTTGGAATTTCCTGAACTTTAAAAAAACTGCTCATTCATTGCAATAAGTCGATATGTCCTAGAGAATGCCTGTTGTCACCATGAGGATGCACCTACAGTAATCACATGATCACCACTGAATCGTCCCCAAGGCAACGCTTGGAAACCTCGATGTGCACTCATTAAAGAGAACAGGCAGAGGAGAACATCTTTTCAACAAAAAAGATTGTGGACATTGTGGGTATTTGTGGTGGTTTTATGGTATCATTTCATAAAAATAGCTAAACTGGTGAAGAAAGAGACCATAATAATACTATGACATAATCAGGGGTGCACATAACTTTTTTTAGTTAGCTACTCAGATGAGTACCAGGACATGGTGTTTTGTACTCACCCCAAGTGTAGGTTGTTTTAATAAGTGCTGCCTTCCTCACTGTCTACCTAACTGTCCACCTCACTGTCCTCTGCTTCAGGTTCCTGTATGGTAGATTCTGCTGCAGATTTTACCCTTACATATGACTACTTTGACTTTCAACCCCTAGATCTCCAACACCCTTAGTAGCCCAATAGTTTTTTGGATAAGTAATTTACAAGTGTACCTACCTTCCTATTTTCACACCCCTAACTCAAACCTTTTTTTTCATAATATTATTGTTTTCCTGTGGTTATTCAATTTAAATAATGTGTATACATTTAACAATACAAACTGAAAGTATTCTTGTAATCCCAAAAAAATTAGGTTTGTAGTAGTGCATACATGATAATTTGAAGTTGTTTGTACAGCTTTTTTTTTTTATTTGTTCAAACTTTAATCTCAGTTGGGAACAAAAAATCCCCTTACAATACCATCTTCAGCCACAAGATGCCCCAGTGAACATTTGCCGCCAATGTACAGATCACATCACTGGCTTCTTTCTGACATATTGGGGAAGATGGGGGGGGGGGCAGAGGGGAAAGCTGAGTGCTGCAGATCTCTGCTCTCTCTGGCTGACTCCATGATTCCTTGGCTGCCCCTGATAACTTTGGCCGCCCAGATATAACTCCTAGTTGCCGTTATTTTGTCATATGTTATTATTATGACACATAGTAACCCTTTTGCAGCTACGCATAGCATGCGTAACTGCGTACCACTTATGTGCAGCCCTGTATATAATATATAACATTAACCCTTTCTATCAGTATTGTATTAAAAATATTAAGTAATTGTTTTTATGAATATTTTTTTAGCAAATAGATGCAATAGATGAACACTTTTATTTTAATTACTAATACTGGATGATTGCATAATACTTCATATAGTGTTAACATGTCATAAAACTATTTCATCATTCATTCATTTTAATTCTATTTAACTTTGACAATATGGTAATAAATCATTTATGTAGTGAAGTCCCCTACAGCCAAGTAAAGGTTGTGAATATTCCTTTTTGAAAGACAGACCATACATCATTAACAGGTGATGAGCAGCAAAGTCTATTGCTATAGGGGGTTTAAGTTATTGTTTTATCAAATAAAAGAATATAGGGAAATCAAATCTTTAAAAATGAAATCTTTTGTAAAATGAATATTTTGCAAGATATAGCTTAATAAAATGTTACTGCATAAACAAGGCAGATCATGGCTTTAATGTTGCTTTAATAGGCCCAATAGCTTGCTGGGCCACTTTTTCAAATATTTTACAACTTTCTTAAAAAAGAAAAAATAATTATTAAATAATGCTAATTCTGTTTTCTAATGATAAAGTTGGCTGCAACAAAGCACCTGAAAGCCAAAATGTAACCATATTATGGTGTAACACCCTGGAAAATATAGCTCTATGGTGAAAATTATTCAGTTTTAGATTAAACTTTGTTGATTTAACTTTGGGCTCTAAAAATCTGAACTAAATCTTGTGAATGCCAAGACTTCCTCAAGTGAACTTCAAACAAGTGGGAAGAAAATCACATAGGGCTCAGGAAAGTACATGGTAACACAGATACATTGATGTGCTGGAAAATGTTCAAGGTCAGACATTTCTAAATAATTGCATATGTCTTTTGGCTTAAAGGAGAGAAATAAACTGAAAAAGATGCATTTAAGGACTCCATAAAGAGCTTTGCTGTTGGCTTTATGACAACATTTAAATCTACAACATATATAATGTCTTAGAAAAATAAAAATCAAATGTCATTGATATAATTAACACTCCTGCAAGAAACTGCCAGATGGAGTAAATTAGATGTTTAGAATTATAGGAATACAAATATTGTCATTTAATTGCTCAGGGTACACTTCATGGTGGAAAAAATAAGTGATGCAACTGTGTTTCTGGAATGTAGCAAATTATAGAACTGTTTGTATTTACCCTAATGATGAACTTTAGGGTACCATGAGTAGATGTGGTTGAATTCAGAATAGGATTCTTAAAAATTCAGAATTGGATTGTTTAAAAATATCGACCCCCAAAGTTGTTATTGATTTGTAACGCAAAATTTCTACCACCCCTTTGATATAAATTGACATTTTTGGGTTCACCATTTCTACCTTAAAAATCCATGTTGAAATGTAAATATGACACAAAGTATTACATTTAAAAATGGAATAAGCATAGAGGTCTCCAGACCTCTTACCCGGTTCTTAAATGAAAGAGAACTTTTAAAATATTTGTTGTTAAATTCTGCCTTTCCACAGACCTACCCTCAAAGTTGTAAAAATGTACCTCGCCGTAATCCATTCTGGGCACATGCTCAACAGGTTTCTTGAGGGCATATTGATATTTATATTCAGATATCCAGCTGCAAGCAAATTCTTCGGCTTAGCCCTAGCCCACTACCTGTACCCTATCCAGGGTAGACATCAGCACAGAAATTATTATGGTGAAAGACATTGTTTGTAAGACATTGTATGTTCTTTTATGTTTTTACTGTTTTATTATTGAATTAATGTATTTTGTTAAACCTTTAGGAGGGTTAAGGGAGACCTCAATACTTATTCCATAGGGTGGAGGATTATATTCTTCTTATTTTTTATATTTATTTTGGTAATTAAATAAAAAAATAACAATGAATAGTTCAAATTTCACAAAGAAATTTAGTTGAAATCATCCCACAGAATTGAAATTTCAACTTAAAAATTGGATTGTAAAATATTATGACCATCTCTAGCCATGAGTGTTGTATTTTAGATGCCAACAAAGCATATGTGTGTGAAAAGGGCCAAATGCAGAAACTTAAATGAACACGCAGTTCACTAATTTACACATTGACATTGATTAAAGATTAATTCATTAAAGATGAAAACATTTACAGTAGGTCTCCCACTCCACTGCATGGGTTAGATTGCTTCTTTAGGTTTAGGGGGCTCACAAAAGAAGAATGACTCGCCTAATTCTTTACTCCTGGTATTGTCCTCTCTTCCAGCAATCTTGTCTGTTAAGTCCCCCATACACCTTACAATCTTACCATACAACTTCTGTACAATCAACTTTTGTTCTACCAAAACCATGTAATATGAGGACCTTTCAAAACCTTCCAATCACTATATATTCTATCAGGGAGGACACTATACTACATAGTAATTGGCAGATATAAAGGAAATTGTATGGAGTGATCTAAAGGTGTATTTAGTAATACCCTTAATTCTCCCTCTACAATGCTAGAGCTAAGTTTTTGTTTGATGGTGACTGAGCTTCAGATCAATGCTCATTGTTGTCAGAAATGGCTAGGGACCAAAAACTTGTGGCTAGTCCAAGGAAGTATGAGTCGTTGCAAGAACAAAGGAAGGTACATTTGTTTTTTCATGATCTGTCCGAACATAAAAAAACATATAACCCTTGCAGTGGAGTGGGAGACTACATAGCAAAGCCTGATACTGCCATGTTCATGCTTAATACTGGTGATGGTGTTCTTCTGGGGATGCAAAGTGTTGTTTAGGCTATGGGCTAGGGTAACAAGATAAATATTCTGCCAGGGTGAAACTAACGCTGGGCATTGACGTTGAATTTTACTTACGATTCTCCGGCAGATCGATTGTGCGTGATGACATCTTCATGCAAAGTCAGTCGTGCAGAGAATCGACCGCACATTCTGTGTTTGCTGGCACTTACTTTTGTCAAATTTAGTATTTAAGCATTAGATGAGCGCTCGATTTCACGACAGATTGTGAGCATGCACATTGGTCAATCTGCTGCAAAATCGTCAGCTAATCTAAACATCTATGGCCAACTTTAAAAATATATCAAGTATTCCAATGGCATGTGGGAAAATGTGTTATGTCCTGATGGTATAACAGTTCCACTTTTTGGCCTAAATTCCAGAATGCACCTATGGTGCTAATACACCTCCTGGTGGCAGTAATGCTTTGTTGTTGCTTTTCTTCAGATTAAACTGAGGTCAAGGTGGAAAAAATAATGAACTTTTGCAAACACTACTGACTTTTGTTGTAAAACTGCAGGTGTC
>CM070032.1:75034468-75047127 GCA_036250615.1 Ptychadena robeensis | reverse complement strand
AATAAATGTGAAACCATTAGGATAGAATGTGAATGACCCCCTTGGGGCCACCTAATTCTAAAAAGCACAACTATTGGACTGAATAGACTATATTTATAATATGGGACATGTATTAACAGTATTTATATATATTCCAGGATACACAAGACATATATTTTAACCTAAGCTTCTTGATGAACTATCTCAGCCTTGATCTACCCCTGATGAAGCCCTTGATGAACGCGTCGGGTACGACCTACGGGTATAAACCTACCTTGGACTTGACATGGAAGAGTTTATTATGGAAGCGTCAATTGTTTTTATCTATGCGGAATTGTAACAAATGGGATTTTCATGCCCGATGTATATGTCTCAGTGCCTACCAATAAATTATATTGTTATTTATTTACATCCGTGTTATTGATATCTGTGCCGTGAAAGTCTCAGGGACTAGCCACCCCGCAATATAGTGATTCGACTTTACTCGATCCTATATATAATTTTTAGTTTATATAATTAGAGATGTTGGCACCCACCTTTAATTCCCCTCTGGTTCCACTATATTTATCTGATAGTTCATTAACTTTTGTAAATAACTATTTAATATTTACATATATTTACTCAACCTGTAGATTTCCAGGCAGACTAAGCCTTCGCTAAATGGAAGTCTGGGATTTCACAACACAAAGGGCAGTGCCTCCACTAAACAGGACCCCTGGCAGCAGAGGTGTACTCCTGCCTGAGAGCAACACACGGATACTGTAGCGAAGTGATTTTTCACTTCTGTGTATATATTCTGTTGTATATATGTACTTGTAGTAGTATATCTCTTCAAGGAGTTGTTTACTCCAAAAGTGCTGATGTAAGGGTCTAGGAAGTGAGCTCATCCCCAGGCAATTGCTCTATGTATCCTTTCTATTCTGCCCAGATACTCCTAAACCCCAGCTCTGGGCAGAGGTTATACATATATCTTGATTTTATTTATATAATAATTATATATTTTAATATAAATGTATATTTATAAATTATGAAATGATTTAAAAGAATTATAATTGTTTTGCTGGCTTTTGCCACCCCAGAGCTTCTGCTCCCATCTTGCAGCAGTTTTCCTCCTGCGTCTTGTTGGAGAACTACAACATCCAGCAGCCTCCTGTAGAGTGTTCCCAGCCAGGGCCTGGGTGAGAAGACATCTCCACTACAAGTGTAACCTCTGATAAGGACTGCTTCCCTGTGGATGGGGTTTGAGCCTCATCACTTCTCAGCACCTTCCAGCAGCTGGTAGGATGCCTTGCGGACAGTTCAGCCATCACTAGTGAGGGTCATGTCATAGATTGCTTTCTCTAGGCCATAATAGGATCACTTTTGGCTAGCATCTTCAAGGTTTTAGGTATCAGACATCAGGGCCGCAGCCCCCTTCCCAGGGGACACACTCCTATCTCTCTCCTTTCTCCTACCCACTTCTTCCAGAAAATTCTTATAGTTCAACTGATTACAGTGAATGTACTGTGTATATTCACAAACATCAATTTAACAGAATGACGTGAAGAGATTTTACTACATCCCTACACAGAATACAAAGAAGAAAAAAGATAACTTCTTCACAGTAAACCTGGTTTTCCATAAGCAAATTGTGACCACTTAAAATTAAAAAAATTAAAATAAATAAAAAGTGATTACACGCGTTACAAAAAAATCTACCACTACTTATTTAGTATATCAATCCCAATGCTTGAGCGATTTTTGTATTAGACAAATTGTGCTTTTTGAACTTATCCACTGAACAGTATGAGGTACAAAGTGCACTATGTATCTATGTCAACCAATTAAAATCCACTTTTCTCATGCCAGATCTATAAATGATGGTTACTGATTGGTTCCTAAGAGTACTTTTCTCTATGTGCTACTTTACCAATTAACTCTGGATTTGTTTTATTTTAGGCCTATTGCACGTATGGATTTTTGTCTTGCACAAATTAGTGTTTGGTTTTCATCGTTCATAATTCGAACCATGCTATGAGTTAAAGGTTGGACTTCTAACTTTATTGTCATAGGTGTACAGCTGTTTAATTTAAATTTAATTCCTGTTTCATCATTTTAATGAAGGAAGGATGATAATGGTTAGAACAAATGCTTGAAAACAAAATATTAGAGCTGACACCGATGACATGGTTTGATGATACATGTACCAGGCATGTCTTTCGTAAGTTCAACACACACCTTTCAATCTCTCTTTATAAGTATGTAGTGTAACTGCCTGTGTGGGAGTTCTCCACACTACATATTTTATGGTACTCATCCAAATTTGTTCTTAAGCCTGAAGAAGGGATATGAGACATCCTTAAAGCTTAAACTTTCTAAATGCAAAACCAAGAAACTAAGAAATGCAGAATATCCTGTTTCCTTATGCTGCACACCATCTTTGTTTTTGATTTTGTAAACTGTTAAATAAAACGTTAATATTTAAAAAAGAGGAAATGTAGACAGCTTATTGTTAACTTGAATAATTTTATTTTTATATTTGCATATGTGTATAGAATAAAGTCAGTTCACTCTCAGAGTGGAGACTCTTCATTAATGAAGCTGAAGATTAGATCATTGAAATGAATCTTCATCCCCTTTAGCAAATTTGTGTGTTTCGAGGAATTGAAAACATTTGTATTTTGGTTACAATATAAGTCTTATATCTCAACAGCAAAATAGCTAAAGTAAGGTACATTTGGCATCAGCATGGAACAGCAGAAATATAAAATAACGGAAGTCATGGCAAAGCACACACAATCCTTTGAAATAATTATCCAAAGTTGAACATGCAGGGTTCGATTGTTTGTTAGAAAAGGCTGCCATACACGGCACGGATTCGTGCCGGATTCTGGCGCGATGGATTCCGGGCGCGTGCACGCGGATCCATCGTGCCGGAATCCCCTGCAGCCCACCTTGCCCGTCCGATCGCATCCGATGGATCAGGGGCACAGAATCGGATCCGAGGAAGAACCAACCTGTTGGTCTTTTCGGTCCGATTCTGCTCTGATCAGGGGGGGTTGCGGTCCGGGAGGAGAGCCATCGGACACGGATCCCTCCCGGATCCGGCCGTACAAGGTGGGCTGCCACGATCGGATTCCCTAATTGGCTAATCGTTCTCACCTGTGGATGCCGGCGGAATCGCCGGAATCCATCGGGTGCTGAATCGATCAGCCAGGGAATCCGTGCCGTGTATGGCTAGCTAAAGACTTAAAATACAGTTGGATTAAATTTGATCGTATTACATTTGGATGGTTTTACCACCACATAATGTGATCAATTCCAAAAAGATTGATTCCTTTTCTTAGCCCTGTGAATGTGCTTCATACTATCATTGGCTATAAATCATTAAAAATACCTAGAAAACCTGTCAGATACTTAAGCGTTAGACTGAAATTTACCAACATGTCCAATCATTTTCAATCGATATTATGTTCAATTTCCGCTTTGTCTAATGACACTGGTGGTCTTTTTTGCTTTAAAGTGGACCTTTACTCGCCTGATGTACTTGATGCCCCTCACAGTTAAGCCCCAAATTATATGGACAATCTGTAAAAAAACATTAAAAAAAAAGTTACTTGTAATTACTTAATTCTTAATGTCCTTCACCACTCCTCCCCTCCAATGACTTTGTAGAATGCAGTGGTAGTTCCTCCTCTGAGGGTCTCACAGAGACTCAAAAGGAGAGATGTAACTGACTTAGGGTATGTTCCCACTTACACGATCATGGGCTTGTCCCCAACTAAAGGCCGTGATCGGAAGTAGTGTTGAGCAAGAATATTCAAAATTCGAATATATTCAACGAATATCCGTCATTCAAGAATTCGCAACATTTCTCGAATGTGCGCGCAGATATTCACAATGGCGGATTTTCGTCATATTATGCTTCAACATTTTTTACATACATCGTGCATATGTGTACGCATTGCGAATGGATATGCACAATACACACTTTGCTCGTGCTGGCTAAGATCACAGAATGAGGAAGAGAAGCAAATCTTTGCGAATCATTGTGCACGGGCATGCGCAATGTAAGGCAACATAATACAGGTGGATCAAATTTTATTAATTCAGAATATTTCTTTGTATATTCGCGAAATTTTGCGTATTCGAATATACCATATGCTGCTCAACATTAATCGGTAGTGGATGCGGCGTGGCCCGCCATCTAAAACGAGGGTCACCGCCACCCATCGCGACCATAGACATGAATGGGCACCACTAAAAAACGCTTGTCATTTTCACCGTGCCCATTCACTCTCTATGGGTGCGATCAGGCGGGGTGGGGCATGATGCCTTGTCCCACCCCCTACTTCCTGCCTGCAATCTCCGCACTGCAATTAGACTCATGGCTGATCACGTGGGAATAACCACGTAACCATTCTTCAGAGCTAAAATGGAAGCAATTTAAACAATTATCTAGCAACCATTTGATACTGCAGGAAGACTGATAAAGGAAGATTTGCCTCAAATACAAATGGAAACTGTGGAGACTCAAGATAACAGCAGGAGAGTAATCATTTTTATGATTATGAAGAACTTCTTCACCATAGGGGCTGCTTAGTTAATTTAAAATGTTTTATTTTAGTAGTATTAGTCCACTTTAATTGTAAACTCTGTACAATTTGATATTACTGCCTAGTGACAAAACAATCAAGGTACATTTGTAAATCATGTATATTTTTATTTAATGTTGATACATCCATGCCAGTCTAAATCCTGCACTGAGCCTATACATCCCTCATTAGCTTACTGATTGAAATTGCACCCCTTACAGAAACCAAATTTTTTCTTTGGGTTTGGAGTCCATTGGCAGCTCTATAAATGGGGCAAGACATGATAATCAGGTACCTTAGTAATTTTCATTGTTACATTCTGAAAGTCTCTATAATTAAAGACATTGATAGAAAACATATTTTAATATAAGTGAATTACTCCCTCCACAATGTGTTCTTTCTACGGTTTTTAAACAACCAGAACATACAGATGCGCAACATACTGTAGCACAGTCAATTTACTATTTCATAATGGAGGGCTTGTTGTATGCCAGCATGATAACTTTTTTTTTATAAGTAAATTACCTCTGAAGTGCCAACAAAAGCTTAACATTGTATATGCCTTTGAATTTAACATTAAACAAGCAATTGCATTAGGTGGTCTGTGATATTTGCATGGCTGGGCTGTCCGGCCTTAGGTCATATATAAGTGGCACAAAGGAGCTTCAAGTGAAATTTAATATTATGATGGCATGAAGTGAGGTTTAAATAAGCTAGACATGCTTTAGTAATACATTCTCAGCCCTTAAGGCATATGGATCCTCTTCATGCAAGTAATGAATTCATTGTAAATTAAATGTTCTTTTAAAAAGCTACAAAGGAAACCTGTGGGTGTAATAATCAAAAGGACCAAAAAGGGAAATTACCATAAAAGGCTTTAATAAAGATGACACATAGCTACCAGGTTCCATATTTTGCAAACATGCTGAGTAACCACGATAGATATTTTAGACCCCACTTGGGCATATTTTTATACGGGACTCTCCAACCTTGGAAATGGATGTTGTCTACAGGACTGGGGATGAGATCTATAATCCATTAAAAAATATTTATTCTCTGAATTACCGCATATACTTGGATATAAGCCGAGTTATTCAGCACCTGAAATTTGCTCAAAAATGAAATTCGGCTTATATCGGTATTCCGGCAAAATTGCGGCATTTTGTAGGTGGACTTTATGAGTGAATTGCAAAGCCCCTGAACCACATTTTTAAGTGGACCTTATTTGAACTTATCTTGTGCAAAACTTTCATGTGCTAGAGCAATACTTTTTTCTTTAAAATGTTCCCACAATCCGTCTCTACATCTCCAGCAATTTTAGTGATGATATCCCTTTCAGGAACTTTATAATTAAATCAGCTGAATTGAATAATAACATCTCCAAACAAAATCACATTTTCTGTGTGTTTCTGAGCCTTAGCTGCTGCATTTGCCCCCTAGGCTTATAATCCAGTCATTCAGTTTTTCAAATTTTTTTGGCTAAACTTAGGTACCTCAGCTTATATTCAGGTCGGCTTATACTCGAGTATATACAGTAATAAAAAAGAAATAAATAAATAATAAAAATTTTTTTTATTGTTGTCACAAGATTTTGGTCTACACTTTCCTTGCAATGAACATTATTGTTTAAAATTAAAAATACAAGAGCTGCTACTGCTACATATGGACCACACAGTTGCCATATTGACTATTGATTCTCTACATAATATGATCTAAATTATGTATAAAGGGTTAAAGATTTTTAAGACTTCAATGTCTGCATACTTGGTCAATGTTAATGACTGCCAAGGACAAAAAATCTTCAATCAGGATGACAGCCATTTTGTATTAACCTCCCTAGCGCACTGCATAGGTACAGATTTCTGTACCAAAAGCGCACCATAGACTTCAATGGAATTTTTACATTTCACTGAATGCGGTGAACAATAATTCTGTTTTTCTACTAAATCCTCAGATCTTCAATTCTGCTTTATAGAGAATGAGACACATTATAGGTCACGAAAATACAAGCATTATAGAAAGGGAAAATCAGCAAAGATCAACACCATTTTACTCCATATTACTCCAACATCACCAAGATAATTGCATTCTGATGTAATTTGCCCCAGCTTTACTATGTAATTATTGTTTTTCAGCTTTAGCAGTATACAGTATATGAATGTATCTGACTGGTGTTCAGTGCACTCATAATGCACTACTTATCTCTACTTCTTAGAACCACAGCAGGTAGGGGGGGGGGGGAGGATGGTGGTGTGATAGCAGAAAAGCAAAAAAGAGCCCACCCTCCACACAGGCACCAATAACCCCCCCCCCCATGGATTCTTACTGTTCTTACTGGTGTGGGGAGGCTATATGAAGATGCAAATCACAGAGAACAGTACAGCCCGAAAGACTGGGCCGAAGAGCACTTCAACACACAATCAGATGGGGGGGGGGGAGTTTATCGGTGTCCTAGCGAAAAAAAAGTTTCCTTCAAAAATCCACCCCCCCCCCCCCCCCCCCCCTTGACAGTACTGCTCTCTTGATCATGAGCAGTAGGGAAAAGCTTCGCAGCCTTCTACACACAGTAAGCGATAGCGCTGCTGATGGGCAGTCCTTGTACTGCATCTCTACTCAGAAGCATAGGGGGGGGCCCCCCGCCCCCCCCCCCTCCCTTACTGTGTGTACTGTACTGTACTGTACAAAATACAAATGCAGCCAACCTTCCTTCGAGCAGGATTTATCAATCCTGTTAGAAGAAATGACTATGGCACAGGAACCAACATGTTGGTAACTCCCTGTCTGATCGCCATTACTTACAGTAGTTTTCGTGGAGGTGTGTTTGGGGTCATGAATACTGCCCTACTGCTAATTTTCCAAATTGAAGGTATGATATTCTGCTCCTGTATGTCACACTACATATTGGCAGCCATGGTTTCCTTAATAAAATGTAGCTCCCCAGTGTTGCACCACTGATGCAGTTCCAAACCATGTTTGACTGTATGCAATACACCATATTAACTACTAAATAGGTGTAACTTTAACTCATCAGACCTGGTCTCAGGATTCTTTCTGGGATGACAGCCATGGAGATCAATTTTATACAGTGTGCAGTGCAGTCTATTTACTAGAAAAAAACCTCTGGATATAATGCTGAGCACAAATACTGAACTTCTTTGGTAAATCATCCTGCTAAACCTCTTGGCCACTGTGCTGCAGCTCAGTTTCAGACTTTTGGCCATCTTCTGATACCCTGGGACATTTTATGTAGAGGTACAATTCTTGTTTGCAGACCTTTGCCATCACTTGCCATGCTTTACTTCCAGTGACGAGTATGAGCGAGTGTGAGGGTGATAGCCCCAAATTGAAGTATTTATACGTTGCATTAAGTTTGGGATCTTTTCTTTTTATAGAAATCTAAAGAAAAGAAAAAATGGCATGGCTGGTGTCATGGAGCATTATGGGTTTACCAGAGAATGAGTTAGATCAGTAAAAGCAAAAGGTGGATTCACCAACTTGAACAAAGAAACTACATGAGGGTTGAAAAATGTTGTATGTCTATCTGTTTTTCACCAGCCAGCCGTGTTGATCAATTTATTACATGATGAAGTTAGTTACTCAAATTTACGTTGCCAGTATGTTTAAGGACTCTGCCCAAATCCTTTCACCATAGGGAAAAGCCTACCTATAAAGAGAGGGGGTGGAAGGTCAGGTAAACGTATTAAGTAGCCTAGGGCTCAAAAAAAAAAAAAAGAAATATTCATGACCTGATCTTTAATCTGGAGAATGTTCCTGAAAAAAGGAAGACCATGTGCCTGAAAAAAGACAGTTCCTCAGGATTGCCAGTAGGCTCTGTGTATCTGCAATTTTCTCCATTATTAGATTCCAGATAGATGGACAAAACTTTTCTTCATGTCAGAAATGCACCTTAGTGGACATCAATTTTTTTTAAAATTTTTTTGCAGTTCTATACAAATTGAAATTGCTGAACAGATAAAAGAAAAACAGATTTACAGAAGCAGGGAGATCTTTGCATAGCAGGTGTTTTGGTATATCTTCCTTTTGAGTAGAGATCGCTAAATCTTAAAATCTCAGAAGAGTAAGGGGGTTCACTGGCAGGAAAACCTTGGATCTACCATTACAGATATAGAGTTGTGAATCTAAATAACAGCATGGGCATGTTTGGAAATGCACTTTTTAACAGGGAATTAAACGCAAACATTTCCATTTTTAAAGTGCACTGGTAATCTGTAAATCCTTACATTGTGAATATGGGTCCTCTTAAAAAAACAAAACATATGTTTTTTTTTGTCCGACCCAACTGGGACAAGATGTAGACAAGATCAACAAAATACAGCTGGGTTTTGCTGCCATCTGCAGGAGTAGATCATTTGTTAATGGTTTATCTTGTAAATGATAAAAAAGATAATGTGTGTTGACTCCAGAACATAGTAAATAGAAATAAGGCAGCTTTGGAGCATCAAAAGTCAACATTCAACTGAATTGTAATTGGTTACTGTTAGCTACTGTACTTCAAATTCTAATTGAAAAAATAATGTATGTAAGGGAAAATTCTAAATTCATAAACGGTAAGCTAGGGATATAATTTGTAGTTATGTTTTATTTATGTTCTGTCTATAGATTGAAACACAGAAATGTAATTCTTTTATCTTATCCACTAAGTGTCACAAAGAGTTTGATTTGCAAGCAGACCTCAAGTTCAGACTGTCCAATTTATAAGGAAAGTCCCCTTACTCCTAACATACACAGTTTTTAAATAACAACGTTAAAACTTCTTTCTGCAGTGAGAAATACCTGGTCTAGGAGATCTAAAATCACTAACAGCCTTAGGCACCCCTATTCTGTTTGGTTACTTTTAAACTTAGACTGAGTTGTGCAGCATGATAACAAGCCCCTGGAGGTGCTGCAAGTTTCATTTTTCTATCCCTAAAGGGAACTGCTGCTCATTATCACTTAGAAAAGCATTCCCAGTGGTTGATGAGAAAGGAAATGAAGCTTAGTCACATTGCATAATATAATTCAAGTCTTATCGATCAATAACTAGCCAGAAATATGGCCTAAAAAAGGAGCTTGCTCGAGTTATTTTCCTTAATATTGTGTCATCCACTGGAAAACAGATATGAGAGACGTAAAATGATAATGCAGAAGGTGCACATCCAGGATACAGTGGATACACAGTGTCAAATCATTCAGCCACAAATAAACTGCAGATGTATTTTTCCATAATCTGACTGCATAGGAAATAAAAAATAATGTTTCAGTTGACTGCAACATGCTTGAAACTAAACTGGTTCAATTGCAAAATATCAACCAATAGATTTTGTTCTATGCTAAAAAATGTTTTTATTTTTTTAACATCTTAAGTTATATCTATGTTTACAAATCCTTTAAATAACAAATGACTACAAAATAATGGGCAGGAGCCAATGTTTTGATGGTACATTCCAAGTGCACATTAAATATTTACATGCATACAGGGAACACATCCTGCGAGCTCAATACCATGGATATTATGTTGATCATCCAAGCATAGCTGTAGGGCACCAGTCTCATTTGATCTCTTTTGATTATACTCTGGTCAATAAGAAACACCCACTGACACTATATCTCACAAGCCCCAATCACATTTAAACTCACTTTGAAAATTGTATTTGATAGATGAAGAGGTTGCACAGAAAGGGAAATATTGTTTCAGCAACCTCCAGCAGAAAATCAAATGGCCTCAAACTGCTATTTGGTTTGCTAACAGGACAGCTTTAGGCTAAATTCACATGGATGGTTGGAGAACCTTCTACCAACTGTGAACTGCAACTGCCAGGAGGACTCAACATGTGTCGTGTCTGCCTGGTGTTTGGCCATGCGGTTAACAAGGGGGCGCATGATTGCCAGCAGCCTGTCAACTTACCACACAAGATTGCAACCACAAAAGTGCAATGTATTCACAGGTGGCTGCCGAGCAGCACCTGACCTGTAAAAGCCATAGGTGGTAACCATTGTTTTTTATGATACATAGACATGAAACTAATAACTATAGTGACTTAAATCTTTGAGAACAATCATGGTAAAGGGTGTGGCCATTACCAGTTTAGTGCAACAGTGTTAAAGTAAGTAATAACATTTCCACAAAGAAAGCATTTTATTTTAGGCAATTTACAAGCTAAGATTTGTATGCTTACACTATGAAGAGAAGAAAATGTGTGACAATTCGGACAGACTTTAAAATAATTGTTGGTGAGGGGAAGACATGAATTGCCTTTGCTGACCATTGTTATAATTTCTGATTGCCTTGTTGTCATTCAGGTCTTATGATGTCACAGTAAGGGTCCCCACACACGTAACGAGCTATGGACAATTTTGTCGCCAATGTGCGTGCGCGCTTGCAACCGTCAGACCGCGGCAAAATCAGCTGCAGCTTGCAAATGCCCACGTGAGGCGACAGCTCCCTGACACCCCAAAACTCGGCCAGAGAACAGAGATGTCCGTAAATCTCTGGCCTATGCCATTAGCTTGAATGGGGACCAATGTCCCCTTCGAAACTAAAGTACAGCACACAAAGGATGCCCGCCGATGCTGTAAGCGATGGAGAGCAGCGTGATGACGTCATCACGTTGCTCTCCACAGCTCATCTGTCTGTCCCCACTCAATACATGGGACCCTTAGTCAAGTATTTCAAAAGATATATAACCGTATTTTTTGGACCATAAGACGCACTTTTTCACCCCCAAAATTTAGGGTAAAAAGTGCCTGCGTCTTATGGTCCAAATGCACGTGGTCGCATCTTGGCTTCCCACCAGCTCTCCCGGCATGGAGACTAGCTGTGGAGCTGGAGAAGCTGTCAGATGTGAGATGCCGGTTGGTGTCCGGCTCTCCCATCTGTACTGTATAATTGCCTATGCCAGCAGAGCTCAAAGCCCTGTACTGGCATAGGCAATGAAGAGAGAGAGAGATAGATAAACTGGCATGAATTGAATATTGCATTCATTGAATTCATTGCATTAACCCAATTGAAGTAAAAAAAGGTATTAAATCTAGTTTTCCTGCCCTAAACTCTGGGTCTTATGGTCAGGTGCGTCTTTTAGTCCGAAAAAATACGGTATCTGATATCAAAGAAAATGTAAAACTATGCTTCTTGTACTTAGAAATGATCAATGAGATGCCAAAATTAGGATGTAGAGGAACAACCATAAATGTTATGGTGAGGGATTAACCTCCCTAGCGATATGCTCGAACCCAGTTCGGGCAAAGGGGCGCTGCAATTATCGAAACAGCGAATTAACTGGCTCGGGAGGTTTAACTCTCACATGGAAAAATAAAATCATGTAAATGAACTTTCATTTGTATTTTTCATGTCTTTCTTTGCACTTACTGTATTCATTCTTGTTTAAGAAAGTATCCTTAGTGCACCAGGCACTTCTTGTTCTGCCTTGGCAATTAGGACACAACTTATAACTTCTACAAGTATTCATGGGACATGAGAAGGACCTCTGGGATAGACAGGAAGGCACGATCCCCAATCTGTAAGATTGCATTGCATGTAGATTGTGTTACAGATCCCTTATCTGTTGCTGTGTAAATTGACTATGTCCAGAAATGAAAGGGTCCAATAAGGTGTGTCCTGAAAAAGGAGTCTGGAATATTGGACAGCAACTGCAAATTGATAATTTTTTTGCTAATAAAGACTTTTTATAAACCACAATCATAAAGACTGTATGTTGACCTCTGTGCCCGTAATGCCATGCGTTTAGAAACTTATTAGGTATTCATTATCGATCACCTATGGTTAGGGTTTATCCATTGATACTTTTTTGGGTTTTGGTTACAGAGCCCATGACCAGGATTTTCATCTGCTGATGGTCAACAAGATAGCCGGGTGTATATCCATGAAAAGATCTTTCATTCAGGGCTCCTGATCAGGTGGGAGGCACTGTGCTGCCTGAGATACCAGAGGGAGCACGAAGTGTTGGGCCCAGGTCTGTGACTACTGAAAGTAAGACAACTCAGACATTTCTGAGATAAAGGAAAACCATTCATGTTGCTGTTAGGGATGGACCGAACTGTTCGCTGGAGAACTGTTCGCGGCGAACTTCGCATGTTCGCGCTCGCCCC
>CM070032.1:75007759-75026621 GCA_036250615.1 Ptychadena robeensis | reverse complement strand
GGGTTACCCCATCTTGATAGACACCATAATTCTTAAAACTTATTCCATATTCTTAAAACTTTGCCTCTAAAATACACATGGCACATAATGTTTATCTGAGTTTGGTCAACTTAACAATGCATTAAGTGCACTGAAATGAAATGGTATGTGTTTTCTCCCATGGTAAAAGACACACAAAAAAACCTAATGCATGGGTTGCATTAAAATGGATCTATTAATGCGTATTTTTAACGCATAGCAAAAGCATAAGGCCGTTTCCATGGCGTATGGGAGTCTGCCAAGGTCCCTCCGTTAACGCATCTATGATGCGTTATGGAATTTGTTAGGGCATGCATTAAGGTGTGCATAATTGACATAGAATTAGTGTAAAAATTCATGTAATAGCACATACCCATATGTGTTATCAATGCATTCTTTATGAGTGTGTCAGCGCACCCATACTTGCATTGGGCTGCGTTGCGTAAATGCCGGCGCAGGGCTTTGCGTTGACATTAACGCTTTGCAGCCTAATGGATCTCATCAGTGCATGTGGGTATTGGTTAATTGATTTTAACTGGATACATCAGCATCCCTTTATTTGATGTACGTCAAAGGTAGGGGTATTGACGCCGTGGTAACATGGTCTTGGTTATTAATGGGCAAACTTATAGCACTGTTTAAATAAGTGAAATAAAACAAGTGAAATTGAAGTATTTTGAGAAAGCCAAGCTTAACAGATCGATATTTTTATTATGGTGTCTCGTATTATTAGTTTCCTAATACATTATATTGAGGAAATCCATTTGCAAAATAGTGATTGCTATATCTTTATATCGCAACATTTCAGACAGGATTTATGTGTTCTAAAATATATAACATATTCCTCAGTTCAAAAATAATAGCTTTGTGGGAATTGGTACATCAAGAAGACTACAAAGTCCTATTTTCCTCTCTAAAACTGCTCATTGTAGAACTTCAGCCTCTTTGAAATTGATGCTTCTTCTATTCAGTAACTATAAACGTTGATCTGACCTTTTGTAATGCAATACACTTCAAGCCAATGCTAACTGATTTCACCTTACTGTTTTTCAGAAAGACTTTACGGAGATACATTTCAAATTCACTTGTAGAAGTGCATATTGGGTAGCACAAGCAAGCACTGAAAACATTATCTACATTACACCAAATGTTCGGTAATTTGAAAACACACCTTTAGCATCATCTGGTTTCATCTATTTTATAAATTTAAAATACTCTGTATATAAATAAGAGCCCTGTAACCCAGTAACACATTGTTTAGCATGTTAAGCTGACCTGGGGAACTACAGTTATCACATCCCAATAAAAGAACATAAAACATTCTAGGTACCATCAGATTTAGTAGTTTAAAATATCAATGTTTTTATTAAAAACCAGTAATCAATTGACATACTTGAGGGATTGTTGATAATGACCCACCAGTGTCACAATCTGTGATTTTTCCAGTTTCAACTAAGAGGACTTCCTCAGGACAAGCTGCCAGATCTACTAAAAAAGAAGCTAAACATTGGGATATTAACTCCATGTGGTAGATGACTGGATGGGAATGAAAGTAGACACCTGGCACAGCGTAGGTTTTTGTGGAGTCCCCATTCACACCAATGGTTTTTGTGCATTGGCCAGAGCATTATATACAATATATCCAATGTCCCAGTACACACCCGTGTATTGTGGTGGAGTGCATTGTGGTGCATTTTTGTGCTTTGCAACCAACATTATTATAATTGGCAGTGCATCATTTAGCATAAGCACCTCAACAAGCATCTCTATAGCTACTTGTATTCAGTTCTCTAGATCTTTAAATGGGATATATGAGCCAATCATCTCTTAAGTCAGCCACAGACACAGCAATTCCTGAACGTTTGGCTGGCGACTCATTACAGGGTTGTGACGTTACCACGCTGCGATGAGTCGTCCAAGGAACGGACGGGAATCCTTAGTTTGCCACTAACACAGGTGTTCTCATCACATTGCAGTCAGATACCTTGGATGGGGACTCAGCCAGAAATATAATGGCAGGACAGATCGCCGCGCAATCTTGTTTGTGGGGTCTTTCGGATCAATCCTACAAGATGGGCACCTCTTTAGTTATGGGCGATCGACCATAAAGCATTCGGCATGAGCGCACACGCCAGTCGATCTGCTGCAAATACAGCCAGGGATCGCTGTGCCTATGGCCTTATGTATAATAAACAGATGAACGACCCACAAAAACAGGTTATAATAAACTTTGATTTATGGACACAAAGCACATCACAATGCAATGGATAGGTGTGAACCCAGTCTAACTTGGCATTGCATTATATTTAGACTGTCAGATGGGAAGTTATAGGTAACCAAATCACATATTGTTTTAATCAACACAGTATGTTTGAGATGTATCAGATTTAGTTTTATTTTGGGTGGAAATTCGGTTGAAAATGGATTGTATGCAAAATAATTAGGAATAAGTTACACTTGTTTTATGAACATTTTCTGAAAAGTAATTTTGTATTCAGTGTTTAATAAAACACACTGTGAATATTATTAAATTAGAAATGTAAAAAAGGCTGCAAATGTTAAACTTAACAGGTTGTTTCTGTATTATAATAACAGGTAATGTCACACCTTAGGAAAGGTGCCACATAATTTCATCAAGGCTAATCTTTTGAGGTGTATCTAATCTTAAGAACAAAACATGAATATATTTTACTATATAAGTTACTATTATTGCAGCTGCAATGGTTTCATTTTTTAGTCTCTGTTCCTTAATTTTACTCTGAGATCTGGCTAGTAACATAAAACCTGTCTTACATTGACTACACCAATTTTTTTTGTCAGTATCTATGGAGGGTAAATGCAGAGGGTAGTGTTAACTAGACTGGTGGATTTAGACATTGGTAAGTTATCAAGAAGAGCCAAACTCCAACTAAAATAATTTAAGCCGTTACATCCAGTTCTTTCAGCAAGGCTACAACTAAATGAATATAAGCTAACAATTTAAACTATCCTGTAAGTGTTGATTGTTTTTCTTAACAGTCTAAAAAGTACTTTGATAGAAAACTATTAATGGTAGGAAAAAGTACTTCCATCAACAGGTACCGTATTTATGGGACAATATGACACACCTGACCAAATAACGCACCCAGTTTTAAGTGAAGGAAAAAAATTAATGTGTTTAAATGAATTAGCGAAAAAATCCCCTGCAGTACCCAATTTCAGCCACAAAAATTGTGTCACTAGAGAGCACACTTCAGCATCTCTTCTTCCTCATACACGGAGAAGGGAGGGGGGTCTCCCTTCTCCCTGTCTCCCTGTCCCCTCTGTAGAAACTGCCAACGAGTGCAGCTTTCCCCACACACACTGTGCATTGGCTTTATCTGATGTTCAGTTCAGATGGAAGATTGGCTGTTCATATGTTATAAGAGTGTACTGTAATAGTTCTTGATGTAACTGTGACCAGCCAAACCTACAAGGTTTCCAAAATGTTTGCCTATGGAGAGAGTTGGAAAGCACCAAGACAGTCCTGGAGTTCTGCTTGGAGAACTGGAAACTGGACACTGGGAAAAGGTGTGAGGCAGATAACGGATGGAAACCTGAAGTTGGGGCCTGGGTTTTATTGTTCCTCAGAGAGAGATAGGAGAGATGGTAAGGAATTGCACAAGCAGAGCTGAGCTGGATTTTATGAGCGAGTTTTTGTGTCTTCAAGACACATGAGGGGTAAGAAGGTCACTAGTTGACTGAAGAAGTTTGCAGAAATTTCCAGATGAGAGTGGCCCCCACCCTTGGAAAGTGGTGTTGAGCTAAAATATTAGAATGGCGAGTATTTTTTGCTAATATCTGTAATTCCAGAATTCTCGAATATCATGAATATGGCAGCTGATATTTATGTTTTCGAATATTCAACTTTTTTGTTTTACAAAAACCATGATCCCGCATGTATGGTCATGCATTACGATAACAGTCACAACACTTTGGCCATACATGCCCATACATGGCCATATGGGTGAAGTTCATATTTATGAAAAAGTATTCCAATATTAGTAGAATTATATTGCAAATTCGAATCTTGCCTATGCCGCTCATACTGGAACATACAGAAGACACTTACTCCTTGTCCCCTTGACTCCGGGTGCAGAACTATGAACTATAGGACAACTAGCTGCAGACCATGTCTTTGGACTTTAAAAGGACCCAAGGGAAAGTTAGAATATTTTTTTGGGAGAACACAGTCTTAAATAACTTAAAAGATCCATAATCCTACAATTGCATACCAAATTATAGCAAATAACACATTATTTTACTATATAGGGTGTTTAGGTACTCTTTCTTAACATTCTCTTATTTCATGCTTTTTTATTAGATGATTAAAAACATTCAAAGTGTAAAGTGTGTACAGCCAAACAAAGGCAGGTACATTCAACACCCAAAATAAAAGAAAATAACACTAAAACTGTCAAATGCAGCTGAACCCATTTAAGGGGATCCAGAGTGTGCTTGAGTCCCCTTGTACTAACCAGTATTTTGATTCACACATTTTTATTGCAAATATTGGAACTTCGGGAATTTACAAAAATCTCAAATATAGTGCTATATCTTCATAATCGCAAATATTTAAAGCTTTTAACATCAGTACCTGGAACAACCGTGCATTCCGATGGCAATATAGGCATGTAAAAGTGGTGATTTGCGCAAAATGTAATAATGACTGGAGATCACGAATTTTCGAATTTACTAATTTATTGCAAAAATTTTTGATATTTTGTGAATACCAGTATTGCCTATGCTACTCCTCACTGCTAACCTGCTCCTTCTAAACATCCCAGGGTGATGTTCTTTATAGTTAACAATTCAATATATATTTGCATATTGACCACTGTTAGTAAAAAGGACATTTTTCTATTTAAATAGTCTTATTTTGTTTGTTTTGGGATTAGACACCGATTTGAGCATATTCCTATCTTGTATTTACCACTGCCATGTAGCAAAAGACCACCTTGTGTTTCAAGAAACTGCTCGAGAGCCTCATGTTACAACATATTGTCAAATACTGCTAATAAGTTATAAGAGACTTTGGGAGATTGTCAACATCTAGGCCTTCCATCTTACATACGGTTATTATTTAAAATATATGGCTTGTAATTTCTTGCAAACAAACGTCATTTGAAAAAGTCTGTTAAGAATATATTCCCAGATTGCAATAACACTGTATAAATCTGAATAAATGACTGAAAACAATGTAGCATTACCTCCTGAGGTCCTTTGAGATGATTTGAAGTTATGGTTTTGGTAACATTGTCAGTAGAGAAGAAATGTGAACAGAGTTTTTCAGCTCTAATGAAATTAAATGTAGTATGTCACAGAGTTGTAATAGAGCTACAGGACAGGAAATGTTAGACTTATTACTGCATTTATTGTCATTACATAAACGGCCAGCTAATACTGTTATAATAGAACCATCATTTCAAGTACAAACTGTTTGTTAAATTACACAGAAAACTACAAACTACAAGTGCCAACCTAAACTATATGCAAGGTTACTAAGACTAGTGATGTCACAAACCCATTTGATAATCAGCTCAGGCTACACATACCCTAACCCGCATCTTTACTTTGATGAAAATTTTAGTTTATCTGCAGTTACAAAATTAGATCAGATTTCAGTATGCATGGTAGGTACCAAGTAAATACAACAGAAGTAAGTAGACTAAAGCAGCACTACACCTTATCTTGTGTCAGTTTTTTTTTTACCATTGGACATCAATATTGTATAAGTGTTGAGCGAGAATATTCAAAATTCGAATATATTCGACAAATATCCGACATTCAAGAATTCGCAATATTTTGCGCTGGGATATTCGCAATTCGCAAGAAGAGAAGCTGTAAAGCTTGTTTGCACGCTACGCGCAATGTAAGACAACAGAATACAGCTGAATCAATTTTAGGAATTTTAGGAATTTCAAATGTTCCTTTATATATATTTGCAAAATTGCGCGAATTTGAATATACCATATGCCGCTCAAAACTATATTGTATATATATGTCTTTGTCCATAGTCTTAAAATGTACCTTTACTCACCTGTTGTGCTCTTGGCAAAGACCAGGTCTTCTGAAACAATAAGCTGGGATGTAAACAATAAATATGATATTGTTTAATAAAGTAATGATGTCACTGTAACCAAGCCATGTGGGAGTGCAAAGCCTGGGAATAGGTTTTATAAGGCCCAATATAAAGTGGGAGAGGTCTTCATCAGTGTGCCCTTGGAGTGACCCATTGTGGTCTGGAGTGTCGTGGTGGACATTAGCCCCCATGGGGAACAGACACTGTTAGTTCGGGGGTTGTAGACCTGTACACAGCCCAGATGCAACTAAAGACAGCTCAGGGCAGGGGTTTTACCTAGCCCTGCGATGAGATGACATCGGGTGGAGATTGGGGCTAGGCCAGAGACTAAGCAAGATGGCAATGGCTTCTTCCACATGCTTGGCACAGAACTGCATGGTGTACCTGTGATGACATCAATAAAGTACCAGTTCTTACAGCAACTGGCATGAGACTTTATTTGGAGCATATGCAAGGGCCTGCAAAGGGGATACTGCCTCTTCCCTGGTAACATTAACTGTGGTTGGCAGAGCTGCTTCAGGTCTGGCTGCAAAGTGATAGTCTGGCTGTTCCTAGTTGTCCCCTTAGATGGAAGGAGAATGTATGCTATGATGGAGGACAAAGATGTCTGGATGCGAGGCGGCAGTGAGTAGACTACCCCTAGTGATCTCTATGCTTAGGAAGGAGGGACCAGTTGTGATGGAGGGCCTAATGGTGAACTCTACCAACAGGTGCAATGATCTGCAGGGGCCCCAAAGAAGGTTCTAGAACATACCAGACAGGTGACCTGGACTCACCCTTGTACCTGCCTGTGTACCCAATACACTAAAGGGGGCGGTGTGCACCCTTAAGACATATACTCATCTTTTGTCCCTAGCAGCCTAACCCAGCATTATGTTCTCTCCAAAAAAAAGTTGAAAAACCTTACCTGTTTTTTAACTTTTTTTTGAGAGAACATGGCCCCTCCCCCTAAATGGTCTTGCCACACAGAAAAGACAAAGCTGAAAGACCATTGAAAGGCAAGATGTAATGATGCTTTGCATACAGGTCAACAGACATATTTCCCCATGGAAAACCATTATCTAGCACCATGTAGTGGCCACTCGCGATACTGCAGTTAAAGATTGCCACTGCTGCAAAGATTAAGGGAACAGCAGGTAATTAAAGATTGTGGAGCACTTCTTTACCACTGAGCTGGCTCAGGAGTAAGGAAAGGTTTAATTTAATTTAATATCTCTACTAATATATATAACCAGTTTAACATCACACAAGTTTATACAAGAAAACCTACCAACAACTGAACCGAAAAATCTGTCCCACTGGACAAGAGTTCACTTTTATTACTGTTTGCCCCATTTGGATTTTCTATTTTATACATTTATTACTAGTAACAGTGGTCAGCATGACAAGTTAAGCGATGATATCTACTTCACAGCTACACACAGCAATTAAAACTTCTTCAATTGCCTTGAAATACACCTAAATCAAATAAGCAAAGTAACAAATGTTGCATTGCTAATTAACTCATTTGTTTATGATTATGTAGGTAATATTAGATTAGGTACGGGGTGGTAGATTTTAGGTTTTTGCTATCTCTAGAAAAAATAGACTTAATATTTTATATATCAATTCACCTAAAAATCTGTTTGTTTTTATATTGTTTATATGCCTTAAATATGTTTTCATTTTCATTAATATTCATTTTGTACTACCTTTTTTTATTTTTCTATTTTAACCATATTTGGCTTTTTTTGTTCTTTATCAATTTTAAATACATAGAATCAAAACTTTTTTTACAAAAAACATTTAATATTTGAAAAATCATTAACTCTCTTGAAAAATATATAGCCAGTTCAATGTTCTTTTTTTTTTCTCAATAAACTTCATTGTTGAATCAAAAATATATAGCCAGCCAAAACTCCTACATGACAAAAAAAGCTCCAGCATTCTGATTACACCTATGACAGGGAGGGGTGAGCCCTTTTGTTCGATAGGGAAGACAGGAGCATGAACTGGATTTTAAAGAAAGGAAGGAAGGAGGAAAACCTCAAGGGCTGGGATTTTTTAATAAATGTCGGTACAGTTTGCATTGAAACAATACAAGTTAACTTTAGGTCAAGTTAAGATGCTTTTCTTGCACAATGTGAAAAAAAAAATGTATTTCTTATTTCAGCTGCACTGGGAAAATTCAATGTAATAACCAAATGTTCAGGTTGACAGGATTATAGTATTTAATGGTCAAAAAGTAGAATCATGTTAAAAAGCATATAATGACACTTTCACTCAAAATTGTAACCATGGTAAGAGGTAAGGAATGCAATCAAAAGCTTAAATTATTACATATTGTATTCTTGATAATACAGAACATATTTATGGCAAAGTTCCATTCTTGAGATTGTTAAAGGGAATGTGTGTCTGCATTGCCAGTGTTGTAGTACCAGGTAATTCAACTAATATTCAAGGTCGTCTAAGATTACAGTTTATTTTCTTTAGGTGTATGAGCTGAGCTGGAAAGCTGAGCTGAAGCGGAAACTAAACTCCTTAAGAATTTGGTGCGCAGCGGCTGGCTTCTATTTTGCCTGCCAGGCATTCTCTGGTCTTCAGTTTCATTCTCTATCTACTAAGAGGCATTGTAATGCTCATATCAAGGCAACTATTGTCTGCTCAGGGCAAGGCTAGAAAATAAAAGGTAAAGTTACACTTTGTAGTTTTCAAATGTTAAACAAAATGGTTTTATTTTCCTTTTTGTCTATTTGGCTATACAACACATTGATTTTATGTGGTACAACCAGCTTAGAGACTGGTTAAAACTATATTTAATGGTTATTAATATATTATTTAAAGGAACAGCTTTGTGGCCAGAAATTAGTGCAACATTTATTAGAACTTCAGTCTGCAGCACAATTAGCAATTTTACTTTGGATTAGATATTACCTCTATATATTTAAGTCACGTCAACACCAAAATAAGAAAGAAATTGACAATTAAATTTTTTTGTGTTAATGAAATATGATAATGATTTTGATTGTTTCATACATTGCACGTATCAATAAAATAAGTATAGCCAACCCCACACATTAGGATTTTTATAACACCAGTGTCAACTTAACCTTCATGGCATTCCCATTCGGTCAGAAATATGGAGATGGTGGTACAAAATAGTACAGATTACCAAGTAACTCACTAGTAATTTACCAAGTAAATTACTAGTGGTCATGCATAAACATGTATTTTGTATTTTGCTTTTATCCCTTTGTATCCTAATAAAATTGTCCTATTTAATACTCTCATGATGTTGTGGGACTTCAGTGCCATTAAAGTCCCTGGGTAGTAGCCACCTCAATGCCCTGGTTGTGTCTATCTCAACCATGGTTAAATTTTTTTCTCTTGTGTCTGGAATGTAGGCACTAACCTCATATATCCCCCTCCATTGTGTTTTTCTTGTTTATAGTTTAGTTCAATTGTGCTGTAAGGACCACTACACTTTCAGGCAGACTCCAGGGCAACTAACTGGCCTCCTTTGGAAAGTTCCTCTCCGTCTCACTCTGACAGCGGCCTACCTTTACTTCAGGCCTGTAGCAGCTTCAGCATACCTGGTCTCTCACACACATGCAAGGTGCGATGGTCCCATCACAGGTGGTTGCACTCCCAATTAAGATTACCGGGCACAGTAGCTTGGTTGTAAGAGCTGGGCACTTTATTGATGCCACAATGATGATGAATGTCTTCAGCCCACGTACCGGTAGTGTTATGTTCACATGTTAAGGATCACCTAGCACATTCCTAAGTTTGTCATTATGAATAACGCTGTATATTGGCACCATCACTGTATAAGGAAATGTAGACCATACTGGTTACTCCTCCATTATGTTATGTTAATTCCTTTTCCAGAATGCAATGTTGATGAAAGTTATTTCGTTATTTCATTTGAGCATCACACAAATTTTTTGGTTGTCTTGATAAATATAAAGCCAGTTATTGTCACTCCTGTATTTACAATTGTAATATTGCACCAACACCCACAAATTTTGACAACGTTTAAAGAAACGTTTAAGGTAATATTCATTGAATTAAACCCATACATTTAAAAACAAGCCCAAAGAAGTAGCAAAACACCTTTTAGTGTCCCATCTCTCACATTATAGTGTTTAACTCTCTATATCTCTCTATACCATTAATCACAACATGGTATTATTGTTAAGCTCATTTATTTTGCCTGGTTCAATCCTTAATGTGTTTTGACCCCATGAACAAGGGCTTCCTCAGGAGAGAGAGATATAAATACATGTTAAACAGTCGCTTATGGTGTAAAACAATGAAAATATTGAGCAAACTGAAGAAACTGAGCTGAATATTTTTGCATTCACCATCCACTTCCACTTCCACTTTCAATATATAATCAGTATATTTTATCATAAAACATAGAACAAACACAGAAACTTTCCTTTCCGATACTCTTGATAACATGAGAATTGTGATTGGGCTTGGGTTCTGATCAAAAAACAAACTATGCTATAATAGATCTCCTTGGCAGTCAGACTACTCCAGGAACTGCTAAAATCTAACAGGACTGTCAAAACAACCAGATGTTCCAGTTCATTTCAAGTGTCGGACAAAACAAAACAAAATATTTAATGCGCTGTGCTTAGTTTCTATGCATACTTGTCCATCGAGATCAGAGCATTTGTATGAAGCCAACACCAGGATAGTATTTTCTTGTAGCATGAACTGACATTTATATGCCCTTTTGGCACTTATGACCCATACCACAAGAATATGTCTGAGGTAATTTTGTAAATTCTGATAAATATCTAATTACATTTTATCATATTGGGCAATATGGCATGATATGATATGGGATATATTACAGATTTGATATCGGATGCCCTATAACGGTTAGGTATGATTCAAGAAGTACAAAGACTATATATTCATTAAATGCTCCCTTGCATTCTAGGAAAGTCAAGGCATGCTTCCATTTATTGTATACTTTGGTGGATCTAAATGTATAAAGAGGTTTATTTCAGTCAATAATGCCTTTCAGGGCTGGCTTACAAGCTTTATTTTTGCTCAGCACATTGAATCTACAAAGAAATGATCAGATTATGATATCACAGGAAAAAAATCCTCCCTTACCAAAACCACATGAAGTCACTGAAGCATTGAAGGCATATTTATGCAGAGGAAAAATAGATTCCTAAGTGTGCTTCTTCTAAACACTGCTGCTTTCCTAAGCAGCTGTAGCAAAATTGAATTACATGTATTACCTTAGAAGCAGGAAAATCAGCATTATAGTTGCTCTGCTGTAGAGTGCTAACACTTATTCAATATACAATATATTCAATATACAATTTCATTCACAAATAACTTTAACTTATAAGTCAATTGAAGTATATCCCATTGCTTCAAGTATGAATCACTTCTATTTAGCTGCAAAAACAAAATGTAGTCTAGGTTGTTTTGCGTTCAGAAAGAAATCTTATTGTTGCCAACAGTCTAGAGAAGCCATAAGGCTATTTTCAGATGCTTGGTTTTAATTGCCCACCAACGCCAGCCCTATGTTGCCCAATGGACATGGCACATTTGTCAAGCAGTTTTGGTTCATGATATGCCGGGAGCAGTAATTGGATGGTTCCTGAGAATGCAACCTTAAGGTGGGCATACACGTTTTGTTTTTTCCATTCGACTTTTGTCAATTGTATTAAGCCGATTGTTTGACAACCAAATTTTTTCTATAGAAAAAAAAACGATCAATTAGCTGCTTGATCGGACATGTTGGTAAATTTCATACAATCATTCAAGCATCTGATGGGTTTTCCAGGTATTCCTATCAATTTGTATCCGATGGTACTGTGGAGCATGCACTAGTGGCTAGGGAAGAAATCAGTTTGTTTTGAATTTATCATTAAAATGTATGTTAACTTGAAACTTTCTTGTTTAAATGAATAACTTGTGTTAGGGCTTGTCCCCACTAAAGTGATCATTGCAGCGTGGAGATCGCTGGAGATTGCACCCATGTATTTGAATGGGCTCATCTCCACAGCTCCAACAATCTAAAACATGGCTCACCACAGTGGCAGCCACAGTGGCAGCTGATCGCCCCTGATCATGGGCATAGACATGAATGGGTGCGGTTAAAAAACACGTCCCATTTTAACCACACCCATTCACAGGCGTGCGGGTCCCGTGATTCTAATTACGGGAGACAGCGGGAGATCGCTGGGTGCTAGCAATTTCCCGCGATCTCCCCACCGTGATTGGAAACGCGGCCGTACGCCCATGTGGGGACATAGCCTCAGGCTTTGACTGCTTTCAGAAGCTCCTTTTGCTTTGTCAAAATATCAATGCCTCTGTTGCAAAATTTCCCCTTCTTCTGATTTTGGAAAACTGTTGTCACTGGTACTGAAAGTTTAGGAGTTTCTAAATCCCAGCCACCAAAAAGAAGTGGACCCATCGCTATCTCCACTTTGAGCTCTATAGGACCTAAAAAGATAGGATTTTTCAAGAACAAGCCTGAATCTCTTAAAAGCTTCTTCAAAGGTGGCATCTGACCTAAGGTTAGAACTGGAGCATGATATAAAGTAAACAGTGCAGGGTGGGCAGAAAACATTCCTAGTCAATACAAGCCAAAGCTGGCAACCATTAAGACAGGAATCTAATTCTTCAGGTAACAGATTTTAGCCCAAGCATAGCTAGTAATAGCAAGAATCATTAAGCTGGGAGTGGACAGGCTATGTAAATCGGTAGGGGGTATCCATGCAGGTAACAGTAACAAGGTATGAGAAACTAAATAAAAATAAATGTACACAAAGCTTTGCTGTTCTCGAATGGCAGTTAAAACCCGACATGGATCAAAACCTGTTATTCACTCATATTTTAGCTAAATGTAAACATTGAAATTTAACCTGGATACTGTAAAACACGTAGACTCCATACATGGAATATAAGATGTTACTTACCTTAGAAGACTATGTGCTGATAACCTAATTTCCTTATTTTACCTCCCTGGTAGTCTGCCCATACCAAGTTTGGGCAGTTTGATTTAAAAAGATGCCATCGTTGATGCGGAAGATGCCGAAACTTCTAGATTAATGTTTTTTCTGTTTTGTCATGCTACATGTCTAGTTCCCAGCTTGCCCCCTCCCAAGTCTTCAACTTTATTCTGTGGATCTGGATATTGTGGAATGTGAAGCTTTGGAGATGGGTATTGTCTGTTCCAGCACCAGTGCGTCCTATCACAGATAATTAGATGCCTGAGAGAAGGTCTGTGTTGAACCAAAGAGTATGACAAGGAATGTTGATCTGTTTGTTTTTGAAATATTTTAAATTCTGTTTTATGTACACAAAGTTCTTTCTTCTGCCACCAGAATTACAGCTATGTCATTGTCTCTGCCACTCCAAACCTGGTACCTGGTGTAAATGAGGAATTATAGTTTCCCCTATTGTAGATTATGTAACTAAAGCTGGGCATAGACATCTTGATTTGCAGCCGATTTTGCAGCAGACTGACTGCCGTGCATGCTTATAGTAATCAATCTGCGACAAAATGTCCGCAAATTTAACGTTTTCACCTTGAGAGGGGGGCAAAATCGGTTCGAAAAATAATCTAAAGAATTACGGACATGTCCGTAAATTTTTGAACGATTTCATTCATTCACCAGCGTCACCATCCAAAGTTACTGCCAGCACACGGGTGCGCAGATGATTCTCTGCATGACCATCATCACGCACAGCCTATCTGCAAGAGGATCTATTGAAAATGAGACGTCTATGCTCAGCTTAAGACATAACTGAATGTTAAGGTTTTTGAAACGGAAGAGAAAAGATGCATGTCATAGGATTATGATGAAGAATTTGTTATTGCGGAGATTACAGTGCTTTAACATGTTTAAGTAATATATTCCTGTGAATGCTTAAGCAACAATCATTTTTGATTGCACTTTTATGCTAGACTTTTAATTTGTACCTTTCAAATTACACTTTCAACAGACATCTCTGGGGCTTTTAATCAAGCTAGGTCTCAGCTCAGTCTGGACATGTTGAGATAATTGGACAGGTGTCAGATATATCTTGCATCTCCTAAACAAATCATTTTTTTTTTTTACATCCAAACAGATCTTATACCTTTAATTTTACAATTAACCAATGTAAACTTTCCATTTGTGCTGTAATGAATGCCATATTTAAACATGTCTCAATTAATTCCCTCTGAATAATATTGAAATCTTAGTAAACAGGCTAGAAATAAACAAAACTGAATTGGTTAAAATATGGTTGACTATTCCACTGCCATTTTTTTACATTAAAAATCTGAAAATTCTAGCTGTTGATAGCTTTAACAATCTTTTCATGGAGCAGCCAATTCCAAAATCAGCTAAAACATAACAAATTCATGAACCCAGCATGATACATACAAGGGAGGTTTTATTTTGGATGTCTGAGGTACAGACAAGTAGAAGCTATTGAGTGAATAGAGATTTATGGAGATAAAGAGACTGGTTTTAATTATCTCTAGACCTGTGCGTTCATATTGTTCAGACATAACTGGAAATATTTATCCTTCTTGGAAATATTTCTCTACCTACTATAGTAATGAATATAATCTGAACTCCATAGAAGAACATATTTCCTCCTTGAAGTGTGTTCTACAAGTAAATCCTTTTTGGGGTCTAGGAGGGGTTTAAGGAGAAGAACTTCACCAATCTATAATGACATGACTGTTCTGACACTCTCCTAGTTTGTAAGTGTACTCAGCATCCTATATTTTCAATGCAGGTGTTAGGACCCTGGCTGTGCCGGTCACCGCCTGCTGGTGGCACTGTGATTGGCCATCCATAGGTTATTCCCACAGTCACCAGCAGGTGGCTCCCTGCGAGCGTGGGCTGGGTGAAGCTCACACCTTCCTCGTCAGCTTAGGGCTATTTAGGTGTGCTTCATCCAGACCACGCTGGCTGCTCATTGTTGATGTTTCTGTTTGCTTGGCTGGACTTCATGCTTTCCCTGAATCCTGAACCTGAAGCCTGGAAACCCCTGTACCTCGGACTTTTTCACATGTGTTTGTTCCTGCATGTAAGTCTGCAAATAAATCAATTTTTTGTCACCTCCACCTCTGACTGGATCTGTGTGTGTTGCCTGCCTGCCCCCCCCCCCCCCCTGTCCTGTATCCTCAGGTCTCTACATTGAGCAGTTTGAACAATCCTATTCCTTGTTTGCATTATGAAGATGGTTGGCTCTGTGTATTTTCAGTTGCTCTCTTGATCTTTTATAGTTTGACCTAGGTGTGGTCCTGCCAGATAAGTGGTGGTCACAAAGTAGATGCAAACAGATAACTAGAAAAAGCCTCTCTGAGGTGCCCAGGATAATGCTGCACAAAGCCTTCTCCAGCACATGGCAAAGATTCTCAATGGGGTTAAAGTCTGTGGTGACCAATCCATGTGTGAAAACAATGTCTTATGCTTCCTAAACCACTCTTTCACAATTTGAGCCCAATGAATCATACCATTGCCATCAGGGAAGAAAAAATCATTGATGAAATTACCTGGTCATTCAGTATCACAATGGGGACCAGTGTCCCTGTCCAAAGTATGGGTATGTCTTCTCTGTGTTCTCAACTCCATTGGCCCCCCTGCGCAATCCTTTTGTGGGGATCTTACAGAGCAGATGTACAGTACCTGTCTGCAGCAGTGTCTCTTTCTCCAAAGTTTTTGAGCAGTGTTGAGCTTCATGCAGGCTGTGACAATGAGCAGAGGCTGCCAGCTCAGTCTGACAGAGCTTCCAAGCTGATCTTCCTTAGATGCTGTCCTGATGGCGGCCTGAGCAGCTAGGGGAACTCGACGGACATACCCAAAGTGTTGGCACACAAAGAGTGCTCGGCTGATTGACCGCGCAGGTCACAATCTAAACGTGTATGGGGGCTTAAGTTAGTGCTTTATGATTATGAAGGGGAAGAAAGAGGATGATCTATATAATTCTTTTAGATGGTTGCAGAAAATTTATATCCAAATCCAATCCTGCTGTAGTTGCTACCAAAGGAGCAACTTTGAAGTAAGTTAAAGGACTGGATACTAAATGTGATTTTTCAGAGTTTATTTACAAAATTGGCTAAAATGTAGTTTTCTGCTGCTTATTATACAGTACTGAGTGTAGAAAAACAAGAAAGGAAATTAATTTAAACTAAAATGTAGCAACAGGGTACAACAATTTTTTAAAGCCATAGTAGGCAACTTTAGTTCTACTGAAACCTCAACATCTCCTGCAAAAGCTTCATTTGGCCCATTTAGACTACCTATTGTATTTTACAATGATGCACGTACTGACCAATGAGGAGATGGGAAGGAGTTGGGTCAAGCTTCACTTTTATAGAAAGAAAAGAGTTTCTTAAGGCTATTTGTTCAGAAGATAGTTCCACTTATTTGAATTATTTAGGTGTTCTGAACGGTTTACTGTAATGAGAGGTTAAACAAAAATTTGTGAAAATATCCCTTGGATATCCCTATCTGATTGGATGTGTTACGTGAGCACATATTTTTTCATCCTCTGAACCTTTAGCAAATCATTTCCTTAACCTCAGTGAGACTCTGTGATGTCCACATTTATAATGCTAAACTCGATTATCATTGTAAATTGATTGTAAGGCTAATCATGTGGAAATCATTCTGTTCTTGTATGTGATGTGTCTACTTGGGATAAAAGAACTTATGAAAAAATAGATTGAATTCAATTTTAATACAGCTGGATTTGCCAAGCGGCATGTTGTTTATTCCATAATATGTTTTAGAGCAAAATAATATGATTTAGACAGTGTGAATAGCCATATTGTGCAGATAATCCCTTTCAACTTTTGTTAACAGCTGACAGGCACTAATATAAACATACCAGGCAGTTTCATCTCACTGTGTTGTAATGTTTTAAAAGAATATGAATCAGTAATCATATGGTTTAAACCAAGTTTACAGTTTTGAGTAACATATATTTTTTAAATAATATGCGGTTGAAGTAAAGCATATTTATGTGCTGATTTGTAGGATAAAAGAACATTTGTAAACTCGATTTCATATCAGTGGCACATCAGGTTGCATTGTGGTTGCAAATATCCACTAATAATTCAAGTTAACCAAATGCCACAGAAGACTACTTATGTAATCAATATCGGTTTGGCAAACCAGGGTTCTACACATCACATCCCCAGAAGATGATTTGCCAGATAATTTGAATGTTCCTGCTCTAATTGGTTACTAAACTAGGCTTTATTTTCTTTTCAAATACAAAAAGAAATGCTAAAAATCACCAGCAATTTAAAACCACACTTTAATTTAAACCATGAATAAGTGGGTCTCATTATTAGAACTCAATAAGATTAAACATAAATCTGGTGTTTTTATGTATTATATTTAATTATAATCATATTAATTAGATATAATTGGTCTCTTTTTTTGTATGGTGGCATTTTTCACAGTTTATTATCCTAATGTCCAATCCCATATTAGTTAATTTATCAAACAAGGGAAAAAGAGAAAAAAGATTTCGGACAGTAGCTATATTGTATGATTTAAGATTTTTATCAAAACACTTTATTTCATTAAAAATAGGTCTACCCACAGACCTCACATTAAAGAAAGTGCATCATTTACAATCATTGCAATACTGTACAAACAAAAAACAATTTCCACTTTTTTTTTCTTGTTTTCACATTCTACTTGTATTCCACCTTCTTTAGGAAGTTGTGGATTGGTAAAAAGACGTAGATAACAATCTGTACTGAAATATATCCATAACAAATGCAATAATACAAAATAGTTTTTAGTTCATATGGTTGGCATATATATTGTGGCATTGATGTTACCGGTGGCTCTGAGTTAGGACAGCTCACTGGATATTCCAATAGCAGTAAAGGGTCCAAATTCCCATCAATGAGAGCTATTATGGAAAAGTGTATTTTTAGATTCTTCTTATCACGTTAATCATGACCTACAAGTTAAAAAAGATTAGTCCTTTTGCCCACAGAAGATAATCAATCTCATCTCACCATTATAACGAATCTAAGGTATTTGTTTTATTTATTTATTTATTTATTGTATTATTGTATTGTTTATAGAGACTGTTAATCAGCCAACAGGGTACCATTTACATGGACTGTCATGGACTTGCCATGCTGTGATACAAACAATAGGTCCTGGAATACATCCATTCTATTTCATTGACTCCACCACAAATTCCTTTTCTTTTCTCTATAACTCACCCAGTCAATCATCCTTTACCCTACTGGTTCTCTTCTGTGTCTGGGTGTTGCCTGATGGTCTAACTCATTCTGTCCTATTTTCTATTAGCCTATGGGAAGATATTATGTTTAATTGTATAGGGTACTGTTCATAAATCCCAACTAAAGCTAACATTTCTAACATAGAATAATGGAAGACAAATATTTTTGGTCTGAGTACATCTACATTGTCCCCATTTCATTACTGTTGTGTGGTTCACCACCTTTTCTAGAAGTCTGTTTCAAGCATTGACTAATCTTTTCATAAAATTATCTTTATTTTTTCAACAAATTTTCTAGCTTTGCAGCCCGGTATGTGTTTGAGAATACAGAGTTTTACAGATGGCCTACTATTCCTTAGATTTCCTAATCTGAAGCAAGAGGACACCTTTGCATACCGGGCTGCAAAGCTAGAATTTCTAGCTTTGCAGCCCGGTATGTGTTTGAGAATAGTGATGGCCCGAACTGTTCGCCGGAGAACTATTCGCGGCGAACAACGCATGTTCGCG
>CM070032.1:74989516-75000909 GCA_036250615.1 Ptychadena robeensis | reverse complement strand
AACCATTTAAGCAACTTTATTTAGCCCGAATTAACTCGGACTAAACACCCAGAAGGTTAATGCATATCAGTATTCAGTGTGCCAAAGCTCTGCCGCCCTGTTTACCCTCTCTAAATTTCAGTTCAGTTCATTGTTTAGTCCCCTATGGGGATTCCTTGTATAATCCTTTCTTTCGGGATTGTGTTCCAGGTTTCCTCATTTGGTGAAAGCAATGTATGGGGGTAACTCCTGTATTTCTGGATCCAGCTTGGTTGGGGAGGGAGCATGATGGAGTGTCCTCCATGTATCTTCCATGAGGGGTAATTGGTAGGTGGTGTTGGGAAGCCATGTCCTCCCGGGTCTGTGATTTAGGTCTTTGCGGCCCTTTCCCGGGTTGAGGATGTGCGTCAGTACCGGCCACCATGCCTACTGGTAGTGGAAGCTCTGCTGCATCTTGTGACTGGTCAAGGGGTTGAGGTTGAGCTTCGGTGGCTAGTGCCCCTGGTCGGGCCCCAGTGGTGCCATAAAATTCCTTTTATGGCACATTTGGACACTACCTGCCACAGCACAACTTCTAGAGCACCTAACTCCCAGGGGTGGCCTTTTCCCTATGTTTTGGCACAGGGCACTTACTTACCGTATTTATTCGAGTATAACGCGCATTTTTTTATACCCAAAAAAGAAGTCAAAGTTTAAATGCGCGTTATACACGAGGGTGGCAGTGGCGGCCGGGTGTGCCGACGTTTTCTATTCCCCGCCGAGATCTTCTACTCCCCGCCGAGATCGTCATGCATAGCAGTGGCCGCAAATCTGTCACCCACGGCGGCTGCTCCATGTTCCCCCGGTCTTCTTGCCCTACGCCTATTGCATTACATGTGCTCCCCCTGCTGGCCAGTCTGTCCTACAGGGGGAGCAGGTCCATTGACAGCTGCAGTTGCTCACTGTACGCGAGGGCGAGGGAAAAAAACATCACCTCGTTGCGTACAGTGTCACCTGTGTACAGTACAGTTTACAGTGTACAAGTGCCGGTACCCACGTTATGGTAAGCATTTCTTCCTTCATTGTATCCTGTTAATTCAGTGTTTTGTGAACTGTACAAAATTAGGGGTGCGCGTTATACACGAGTGCATGTGTAATATACCGATTTTTAAGCGAAAATTAGGGGTGCGCGTTATACACGGGTGCGCGTTATACTCGAATAAATACAGTAATTATTTTTCCATTTAGTCTACCCCCCTACACTACCCCCTGCATGTTTCACCTGGGAACGGGACACTCCAGGTTCAGACGGCTTAGGCTGTCAGACCCACTAGTAACCTCTTTTTTGGAAACAAGTCCTTAGTCCTTTGAGGTGGGACAACAAAACACCAGTGCTTTTTAAGAAAATAAAAACTTTTGTTTATTGTGCAGAGTAGTACCATGGATGACACATCAGGATTCACTATGGTGCCAAGAAAAGGATGCTGCAGAGACTTTCAATGCACCTTGCCAGCACTGCTGCAAAGATAATAGTTGCCAATAAATTTTGAAAGTGTTAACTGCAAAGCATGGTTTCCCCATATGCAATAAAAATCAGCTCACAGACATTGACTTATTGCATAGATTTGAAGCCAGTCTAAACCAGTCTAAGCCAGGTAGACATAAACAGTTCAACAGTTTTGTTCGACTGACCAAAAAATTGATCTGCTGATGTTGATTAAACAGGAATCGACCCAAAGTGATTGATAGTGAATGGAAAATCAATAAAAAAATTATTGGACATGTCAATAAATTTCAGTTGATCGCACTAGTATTTGACTACAGTTAATATTTAAATTACACAAGGCTTTGCACTCCATTCTCTGAATCTAGATTTTATGAAGAATATTTAGACTAGGAATTGAGGTAGGCATTAATTATATAATGTGTTTTATAACTTTTTCTTAATAATTAAAGTCCATTCATTTTAAATCTAAACCCCTATTCAGCTAGATACTGAATGACTACATGAACAATATCAGATGTATTTATTAATAATAATAATAGGAATTTTGTGATATATCAATCATCCTGAAAACCAGGAAAATTAACAAATACTGTAAATTTCACTCTGAATGGGAAATGGAGGCAGCTGACAGCCGCAGTATGCCCTTGTACAACATTAATAATGTAGCCCCTCTAAGAAAATTAAAAGATATTATAGAATATCTCAGAACTAAGATGAAGTGAATACATGTTTCATTGCCGTTTGACATCTAACATCAATAAGTATTACAGTAAGAGGTACCTCGTGGGCGGCCAATATTCCCACATATATCCGTATCCCTTTTTAACTGGTTCAATAAACAAGAAAGCTCGGTATTAACATTCTGCCCTCTCTATAAATCATGAATGTGTCTGAAAGTATGAATCATTTCATTTAATGTACTGCGTTATAACAAGGAATCCTGGAAGTCAATGTTAAGAACATATTCATTTATGGGTACTATAATTTAATTTGCTTCATAGTAAAACATGACAATGCCAACCTATTTGTTACATCTCTGGAAGCGCGCCATACATTTTCCTGCCACAAAATCTACCCCTCTGGCCATACGTTATAAAGCTGAAATGCTGACCTAATTAAATATTCCATTGTTTGAAAAGACTTATGTTTACATCAGCAATAACATGTTTAGTTGTTGGCAGCTTTGCAAAAGAGATACAATTTACTGCAAAATGTATTTTTTATCACATATTATCAAAAAGCTACCTGCTCTAGCACCTCCAGTGTTCCTATCCTATATTTAAGGTATCCTGAAAATAAGAATCATATCAGTTCTAGGAAAAGAGCAATGAGAACTGACAAAATTCAATACATTGTATATTTATATATACATATCCAAAGATAAATTAACCATGTCCTCATCCTAAGTTTTCATCACTTCCTCAAATTTTCTCCAGCAAAGTTCAGCAAATTACTTTTGGTTCTGTCATTGTGGGTCCTCCTAATGCAACTTGCTGGAAGGATGTAAAAATGTTTCTCTTCAATTTAGATCTGTGTTTCCATTGTGAGTTTAAGAATATTAAAAATACTGCACATTTGTAATAGACATGTGCTAATCCTGGTACCAGCTGCTGGTGGCACAGTCCTTCTGCCCACTCTGGGTAGTTTCACCTTGTTGCCAGAAGGTGGCTTTCTGCAAGTGTGGGCTGGGTTGAGTACACCTGCCTTAAGGCCCCCACACCAAACTATTGTAAAGTTCAGGGGAAAGGGATTACCAGCACAGCCGTATGATGAACAAAAATTATGGTTTATAAACACATATCTATTGCAGTCAGTGGTTACAGCTCACCTATGACACTCAGGTAGACAGTCCTGCAAGCACTCCCAGGCCTTCCAAATAAAAAATTTGCTCCAGAGAGAGAGAGTTGGACTCCACACACCCAGGCTGCACACCTGGCCTCAGCTCCTCCACCCCCTCTTTGACATCAGAGCTTTTTCAACCAGCCTTCCTGTCTGGGTGAAAATCCTCATCAAACCCTGGAGTGTAACCCAGGTGGAGTGGGAAGGCCCATCCAGTTCCTTCCCACTTACTCCAGAGTCCGGGACCCAAAAAACGAAACAAATTGCAACCATGGTTGCCCGTATATTTTCCCGGACTCCTTACCCAGAATATGGCTGGGACCACAGCCCATAATATATGGAGATATACTTCCCATCCAGGATCCACCCTTGGGAACCTCTACACCATGTAATACGAGGACCTTTCTAAACGTTCCCATTACTATGTATTCTATCAGGGAGGTCACTATACTATATAGCTGTTGGTAGATCTAAAGGAAATTGTATGGAGTTATCCAAGGGTGTATGGGGGTCTTTAGTTAGTTCAAGGCCTATTTAGGTATGTCTCACCCACCCATACATAGCTTAGCAAAGATCCTGTGTTTTCTCCTGTATTTGTTCCTGTAATTGATCCTGTGCCTTAATCTGCATCTGAACCTTAACCTCTACCTGAATTCTGTACCTGGCATCCTGTAAGCCATCCACATTAAACCTCATTGTACCACATCCTGTCTGCTTCAGTGTATTCTGCCTATTCTGGTCACCCCTTTTTTCCTGATCCCTGACAGAATAATAAGCCCTTACTGCCTAGTATAGCATTAGTCCCTCTGGATTGTTCAGTCACATTTAGCAATTTGTCAAAATCCTAAAGACCATGTTTTCTATGAAGTCCTGCACCTTGAGTCTGCTCCTGACATCCTGCACCCCATGTCTGCTCTAGAGGTCCTGCAGCCCAGTTTTGCTCCTAAGACCCTGGCTCTGCTCCAGAGGGCTTTCTTCTGATCCTGGAGTAGTGATGGCCGAACATCGGCCAGGACTGTCCGCAAACTGGCGGGTCGGACTTCTAAAGAAGTCCGCCGTCCGCCTGTTCGCGGACAGATTCAAATTTGAATTTGAATCGGAAAAACCAGATGTGACGTCAGTGACGTAACATCCGGTCCCTGGAACGCATACTGGAACACATAGTTCCTGGTTCCGTGAGCCGGATGTGACGTCACTGACGACACTTCCTGCTCCGACCCGGTTTTTTCACTAGGAGACCGGCTTTATGCCCGGTCTTCTAGTGAAAAGTTTCTTTCTCCGGCACGATCACACAGGTTGTGATCCTGCCGGGGGGAGAATAGAGATCCTCTTCTCGCTGGCGAACGGAGCGGGTCGAACACCCGCACTGCTCGCCGGCGAGAAGATAGGCAAACATCCATGTTCGCCGCCGAACTGTCCGCCTTGCGGACAGTTCAGCCATCACTATCCTGGAGGTGGAGTATCCAGCCTGTTTACAGACTGTTCCAGAGCTGTAGCAAACATGATGACTTTTGTTGCTTCTGTTCATTCTGGCTGCTTCTCAGGAGGAGGGTACTGTAAATGACCTTTGCTATCCCTGAAAACTACCTTTTCGTGGCACTGTCCTTCTGCCTACTTGGGGTAGTTTCCATTTTCACTAGCAGGTGGCTTTCTAAATGTGTGGGTAGTTGGGTACACAAATGAGTTGGGTACACTTGCCTCATAAGTTGTATGAATTGGAGGAAAAGCCAAATGTAAAAAGTCAAAGTTAAGGTAGGTTGTCTGTCAGCATTCTAAAATTATAACATCTTAAGAAACAATGTTGCACCAAGAGATTTCACATTACCTTCATCAAACGAGGGGGTAGAGATGGACTTTGAGACAGATACAGTGGTTGAAACAAACGTAAATAAAGCTGATATATTCAAAGTGTCAGACAGAGGGTGTGTACCTGTGCTAACTGTGTTGGCATCCCTGGAGTATGTGCAATAAAGTAAATAGTGGAAAGCCTACAATGTGTATAGTGCAAATCAACAGAACAGCAAAACAAAATGTGACAACACAACACTGACAGTGTGTGGGACCCCAGTGTCTTACATAGTCAGTATGACAACACATAGGTTGATGGTCTAGATGGTAAAATTAAAGTGAATCCATATTAGCCTGATGGTAATGGCAGGGTTAACTTGATCTTTCGCCCTCTTCAGCCAACTATCTGATCTCACAACACGTCCATGCAGATCACTAGATCAGGGGGGTCACCTTATTTCACTCTCTAGACACCGAATTTCACCCACACTTTAGTAAATTTAATAAACAGATTTTCACACATACACTCTACTTTTCTAACCTTTTAGACTACAGTGAACCATACCATGATCACTTCCTACTATTATCGCTAACTAATATCTACTTTATTACTGGTTTGTAGACTATATATACACGATACCCTCTGGGCTCTACTCTGCATGATTTGGCCCCCAATTTCCCTGCCAGCCGGCGCCGCAGACCCACGGGGCGTAGATTGAACGCTCTAGATCAACCCGGGTTCAGGTAGTTCTTACTTCAATTTACGACACTACAATTGAGGATGTTTGGTCCTCGCTTGGGGACCCCTACTGGTAACTAATGGTTATACCGTTCTTTCTTGCAATGACCGATTATACATTTCATGCCTTTACTTGTCCTGATGAAACGACATTTGAGTCGCAAAACGCATCAACTACCTAACGCATTAAACCTTCTCTTGTCTGATTGACTTGTTATGTATATCATATATGTAATAAATAATTGCTGGACAAACTTACTTACATAATTTAGCATATAGATGTCTGACATTTTGATTAAATATATCAGCTATTTGTTTACTTTTGTTGCAACCACTGTATCTGTCTCAAAGTCTGTCTCTACCCCATTGTTGGATGAGGGTAAAAAGAAATTTCTGGGTGCAACATTGTTCCTTAAGATGTCATTAGTTTAAGGCCTATATAGGTGTGCCTTGCTCTCCCACACATTGCTTAGCATTGATCCTGGGTTTGATTATGTACGTGTTCCCGTTCCTATGTCTAAATCTGCATTTGAACCTTGTACCTGCCATCCTGTAAGCCTTCCACATTAAACTTCATTGTACCTCATCCTGTCTGCTTCAGTGTTTGCTGCCATCCTAGTCACCCCTCTGTCTTGATCGTTGACAACATTGGTTTACAAACCTGTACTTTGTTCATTAGCAACTGACTCAATGTCAGGACAGATGGGCATATGAAATACCTAAAATAAAGAACTAGGCTCAATCGAGCAAAGAAGGTCTTTTTGGTTGGATGTATAAGGTTATTTATTACTTAAATATTATTACTTAAATATATACTTAAAAATATGTTGTTGTTGAAGTGTTATCACAACTCTTGCATGACGAACATTTTTTTCTTCATCAGAAATTCAGGTTACCCAAGAGAACAGCTGTCCACAGCTGCAGTTTTGGTAGCTGCCAATTTCTTTCTTTTTACACTGGAGAGTCATTGAGCTTGTTAACTATCACAATTTTACATGTTCATTGTTCTGAAAGTGTTTCAGTTAAATGAATCTGTTTGCAATATAGGCTTCTGCTTACATTCGTTTCTAATACATTAACTACCTAACAAGGCAATATTCCAGTTATTCTTGAGTCTTTATGCCCTTAACTGAAATTAGTGACACATAAAGCACATTCAGTTAGTATAAGCAGAAACCAACAACACAGCAGAAAATAATTCACTGTAAACACATTATAAAAGAAAAATAAAGCTACAATAGTTAGATCTAGGGTGGTGCAAGTGAAGAGACTAGTCTGATCCTTCCCTGCTTCAGTTCATTTTTTTTCTCTTATGTCAGTCCCTGCATTTCTGTTGCTAAGAGCTTATTTACATGGCCAGTTGAAAATGCCTATGAACAATCAGTAAAATTGTCAAATGTCACATTTGCCACAGAGATGATATGGGGTGGGTTGATGGGTATATGATTAACCCCCTAACTAGAAATGGTTGATTTTTTTCAACTAGCAACTGTGAGTTGATTGCAAAGCCCCTGAACATGCTATCATCTATAGAGATGGTTGAGTTTTTTGACTAGCTGACTTTGTGAGCTGATTGCAAAGCCTCTGAACATAGTAGCATCACCAAATTTGCTGGAAATGTAGAGGAGAGCTGTGAAAACATTGGAAAAAAAGTTTTGCTCTAGCAAAATTAAAGTTGAAATTTTGACTTTAGAAATTGTAACTTGATTTGTAACTTAATTAATGCAAAAACTTTTTATGTTGGAGCAATACTTTTTTGTAGTATGCCTTGGTTCCTTCTCTACATCTACAGCAAGTTTGGTGATGATACCATGTTTAAAAGCTTTGTAATTAACTCACAAAGTCAAACTTTTTTTTAAATGTTACTATCTCTAACCCCAACCATCTGACAATGTGTGCACTCTCTGCTCAAACCTGTGTGGTTTCTGGGTGGCTGACACTCAAGTGTGAATGAAGCCTAAGCTCAGAGCAAGTTTTAAGGCAGTGACATAATCCATCACACTGCAAACCTTATGGCTTGGTAAATAGAAGGGAATACTTTAGGAACCCATCAAGTTGCAGTGAGGAGATGGGGTGAGCTTTCAAAGCAAGAGGTCAGATAATAAAGTGCTCTACCTTCACCCTGTAGACCTTAACCCCCCAGCGGTATGATTTTTTTTAGTTTTTTGTTTAAGCGATTGGAGAAATTTAAACAGAGCATTATGTTTAAAATTCCCGCCTGGTCATGCTCTGTATCAGTGGGGATGTGAGGACTTGGGGCAGCAATGCTGGACAGAATTTACTGCCAGCTGGTCCCAAACAGGTAAGAGATCTCGAGTGTGACTGACCACTAGTGATGGCCGAACTGCCCGCAAGGCGGACAGTTTGGCCACGAACAAGCATGTTCGCCCTCCTTCTCGCCGGCGGACAGTACGGGTGTTCGACCCGCCCTGTTTGCCGGCGAGAAGGAGCCCTCTATTCTTCCTCCGGTGGGATCATTAGCAGCGAGATCCCGCCGCAGGAAGAATATTTCACTGAATATACATGTGAAATACAGGCTTGTAAACACGGATGTGACGTCAGTGATGTCACATCCGGTTAACACAACCAGGAACTATGTGTTCCAGGTGGTGGATGTGATGTCACTGACGTCACATCCGGGTTTTCCGATTCAAATTCCCCGCCTAGAGGCGGGGAATTTGAATCTGTCCGCGAACGGGCGGACGGCGGACTTTTTTAAAAGTCCGCTCTGCCCGTTCGCGGACGGACACGGCCGAAGTTCGGCCATCACTACTGACCACTGTTTGTCATGAAAATCTACAGTGAGCCACACTCAGGAATACCGCAAGGGATGTTAATGAACATTTAAGTCTTGGTGGACTCACTCAAATAAATCTACCTGTACCATGATAAAATATTTAGTCCAGAGAAATAATATGGTGTTTATGAGAGACCAATTAATAAAGACAGATTGTTGGGCATCTATAATGAGGATTATAAGTATTTGAATACTCTGTGGTTTTACAAGTTCTCCCACTTAGAAATCATAGAGGGGTCTAAAAAAGACAGCATTTTTAAAAAAACAAATTATTTGTATTGCACTGCATTAATATTAATATTTGGTCCAGAAGCCTTTGTTTGTAAATATAGAGGTCAAACGCTTCCTGTAGTTCTTGACCAGGTTTGCACACACTGCAACATTTTGGTCCACTTCTCCACACAGATCTCCTAAAGATCTGTCAGGTTTCTGGGCTGTGGATCAGCATCATGGAGTTTAAGCTCCCTCCAAAGAGTTTCTATTTGATTTAGGTCTGTAGACTGCCTAGACGACTCCAGAGCCTTGATGGCTTCTTACAGAGCCACTCCTTGGTTATCCTGGCTGTGTGCTTTGGGTCATTGTCATGTTGGAAGACCCAGGCACGACCCATCTTCAAGCTGAAAATCTCACAATACATAACCCAATTCATCCTCTCCTTAACACAGTGCAGTTGTCATGTTACCACCCCCATGCTTCACAGAAAGGATGGTGTTCTTTGGATTCAACTCATCCTTTTTTTCCTTCAAACACGAGTTAAGTTCTATTTTGGTTTCATCTGACCAATGACTTTCACCAATGCCTCCTCTGGATCATCCAGATGGTCATTGGCAAACCTTCCACGCAATGCATTTGAACCCATGACAATGTAGTGTTCTACCGACAGTGACATTTGAAACTATGGTCCCAGCTCTCTTCATGTAATTAACCAGCTCCTCCCATGAAGTGATGAGCAGTATAGGCAACATTCAAATTCGCAAAATTTGGCAAATTATTTTCCAAATATTCTAAGTAAATTTAAAAATGTGGAAATCTCGTTCCTCAATCAATTGGAAATCAACCCAAATATTTAACATGAAGATATATTCAAGATATATTCATTATATTCAAGATATTTGTGAATTCTCGAAGTGCTGATATTCGCAATAAAAATTTGCAATTCGAATATTCGAGATCAACACTACTCCCATGTAGTTCTGGGCTGATTTTTCACCTTTCTTATAATTAGTGATACCCCATAAGGAGAGATCTTGCATGGAGCCCCAGCCCTAGGGACACTGCCATTCATCTTTAGCCTCCTCCAATTTCTAACAATTGCTCCAACTGTTGATCTATTTTGACCAAGCTGCTTGGGATCTGCCCCATTGCTCTTTCCAGCCTTGTGGAGGTCCTCGATTTTGTCTCTGGTGTCTTTTGACAAATCTTTGAAATTGCCCACGGTAGTAGTTGAAGTCTGCCTGACTGTGGGGTGGACAGGTATCTTTAAAGAGCTCAGAGAGGTGCTACTAATTTAGATTAATGAGTGGAGTAGAGGTGGACTTTTTAAAGGCAGAGTAACTTTGAGAGCCATAATTCTTGCTGATTGGCAGGTGTTCAAATACTTATGTGCAGCAGTGCAATACAAACATTTTTTTTTAAATCATACAATGTGATTTCCTGATTTTTTTCTTTAAATGCTGTTTTTTTTATAGTGGGAATGAACCTACAATGTGAATTTCAGACCCCTTAATTATATTCAAAGAAGAGGTCTCGCTCTGGGAGTAGTGTAGCCAACATCCCATAATAAAGTATTATAAAGAATTGGACTTGGGGTGTGAAAAAACCACCAAGTCAGTATACCCTCTGTAAAAACAGAGGCAAGGGGACTTTAACGGCTACAATTCGATTTTTTAGAAACAACAAAAAGTAGTCACACAATTCTTGTTTAAAATGTCACAAAGTATAACATCTTTATTAAAAAAATTCTCATGTTGTGTGTCCATCATAGTACACCAAAGATACACAGAAAAAATACAGGCATAGCGTACTGAGTAGATGTTGGTAAAAGCGTACTTACAATAAAGTACGCTTTTACCAACATCTACTCAGTACGCTATTATCAGCCCTAACTTGTATATCTGTTGTAAGCACCGCTGTACCCTTATTTAATTTGAACCTTAAGTACCGCTGTACCCGAATTTATTTTGCTACAATTTCTATCACAAGTACCGTTGTACCTCTATTCATCTTGCTACAACTTTAACCAGGAGTCCTTTGGTTTGTAACCTGGGTCTCCCACTTGTTTCAGATACTGATGATTTCTTTAACCTACTTACTGGATACGGCTGTTATTTGGATGAGTAAGCCCCTCACGCTTTTATGCTGACTAGATTTTTTTAAACACTCTCAGGGGTTTGTTAACCCTTTCTGCACCTATAGTTTATCCTTTACATCCATACCTCTGTATGGTACTCCTTACGATTCTTGACCCCATACCTGTTCACATTTATGCACACTTCTCATTGCACCACCCACATACACATAATCACGCTATCATCACTATTCTTTTCCGATCACCCTTTTTCTTTTGGATTCTGTTTGCTTTTGCTATTGGTCTTTCTGTTTGACCATATATGGTCCGAAGAACACTCTTTACTTTTTGATGGATTTTAGGTCCATCACCTACCACCCCTTCACAACCCGTAGTACAATTGGTTGCGTTTACCCCTGGTGATTACCGCCTACACACATTTTTCACTGAGCTTCAATGGGTCCCTCTCTACTGTTAT
>CM070032.1:74962632-74973948 GCA_036250615.1 Ptychadena robeensis | reverse complement strand
GGGGGGGGGGGGGGGGGCACCATAGACCTCCATTTTTATAGAGGGGAGTTGATTTCCCAGACTCTGGTCTATTTGCAGATGGACTGATTAGTAGTGTTGATCATGAATATTCTAATCACAAATTTGTATTGCGAATATCGTCACTTCAAGAATTTGACAAGATTTAGAAAATAGTGCTATATCTTTGTAATTGTGAATATTTGAGATTGTTTACATCAGTACCTGGAACTACTGTGCATTGCATTCTCAATATGCCATGTACAAGTGTAGATTTGCACAATGAAGGTAATATGGAGATCATGAATTCTCGAATTTACGAATTTATTATGAATATTAGGTGATATTTTGTGAATACGAATATTGCCTATACTGCTCATCACTAATGATCAGTATTTGTAGAGTAGTCATCTGTAATGAATACACAGGGTTGTCTCTACTAAAGGGGTATACCAGTTTATAAAATTCAGAATTGTTAAAGTCATAACAGAAAAAAAACTCAAGCAGTCCTTTCTCCAAATTTCCCACAATCCCACATTAGCATTTCCCTTTCATTTTCATCCAGCATACATAACTTTTCCACTAGAGCAAAATAAAGTTTATATAGTTAGAAAAATATGTTTTGATTCTTGTAAAACATCCAATTATTAACAATGATCTACTTTTCCAAACCAGGTGTTAAACCTCTCGGTTGTCCAGATATGCATGTCTTCGTCCCTGAATTGTGCAAGCGTTCATAATATTTATTTAATCCAAGCTTCTGAAATGGAAATTATACAATTTCGTAACCAACAACATTCATAAGGGATAGTTTTTCTTTCCTGGATTAATACATAATTTTTCAAGACAGGTTTGCTAAGGTTACACTCCCAATTCTTTAATCCTTGCAAAATTCAAGCGCTATAAACATGATTTACTAATAGAAGCTGTAGTTCCAAACCAGAGAACATGTGATTGGTTCAACCATACTTAAGGCATAATTGCCATTTATTAAATGGTGCATTTAAACAAATTAAATGTTTGAAGCAAACACATAAATTACATATACACAGTTTAAATTCTACATCTTTGTACAGCCAACACCTAATGGACTACTTAGGTCTTCATGGGCTGAGGAGGGCACACATCATAAAGGCTGCATATCTTACATTAGAAAGACTTGTGGCAGAGGGGAATGGGGGTCATTATACAGGGACATTCTAAGAGCAGTAAGACATCTTGGGTACTCCAGGACATCTAGACAGCAGATCCAGGCTAGATGAAAACTATAACTGGATATTTCTATCACACATTCTTCATCATCTTTCTAAGTTCCATGAAGAGATAATTCCCTTGGTTGCAAACTTGGTTTGGTTTAAAGCTGAAGAGCCCTCACCCTACTGCAAGGGTTAAGCACCTATTTAGGTCTATAGGAAAATCCTCATATATAATGCTTTTTGAATTTTTTGCTCTTCCAGTGCTCTGTAGGGGGGGGTCTTCCTCTTCTTAGATTTAACAAAGCATGAGGACAATGTCTTCAGTGAGCTAGACGCTGGCAGTCTCTCTAAGGTTATGTCTTTACTAGCTTCATCCAAGTATCAAGATCAAACACATGAAAAACATGGTATAAGTTTAACAAACACTAGGGTCCATTAAGGGTGTATTTTACATGCTTCAGGATGTGTTGTTACAGCAGCATTTTAGTACTGGAACAAGATGAGTTAACCCACAGTTCAGTACTAATGCACAGACAATTTTGGTATTCCAGTGAGGTGGGGGGAGGGTTAACGTTGAAATACTTTTGAATACTTACTTTACTTATTTAAAACTATAAAATGGTTTTACATTTCCAATTAATATTTCAACAATTCATTAGAGCAGTGGTTCCCAAACTGGGGGACGGGCCCCCTGGGGGGGTGAAGGTATTCCAGGGGGGTGCGGGCCCTCATTCTTAGCCTGTGTTTGTATAGGGAGGGGGGCTCGATAATGTTCCTAAATAGAAAACGGGGGCCCTGCAAGGAAAGTCTGGGAACCACTGCATTAGAGCGTGATTCTCAACCTGTGGGTCGGGACCCCCCATTTAACGGGTCGCGGAAGTTAGGAGTAAGAGTAATGCCCTCTCAATCCTAACCTATGGTGTTACTCTTCTACCCTGCATATCATTTGCCATAATTGGGGTGGGAAAATAGGAGGGGACATTACACTTACCTGATCATACAAATATAGGACGTGACACTTCGAGATGTCACTTCCGGGTTCGCTGTTCTAAAAAAGTTGAGATCCACTACATTAGAGCAACTTCAAAATAAAAAGATTGTGTCTTCCAAAATAGAAAAGATCCAATAATGTCCTATTGAAATGAGATAGTTTACAGTGACTTAAAAGCAATTGTTAAATCATAACAAGGATTATAAGGATGTGCTGAATGCATTCTCTCTGAATGTGTTAACCTGGGGCAAACCAACAAGCTGTGCTAAAAATGAAGCAGTGCAAAAGTGAAATCTACAATGTGAATTAGCTCAATAACATTTAACATGGATGTGCATGTCCTTGGACATCATTTTATCAGTGACATCTAAGGACATGTGCAGTAGCATGTGAAAAGTTCCATCACTACTGCGCATGCCCAATAGAGATAGTAATTTTTCGGCTTGCAAACTTTGTGAGCTGATTGCAAAGCCTCTGAAAATGGTATCATCACTACAATTGCTAGAGATGTAGAGAAGGGTTGTGGGAACATTTGAAAAAAAAAGTTTTGTAGTTTTTGCATAAATGAGGTTAAAACACAAAGTCGAAATTCTGACTTTCGAAATTTTGACATGACTTTAAACCCAATTTGTGCAAAAACTTGTAGAGACATATTTTTTTTGTAGTGCACCCCCAACCCTTCTCTATATTTGGTGAGGATACCATGTTAAGGGCCTTTGCAATTAACTCGAAATCGTTGAAATCGTAAAAACATTTTTTTAGATTCAACCATCTCTAATGCCCAACTGAATACTTGAGGGCATTCTAATGTTTATCACATTGTGTACATTTTCAAGATTAGGTAAAACTTTCAGGGGAGAATTCTGTCTTTTGACAAAAAAGTGGAAATCATCCAGCCGAATTTCAACCTATTGAAATTTAGACAAATATGCAATGCATTATACTTTCCCCAAAAACGTAAATATTTAAGAATGAAAAGATATATTCAAGATCTTCGCAATAAAAGTTAGAGATTCAAATATTCACGATCAAACTACTAAAGAGAAAGTCCAGCAACAGGTTAGTATATTTTCTTTTATATGCTGTGTAGTTTTAAGATTTCCATATTTTTTTGGACATTTTAGAGTTAGGAAAGAGAACAACAACTTGAGAGCAGCAATTTTGCCTGCATAGTGTCTCTCCTTAGGTAGTTGGCACAAACAAGGCCGCCGGAGGGGCCGGATAACAAAGTGGGTGGCACAGATAGCGGCAGGTTTGCGTCACTTCCAGTTTAAAATCTGGAAGTGGAGTGATCCACTAACCGCGATGGCAGAATGCCCACCCAGCGAATTGACAGATCCAGATCTTGCCGAAGACGACATAGCGGTAACACTGGTCACTGCAGTGGATCTTATAGGGTGGCAAGATGTAAATAGTCCCTGTTGTGGGTGTCCCTGTTGCCTCCCCCTGTTCCAGATGATCAGCCCTAATCAGCTGGGCATTTAAGTATCCTGAGTGAATGGGAAGGTATTGCAACTGCATGGCGTGAAAGAGAGGACACACAACAGATGGTCAGAGTGACCACAGGAAATTTTGATGTAATAGAGCAGTCAATGATTTATCTTTGACTGTTAGGGGTATTAAAATCCATGTTTAGAGATTGATGTATTGATTTTAGATTTTGGGTCCCTCCAAACGGAGCATAGCCCAGAAAAAGTGAAAGAACTTTTAAGGAGGAATGCTGAAATTCTGCCCTAAAAGTAATCTTACCAATGATATGGTTGAAGACAACATTTCAGGTAAATAACAACTAAAAATGTCAGCAGATGACCATCTATGTCAATAGAACACTGCCATGCAGGATAATGCAATGTCCTCCTTTATCTGCCAGGTGTACCCAACAGACTCTGAGACACCAAGCAGGGGTCTCAGGTAACCGATGCCAATAAAGTGGTTGGTGCAATCGGTTAATTGGTGTCCCTCCTACCACTTGGGACTCAAGCGGCTTATGCGGCATAGTGCATGTGGCAAATATCTTATGCAACATTGTGAGCATATATCTTTGTAAGTATATGATTTTCTTTCTATTATTACACAATATTGTATACAGAGAAACAAGTGACCTTGTTGTTTATCAAAGGATGATAGAGAGTGGGAGATTATGGTTGCACTGGAACCACACCAATAGTTTTAGCTATGGGTCTGCCTGTGTATGTATACATATAAATTAAATTGAATGATGATAGAATGGTATGATAAGTATACTAATGGCTCGCTAGGACTGCATGGCCAGTAGGGGCATGGAGGACAAAGAGGTTTAGATACTTTATTGTACCTACTTGGTGAGATATTGGAGATGGGCTATCCAATTGACATTTATTTTCTAATAGTAGGAAATGTGTTAACTGTAATCTATTTGATGACATCATAAAGTGGTACTGTTGCCTATAATGTATCGTGTTGACTGCATGTAATGCGTAGTATAGAGGAACTGTAACTTATATGATGACAGTGTGGTGAAATTGTAAAACATTTATAAAATGTATATGATGCTGATATGTATCATGTATAAAATTGAATTGCAATTGGATTTGATGTATTTTCAAGTATCACTTCAGTATGTCTTTACTGCCTTTCCCCCCCTGAAGAGTCCATTGAGAGGCGAAATGCACCGGGTAGCATTATTAAGACGTGACAGTGACATAATTGGTGTAAAAACAATGCACTTTTTGCATGTTATTTTAATATGTGTGTAATAGTGTTATCACTATGGTCCTTATAGTATTAAATACATTTTATGATTAATTGTAACGGTTGTACATAATTTGATGAGTACTTGATTAGTGCCTAAAAAACCCTAATTAGCTGTGGTGACCATAATGGGTCATCATTTTGGAAAATCACTTGGGTTAGAAAAGAGAAGTTTACATGTATGAAGAGTAAAAGTTTTGCAACTCCATATTAATCTATGGTAATGAAAAGTATGCTGATCAGGTGGGAAGACAATATTCCTATACGCTAGTATATAGGAATGTATGTGTTGATTGTGTTAATTGATTATTTTTGGTATTACACACATGCATTTACACAAACACACCCACAGACTACAGTTATAGTAGGTTTAGTGTGTTGATAATTGCCCACCTTAATGTTCCATACAGTAAGCAAGCCCGTACTTTGAGATTGTTAGAACTAATAAGAAACAGATTAAAAAGGCTCTTCCTGCCATATATCCCAATGTGCATATAGTGTTTTCTACAACATTTATAAAACGTGATTTAAAGTATTGGCTTTTTTTCTGGGAAAATTCCCTGCAATAAAATGTAAGTGAAATGATTACCTTATCCATAAAAAGCAAATGAAAAACATGTGCAGACGTTGGAAATATATGGTTTGTTATATCAGATATTTCCTTAAGGACTCAAGCTACAGTACATGTTAAAAAGTCAGAGATAAGAGCCAAATTTATTAGTGACTTATGACTATAAAAAAAACAAGGCTTACTTAATGCTCTAAATATATAGTATACAATGCAGGTTATTTCAGAACATTGCATTAATGTTCTATTGAACTGCAGCAAATCCCCAGCAAATAATGTAGACATAGAGGATGTTTTAATGTTGGAAATACATTTTTTATTTGATCAGTTTAAATTTGAGTTCCCAATAAGATAGAGAAATTTCTCCTGAGACTAAATACAGAATATGTATGTGGTGTTTTTTTTAAGCCATTATCATTTTTGTCAGTAGTCCCTATATGGATGGTACTAAACATCTATAAAGCATATAAAGAATGTGTTATTAATATTACTAATATTATTAGTAGCAGAAAGTATTATTACTGTAATACCATTTTTAATAAAAAAAATTTATAGGTCAAGGAAATGCAGAACCTTCTTCAAAATGTTCACTTTTGAGTGCAATTTAAGTGCAAGGGCTCACTATCATTGGGGTGGCCTGGAATCGGACGTTGGATTTTTGGGCCAACTAACCTTTCTACTCCTTTAAAGTTGTAGTGCAATAGTGGTACCTGTGAATAGGAATGAGGGAGACCAACTAACTGGAAGATCTCCAGAAAGTTTACACTTTCAAAGGGATGTGCTTAAAAAGAACTCCACATAGTAACAGACTAGTGATGGCCGAACTGCCCGCAAGGCGGACAGTTCGGCCGCGAACAAGCATGTTCGCCCTCCTTCTCGCCGGAGGACAGTACGGGTGTTCGACCCGCCATGTCCGCCGAGGAGAAGGAGCCCTCTATTCTTCCTCCGGTGGGATCATAAGCAGCGAGATCCCACTGCAGGAAGAATATTTCACTGAAGACCCGGTCTGTCAGTGAAATTCCGGCTTGTAAACACGGATGTAACGTCAGTGACGTCACATCCGGTTAACACAACCAGGAACTATGCGTTCCAGGTGCCGGATGTGACGTCACTGACGCCACATCCGGGTTTTCGGATTCAAATTCCCCGCCTAGAGGCGGGGAATTTGAATGTGTCCGCGAACGGGCGGACGGCGGACTTTTTTAAAAGTCCGCTCTGCCCGTTCGCGGACGGACACGGCCGATGTTCGGCCATCACTATAACAGACAATGTTATTAAGTAGCATGTATTGACAAAATACATTTTGGATTTACTGGCGCTTTTACGTTCTCCTAGATTTGTATTTGAATTCCAATATATTTTTTCTCTTCAAAGGGGATAAAATCAATTTCTACAGGATTGCCTATAATAAATAGTTGAGACACATTTTATTTTCTTGATGTCAATGAGGCATAAATCGTTGCATTTCATAATAGTTGTTTAACCTTCCTGGGGGTATTCTAAGTACCATTATGTTGCATTAATCGTGGGCTAGTCTTGGATGGATTACCTCCATCAATACCGCCAACTTACGTGTCCCCTGAACAAGCATCCCAGGTGTCATAAATGCCAGGGAAACGCAGCAGCAGTTCCCTGGGGGTGTGACCTGGCAAAAAATGTCAACATTATTATACTGTAATCTGTTAAAATTTAACATTCCATTAAAAAAAATCAGGGAGTGTGGGTGGGTTTGTTAATGTTTCCTAATTTTTATTCACAACTCACAACTGTCACCTTCACTTCATTTCTGTCGTTGGCTTTAATGTTCTAGCTAACTGGTCTTCATTTACTTTATTTTTTTTGCCTATATGCAACAAGCCAAAAAGATGATCAGTTCCTGGCTGACCCAGTAAATTAGGCATTATGGTATATTAGTAAACTCCATTTGGCAAATAATTAAACAAAAGATACCAGATCTGTTGACATTAATTAGGCTGTATTTACATGGGTGGTTTTCTGGGCTGCTGACAGTCGGGACCAGATGCTTGGATATTTGTGCATGACATGGGGGCATTTAGATAACACCTCCATATGTCTATCGGACTGAAGCCTGAAAACCACCAAACAACTGTGTTTGTGGTGTGGTCAGCAAACGTCCATGTAAGGGAGCCCTTAATCAGCATACTAATTGTAATTAATCAATGTACGAAATGTAAATATTTTATCAATGTATCCAATTCAAAATGATATAATGAAGTATTGTTTATTTCTCTTGCAATAAGAAAAAGTTTGTACAAAGATACAAGGTCACAGTTCCTATTAAATATACTTTTAATAATAATGAAAGGTAAAATCACATTAAATCAATGAGCACAAAGAATAATAGAGCCACAGGCTACATTTATCCTTAACAGCTGGTGGTCTATTTTCTTGATATCATTTCCTTGTATACAGATAAGAAGCTATCTTAAATGACCATGTCTATTTCAGTTTGTACTTAACAGTCAATCCCATTTTCCTTACATGATACCATCAAAGCTTGATGAGAAATGCATTACAATAATCCCAACAGATTTCCATATATCAGTATCAAATGGAAGAGAAAATGGCCTGGGATAGGGGGCACATTTAGAATGTATTTTACCAAGACATTACCTTGCTTATGTAGAAGAACATAACCTAGTAAGAATTAATTTTAAGTCATGTTTTACGCATTTCACAAATTTAACCCGTTACTAACTCCTTGGTATAAAGTACTAAGAACAAAAAATGGAAGAACAAGTGGAAACATTGTATTTATACATATCCTCGTGTGTATCTAGACCTGACTAAAGATGTTGCAGCTTTAGAGTTCTTAGATGCGATGACTGTATTAGTATTCTGTTTTTTTCAATTATTTTGGCCTGGTGATTCTCCAAGTAAATTTACCTGCTCTCCAAGGTCCTCTCAGCATACATCTATCAAGGAGCTGTGCTGTCACCTTGTTACTCTGGTATGCTTTATTCAGGTTTGGACAACAAAATATCTAATCTCCACATTTTGATAACACATTAAAAGAAGAGGAAGTTTATCTATTAATGTGAATTGCCAATAATACTTTCATCATGTAATGCAGCAGGAGTACAATATTACATTACATGCATAAATGCTGCAGTTTTCAAACAGAGAGAAAAAATAATGTAAATTAACATAGGAATACCAAGTAAGGAGAATATTATGTTTAGATTTATAGTATAGTAATCTGATCTGGGTTTGAAGTAAATTTGAAAATGATAAACTCAAATTTTTATCAGATGATTGTAGGTATCATATATCTAGCTAATTCTAAATCTCCAAAGTTTTTTATTTTTGTTAAAGAGCCATGTTGTATATAAATATATTTCTACAGTATATATATATATATATATATATATATATATACCGTATATGCCGGCGTATAAGACGACTTTTCAGTACCTTAAAATCCTCCCCAAAGTCGGGGGTCGTCTTATACGCCGGGTGCCGCAGCACGGGGGTGCAGGGGACCATCTATGGAGCTGTGGATGGGATCTCTTCTGCCTGCGAGCTGAAGCTGCGACGTGCTGTCTGAGATACATTGTTATCAAGGACAGAGCAGAGAGTGTAACCATGGCTACAGACGCTTCTCCTGCACAGGAACACAGGCTGTAGCCTGTTGTAACTTTAAATGCTTTTCCTGCTATGAATGTTCAAAGTATAATGATGAAACTTTCAGGGTCATTAATCTCACCTACTACTACTTACACCCCGATTTCACCACTCTAGCTATAATACTTATAAGTTACAATTCATCAGCTAATTCCAGCCTCCAGACAATTCTTTTTCATGGCCAGTGATATACTCCTATATGAAATTGTGGTTTACTAGTTAACCCCTAAGCTATATCCATGCAAATTTTCAGGTCCCGAGCAATAATCCTTCCTACTAATAGCCCCCTATAATATTGCTTTTCCTATTAGCTAAATCCCTACTATGCTGCATACTGCTTTTCACTTTACCTATCCTTACGAAGACAAAAAAAAAAAATCACTCATACTTCTAAGGGTGTTGGAATCTTGGTTAAAGTCGCTAACATAACATTTTTTCATTTGGTGTTGAGCTTGTGGAATAGGGGGTATCTTATCGGTCGATTAAATAACAACTCTATTTTTAACTGTAAAAAAGTGGGGGTCGTCTTATATGCCCAGTCGTCTTATACGCCGGCATATACGGTATATATATATATTTATATGTCTGATCCATTATACACGTGTAGGAGAGTCATGGTCCATCCACTGAATAAAGACACTAGTATATTTTTAAGTTTAAGTTTAACTAGAGCTCAAAGCATAACTATTTTTCATCCAAACATTATCTCTAATGACACCCAGTATTACCATAAGGGTTTTAAGAGTAGTAACATAATAAGTGAACGTTCACTATGGTTTCTTTTACCAATATAATGAAGTAGATATGAGTGGGAATGAGTCCTATCATAGATTTATCGGATGGATTCTTACGACTACATACATTATAAATGTAGCAAATTTTAGGACAGATTAAGAAGGACCATGAATATATATATTAAGAATATCTTCCAATAAATCTTCTTTTGCAAGTGTACTTTAAATAAGAAGATAATACCATAGAGTAGCATTTATATGTACATGTTTTGATAATAACAGTTGGATCAAGTCAAGCCAATAAAGTCCTGTTTTGAGGACAGCTATCTAAGATACAAAAAAATTCATCACGTTGGGGAAGTTTTCTCTATCTTCGATGTGTGTGTTTAGAATTAAAAGGGAAGCAATTGGTTGGGAGATTAACCATTTTTTTAAAAAAACTATCATAAAAAAAAAGTTTTTTTCCAGTATCTTCACTTTAAGGTGTTGGTGTCAAAGAGCTGAGAAAGGTTATAATACCATACTTTATTTTCTGAGTAACACTATCTTTCATAACTAACTTAGGGTATACAAATGTTATTGCCCTAGGATTCTCTATAACATGAGGGTACTGAAAGTCGTCTTAACAGGTTCTTAAAGTTTATGTAAGTTTTTACATAAATATTACAATCTAAATCTCAGAATGGTAATTATGCAACTGAGTATAATTTCTCTTCTGTTTTTCTAATTTGTATTTATAAAGAAGATCCATCTATAGTGTTGGTACTCTGTCAGTGGGCGGCCAAGGTGCAGTGGTAATTGGAGGTTTATTGTAGACAGCAGAATTATTTTCAAGAATTACAGCAGTGCCAGAAACATAGCTATAATTGTCTGTAGGTGCTTGTCATTGGAGCTGGAAATGTGATGTTCCATTTATACCACAGAAACAAGCCTATCAATGTTAAAAGAGCCTTCCCTATGGTCATAAGTGTTTTTATAGCAATGAGAAAAGAACCACTAGATATCTGAACTGTGCTCTGTGTTGAAAAGCTGTCCAGGACTCCAGCATGCTCCAGGTAAAGGGATGTTAATCAAAGGCTGCAGTATACAGAAGAAACAGTCTGTTGAATGAAACTTTGAAACCCCTGAATGAATCTATGAGCAAAACACTATACTCAAAATGATGCAAGCTTTTGGTGAGAATGTTGCAGTGAACTTGTTAACATACCTATAAATCTAGCAGTGGTGGGGATCAATCACAGTTTTTCCCTATTTATTAATGATCGGGGGTAAAACAAATAGCACTGGGCATTCCACTCCAAATCTGTTAGATTGCGAGGGCATCTCCTGTGCACAGCCCTCTTCAGATCACCCAACAGATTTTCTCGGATTCTGGTGGGCCATTCCCAAACTTTTATCTTCTTCTGGTGAAGCCATTCCTCTGTTGATTTGGATGTATGCTTTGGGTCGTTGTCA
>CM070032.1:74903310-74919766 GCA_036250615.1 Ptychadena robeensis | reverse complement strand
TAATAATTCTGCACTCCCTGTATTTGACTTCCTAGTTCCAGACACTGCGTGTTCAATGGATTATCACTACTTCTTGATCCTTGGCACTTCATCCTGGTACATTTCCTGACTTACCAACTCCAGACTCTCTGCTTGCTCATCAAATTGTCCTTACTCCTAATGCTTGGCACAATGTGACAGTTTCACATCAGCCACCACAGGTGCTTTCCAGGAACTGCAACTTGGGGATTTCCTGCAGCAAAGACCATCACTACTTGCGGGTGAACACCAGGTGGTCCCTTAGACTCAACTGTGCAAGTTGGTTTAGTGGGTCAACACCAGAGAATTACTGGTGTCACCCTTGCTCTAAGGTCATCCCTGAGAGCCTACCCTGACTTCTTCATTGATTTAACCTTGCCATCTCTGGTTGGGTAAAAAAGCAAACAGAAAACAGAAGTCTAAGGACACTTTTCTATCACTATAAAAGATGGAACGTATCAGTACCTTTGTGATAACTATTAGATTTAATAATTATTTAACATCAGAATGAGTTGTTATAAAAAGAAACTTTACTATCCACACACACATTTTTGCACACACTTATAATGTTAATAAGCCAATATATTGTAATGGTTTCTAAAACATTATTTGTGAACAATCACAAGTACTGAATCAATGTGCCATTTAACACAGCCTTCAAGTCTTACATTTTAGCAAAACAAAAAGGGGGTGTTACAAATAAAGGGTTACAGAGGTAAGTTCGTAAAAGAGTGTTCCAACATAAATCTTGCATTCTGGTATCAGCTAATGCAAAACATAATTGAGCAGATCAAGTAGTTTTGGAAAGAAGAGTTCACAGAACTTCTCCAAAAAGGGAAATTAAAAAGAAAAGCTTACAGGAAACAATGGAGAATAAATGAATAAAAAAGCAAAAAGGACATTATTAAACCAGCACTGCAAGAGGAGGAGGAAGCAATACATTCCAAGATAAACAAAAGGCTGAGCTCCTGGAGAAGACAAAATTACTGATGAAATATTGGAAAAGGGCTAAAGCTCTTCCAAAGAATCTATGGTTTTATATGTCATGTTTGGAAGACAGAAAGGTTAGCAGAGGTAAAACTGAACATTTCAAGGGTAATGTGGTAATTCAGTGTTGCTGCTTTTAAATGTAGGATATGATTTACATCTCATACATTAAGAAAGGTGAACCTTAAACAGAGGGGCAATAATAATACTATAGATCTTTATCCATTGTTTATTGACTTGAAAGAAGAATATCAACTACAGTGTATAAAAATATACTTAAATGGAAATAATTAAAAGAAAGTATTCACAAAGCATCCTTAAACAGAGGGGCAAACTGGTAGATGTCCTTCAATTGGCATTAGAATTAAGTACATTACATGTACTTAAGATAATATTTTACCCCGACAGTTCTCCTACTAGCTCGTCCAGCAAATATAGTAGCAAAGAATACCGAGAATAGTGCAAATGATGGAGAGTCTACAGCAGTATGACCACTAAATATACAAAATGATTCAGAAAAAAAGAAGCAAACCTGAAAACTCAATTCTGAAGCTTTGAGAGATTCTGTATTTCAAGTATCTGAGAAGAAGAATAATCATATGCAGGCAGAAATACAACAAAGATAAGAGCAGAGTAGACTATAAATAATACATTGTTGCTGCTTTGCATTATGTCATATATTACCATAAAACTCTGCCTACAGAACATTTGAAGATTGCTATATTTAGAATAGGAATAAAGCTAACAGCAATCTAGTCAGAAGAAACATGGAGCCCAACAAAAAAGAGGCTTGGTAAAAATGTGAAAAGTTGGAACACAGAACCAATGGAGATATCTTTAGATGCCTTAATATTTTTCCAGAGCACCAGTAGAAACTATTATTTGGTAATGGTAATTGGAAATAGCAATTAGCTTAAAAATGGAATGAATGACCCATCAGTTTGTATGGGACTCCATAAATGAAAGTGGTAGCTGCACATTCAAACTACCAATGTTTTAGGGATCTTTGGAAGATAAGGGTGCTTGAATTAACCCTATGGGACAACATGATATACCATCACATCAAAGGCTATTAAAGGGGACTGTGAATTTGTAACAGAAATAGCACAATAAAAAAATAATAATATACAAAAACACAATGCTATGGCAATTAAGGTTTAAACAAATTCCTTATGTTAATATCCATCTTTTTTGTAATGTATGTCACATATCTCCTGACTACACATTTTCAACCTCCTTTACCACTTGCTTTAAGTAGGTTTAAATAAAAGTCCTATTTGGTAAATAAATGTAAAATAAATGAGTTGAATTATTTTTATAGCAGATGCTACTGGCTGTCAATTGCTTTTTTTTAATACCCTCACCTGTTCATCTTTAATTTCTTGAGAGATTTGACTAGCTGAGTTAATCGCAAAGACCCTAAATGTGGTTTCATTGCTGGAGATGTAGAGAAGGGTTGTGGGAACACTATAAAAATATATTGCTCTAGCACGTTTAGTTTTTGCTTACATTTTATTCAAAATGTAATTAATAAAACCTATGTTTTTGTAATTTTCCCACTGCCCTAATTTTTACTCATCAGGATCCCATGAAAAAGGTAGCAATACACGGGTCGATTTTTCCCAGATCTCTGCACAGCTGAGCGCCATGCGCATTCACGGCATCGAGCTGTGCAGAAATCTGGGAAAACATCTACATGTTGGTAAACCTTGTTTGATATCCTATACTTTAAAAAGGGAACCACAGTTTCCCATTCAAAGTGTAGGACAGGGTGACAGCTGGCTCCCTATATCGGGGAAGCCGAGCAGTAGCGTGATGACATCATCACGCTTCTGCCGAGATCTCTCTGTCGGCTCAAAAATCTAGCCGTGTATTCTAGCCCAAAATTACGACACATATCACTCAAACTCCATCTTCCGTGAAACAAATGCTATAAACTGTTCATTTGTACACAATATAGATAATATATTCTAGGTTCGAAGGTCATTAATTCTATTAAGTCGTATGAGCTGTTTATTTTTCCAACTTTTGCAGTATAATATCGGATTTTATTTTCATAAAAACCACCACACGAGTATTTATGGAATGATAACTATTAGTGTCAAACTTTTACATAAAACTGAAACGTATTAAACTTTATCGCATCTTAAAATTTTTACAACTGAATTTCATTTCCGATTAAGCAAATGCACCCTGATTATATAGCACATTAAAAACATTTCTGCAACGATGCTTACTGAGCAGGTATATAAAATATGGCTGAAACATTTATTATCTGCTATTTATTGCAAATTATATTGGACTGAATGAATGGTTGATATGGTAGTAGCTGAAATGAAAAATGATTTGCGATAATAAAATGAGGATACAAATACAATTATCACGGAAAATGTCATATTTTTGTTTCTAATGTGCTTGCTACCAGCTCTTAAAGGGATACCTGATCAGCAATAATGGTAATTTATAGGAAGCAATGTTTGTAGATACATCACAGCTATATACACTGATATAATGTAATGTGCATTTCTGGTGTGCAAGCTTGATAAACAGCATCCTATAAATGTTATATACAAAGCTAAAGATAACAACAGTTGGTGTATTATGGTGATCACATTAAAAGGTTTGTCTTCTGTACTGCTACGGCAATCTCCGTCAAGTGAAACAAAAGAATGAGCTGTCTAAAGCTTATATTTTTTTTTTTGCAGTTAACAGATTGGATGACGATGAGAACCCATATTAGCCTCTATGCAAAAATCCTCAAACTTCCTGTTCTGCTGAAAATGTTTTTACTATATAGGATAGAAGGAAACAGCAATACAATCAGAAATACAAATTATACAAAGGAATACTATTTTGGACACTGAAGGGGGAAGTTGACCTCAGCTGTAGGATATTGGCTGATTCTGATCACATCCAGCAAGTTTTCTGAAGAAGCTGGAGTGCATGCTGTATTGTGCATACTACACCTTTAAATGCTGGGTTTCGACATGCTAAGGTCAAAACGTTTCATGGGTGACAGCATATATGTGAGTGCCCCAACAACATAGAATACTGTAGACCAGTGTATGTCTAGTATTCTTCTGCCATGCTCTCCTGAAGGGCAGGTACTGTGATCTAGTCATGTTAAGTTGGAGGATTTGATCCTACCAAAGAGTGCCTAAAGCTGGGCATAGACGGGTCATTTTCCTGTCGATTGCTCAACAGACCGACTGGCAGTAATGACGTCATCACGCACGGCCGCCAGTGCCTTTGTGTGCCAGCCATTACTGCCGTCCCCATCCAAACTAATTCACTTGGCTGGGAATTTACCGGCATGTGCGACCCGACATGCGGCAGATTCCTGGTCAATCTGATTTTCGCCGACCGTCCGCTGGCCAATTGGCTGAAGAATTCCTGCCCATCTATGCCCAGCTTTACTATAATATTGTCCTGAGGAAGCCTAACATGGATAAAACATGTCAAAACAAAGAACTGTAAGAATTGTATTTTATTGATCATTCAACTTTTGTAAAAGCACACTCAATAAAATATGTTAAATATAATTGGATATCTCTGGTGCAATTTTTTTACATGGGGTGCCAATAAAAATCCCACAACTAGGGTAGGGTTTTTTCTATATATGTTGAACTAAAGATGGGAACCACACAATAGTTAGGATATGTAGTGCTTATTGAGTCCAGTCCAGGATGTTGTTGATCAGTAAATGCACATTAGGTAATATCTAATGTGTTTCCTGGGCTTAGTGGCTCCCTCTTACTCAGGGTTATAAACAAGAGAAAAAAGTGTGGCTGAATGTTTGTGATGTTGGTTGCATCTTTCTAGTTTGGTCTGTAGAATTCTGAGGCACCCGTGCCGGAATCAGGCGCAATCGCCTGCTCTCCTTGAGCCTGCTGCATTTCTGCATAACTGCAGGCTCACAGAGCTTTACCTGCCCCAAGCCTTTTTGCACCAGAGATATCCAATTATATTTAACATATTTTATTGAGTGTGCTTTTACAAAAGTTGAATGATCAATAAAATACAATTCTTACAGTTCTTTGTTTTGACATGTTTTATCCATGTTAGGCTTCCTCAGGACAATTTTATAGTAAAGCTGGGCATAGATGGGCAGGAATTCTTCAGCCAAGCCTTTCTTTGGAGACACCGAATGGGGCAGTGCCAAAGACCTCTATGTTAATGGGAAGGTTGTCCCTTTCCCCTGCTCACACAGCCGGTGTCTAATTGACCCCGGCGGTGTGTAGTGAGCTGGGAGGACAACGGGCAATCACGCCGGAGTACAGTGCACTCCTCTGCGAAAAGCCTGTAATGCCCAGGAGGTTAAGGCATGTGTTAAGGGCATGTGTACAGATGGAGGGACCCTTCCGCCCAATCTTCCTCTCTTTCGCAATCCTAAAAGTGATGATTGTGAACGCATGGAAGTGATGTTGGCAATGTTTTTTTTTATTAAAGGGAAAACAGTCTGGTTACAGCGGATACCCATCTGCTGGAAACAGATTCAATTATGTGTCTATTTTTGTGTCAGCACACCCATACTTGTGCTGGGCTACGATAATGTGAAGGTAGCGAGCTACGTCTATTTTAGTGCCAGGAAGCCCAACGCATTACATTACTGCATATGGAAACATGCTTCTTGATTGTAATGTAATACGTCAACAGAGATTTTGATGCCATGGAAACATAGCCTTACAGTGGCCAGGGTATCAGCACCCAAAATTGTTTAAGTGTCAATTAAGGGCTCACCCGCAATATCTTGATTCTGCCAGCTTTAGTGAGTAGAGTGTAGCTATTCACAAAGCCACTGAAATCATTAATAAATGAGCCCATTGTGTAATTATCTATATTTTAGGTGTAGATTCATTTATTCCAATCTACTCTGAAATTATTCCAGATAATAAGTTTTGATGGTAGCAAATTTAGGCCTGGAATACTGTTAGAACTCCTGAGTGGAAGAAAAACTTTCAGCAGAAATTTTTTTTAAATTACAGTAAAAAAAACTGTTAAGGCCTGTAATATTTTTATGGGTCAAATTGCTTTTTATGCATTGCTTTAAACTTTTTAAAGAGATTTACCAATTCATAATTCAGTTTGATATCATAACTTGAGGAAAAAAAGTGTGTGCCAAAGGTAAGGAAATGTGTGTGTTTATTTTCGGAAACTAATAAGTAAATTCAACACAGAGTATTTCCAAATCATACACAGGAAGCTTAAGTTCTGGTTTTGCCAAACCACAGGTTCATGAATATCACAAAGTGTATAGCACAGTACCTTCCTTCTACCCAACGATTCAATATCTTTATATGTTTGTAAATGAAAGAGCAAATGCAATTTGGTTTACTTAAGCAAAAGCCAGATTATCATTTTTTTTACAGTTGTCCTCTCATCTCATTTTATTAACATGTGGAAAAATACATAACTGTGTTTAATAGAGAACGTTTTTCACGTTCATTATTTACCGTAACACACAGAACGATGAATGTTTTTTATCTATATTTTCATATGAACACATATCTATCACAAATGCCCAACTTTAACTTTTAAGAAATGTCATATTTAAGGCCCAAGTTAAAACATAAAGAGGAAACCATAATCAGAACCCTGCTGCTTTGGTGTTAACTCCAAAATGACTTTATGAGTCTTTAATTGAAAGTTGAAGACTCTGTGGTATCCGTTTTAGTGTTCATGTGAAAAGGTCTAGTTTCTTTTAGTACAAGTATATGGAGTTCTATATCATCTTCAACTTTTCATAGATATAGTTGGTATACAACAACTTTGGTTTGGGGCTCAGGATTAGGGGTTATCCTACTGGATAGAATAGGTTCCTGGATTACTTGTATCATGTCCATGTTCCTTTCACCTATGCCTGTACCAGATAGTTCTTGCATCTGGATCCTGGATGAACTTGTATCATGTCCATGTTCCTTTCACCTATGCCTGTACAAGATAGTTCTTGCATCTGGATCCTGGATGAACTTGTATCAAGTCCATGTTCCTTTCACCTATGCCTGTACCAGATAGTTCTTGCATCTGGATCCTGGATGAACTTGTATCATGTCCATGTTCCTTTCACCTATGCCTGTACCAGATAGTTCTTGCATCTAGGTCCTGGATGAACTTGTATCAAGTCCATGTTCCTTTCACCTATGCCTGTACCAGATAGTTCTTGCATCTGGATCCTGGATGAACTTGTATCATGTACATGTTCCTTTCACTTATGCCTGTACCAGATAGTTCTTGCATCTAGATCCTGGATGAACTTGTATCATGTCCATGTTCCTTTCACCTATGCCTGTACCAGATAGTTCTTGCATCTGGATCCTGGATGAACTTGTATCATGTCCATATTCTTTTCACCTGTGCCTGTTCCAGATAGTTCTTGAATCTGGATCCTGGATGAACTTGCATCCTGTCCATGTTCCTTTCACCTGTTCCTGCAACTGGCAGTTCCTGCATCTGGATCCTACATCACCTTGTTTCCTGTCCATGTGTCTTTCAACTGTGCCTGCCCCTGATAGTTCCTGCATTTGGTTCCTTGAACAACTTGTATCCTGTCCATGTTCCTTTCACCTGTGCCTGCACCCAACAGTTGGGTAGTTCCTGCATCTTGATCCTCGGTCAACTTGCATTCTGTCCATGTTCCTTTCACCTGTACCGGCACCTGATAGTTCCTGCATCTGGATCCAGTCTAACAGTCTACAGACCATTCTGCCCATCTTCTTAATTGGTACTGACTGTAGTAAATAGCACTAATGATCCTAACCTTTGGATGTTGGTTATTTTTTTAATTTGATAATGTACCACAATTTGTAAATTGTTTGTTTTGAATCTAATTTGTATCTAACCTCTTTTGTTTTCAGCCGGTACTGGGAAGCTCTGTGCACAACGTTGAAAAAAATACTTTCCAATAGGAGAGCTTGGTCAAATATCTTTGAGGCCATGGAAATGTTCTCTGACATTTTATTTTCCATTTATTCATGATTGAGAACAGGTACAGAATCTAGGATATATTTTTTTTTTAAATAACAGTACAATAGCATGGTTATACTTTAAATGTTTAGCCACAGGGCTAAATTTAAAATTTCCTTTTTTAAATAATTATAACATATGCTAATCCTTGCATTACAAAATATGTGTTGTAGAAGGTAGTGTGTTAGAAATTTACATCCCAATCTGTCAGTTAAGCATTCTTATGACTTCATGGGTCCATCAGTACATGAGTTTGTTCACTTTCTCTTGCACCCTGCCCAAATATAGACAAATACATTATATATTGGATAATGTGCAGTGTTAAGGTTTCTTTACATGTTACGTAATCAACACTGCATATCTGTTGCTTCTATTGTAGGAATATATTTTGCTAAAAAGCTCCAGGAAAATGTTTTAATGACTCCTTCCACAAAAACAGCTGCTGTTTTTGCCTACTAGAAGACAGTGTTCTCAATATAATTAATCTTGCTGCCTGCAGGCACAGAGAGATACCTATAGAAAGTATAGTCATGGTCAGCTAGCTGACTTCCATTCACTAAGAGGATAATGCACATTGCAGATAAGCAGAGCATGTTATTGATCAGACATCACTAGCTGCTCACAACATATGGGATTTCCATTAGATGTCAGACCTACGGGACAGATGAAAAAAACACAGATGTCAAACTTCTGAACCCAGCAGCTGGCACACATGAATTTTAGTGCCAGAGGTAATAGTAGAGAAGTAGAGAAGTAGTGATGTTTCTGTTTCAGAAGAGGGCAATGTGAAGCTGCTAGCTGCTCCAAAACTGCAAGTACATGGCTCATTTGGAAGTTGTGGACAACAAAATGTAACACAACGTTTACTGAACATGTCTAAGGAGAATGGAGTAGTTAGAAATGTAGCGTCTTGTTGGAAAATTATTATTTTTGTCCTCTATGCAGTGTTCTGGACTTGTTTATAGACATGCCTATTAGTGGAGGTTTCAAATCTGGTGTTGTGTTTTTATTTTATTTTTTTCTAAATTATTTTATTTTATTTTATTTTATATCATTATTTGCAATTTTGAGGCATGTATCTCAGATATCTATAGGGGATAGAAGTATGTTTAAGGGCTAGGTTATTAAGTCAGCTGTTTCTTGCGAACAGTTTGTGACCATTTTAGTTCTTATGTTAGTGTGTAGAGTTGTACAGGTGTTTGGTATTAAAAATGCAGGTTATGCTATGGGTTCACCAGTCCCTAGATAAATCATTAGCCATTTTACAGCATAGTGTGCACAAAAAAAAAGAATGCATAATTTCGCATCCAAATCGGCATTTCAAATGCCTTCCTTGAAAAAAATGGTAATGTTCCCCAGATGAGCATGGTACCCTTCAGGCAATATTAGACACATTGCCAGACCTGGCCAGCCATGGAAGGGGGTAGTAGTGAATGAGCATAACTCACTTAGCTACTTACCATTATATGGTGTCTATACCCTCCATTATCTTACATCACCCATACCTCCTCTGCTTGGCCCTTTCGTATTCCAAGCCTCCCATCCCCAATTTTTCCTTTTTTGGCTAATATGTTTGTTATTTCTGTAGGCTTTGTCTTCTTTCAAAGAAACATTCCTGCAGAATTCACTGGGAGATCCCCTCCTCCACAGACCCCAACAACTCCAAGCAGGTTGATATCTGGTCTGGTTTGGCTTAGGGGGCACACTCAAGCAAAGGGTCTGGCATTGCCTAGGGGGCACACTTGTTCATGGCCCACTTCTCTTGCCAGGTTTTGTCGGGCTCTATTCTTAACAGGTGTCTGTGTGAACCTTATTTTAGTAGCCCAGCTATAAATGACTTACCTGATATCACAGGTTACCAACTAAGTAAGTTTTTTTTTCACCACAATTCTTAATTGTAGTTGATAAGATGCTGCCAAAAGTAAACGTTACATATCAAGTGGTGTTGCAGACTGTCCTATGTTTGGGGAAAAGTCAAACAGTTTACCCCCAAACTCCACCAACCACCTCCCCAACCATAAAGTCAGGTGTACCAACTAATCTTCTCAAGACTGCTAAAGGCTCAATTGCTAGCTTTAAACAAAAACCTTATCCATCCATGGTGATTAATTTAATGGTTAAGTCAAATGTAATATAGATGGTAAATACATGTTTTACATTTGTGGATCAAATTAATTGTAGAATCAAATAAATGTTTTTAATTTAAGGATCGCTTGGCATAGTGACTGCATTCATTCATTTGCAGTACAGATTATTGAGCTGCTCCTGCAAGGGGCCTGCACATGCAGAGATGGTAGCTAACCTACAGCGGCAGATAAGGAACTGTGGACTAAATGTTTTGCTATTTGGTCTAAGCTATTTTTTTGGGACCTTTCATAGGTCAAGCATAGCCAGAACCTTACCATCTTCTGTGTCTTGCAGTTTGAGGGATATTCTGAAGTACTGTCCTCAAACAATTTAAATAAGGTTGCTTAAAATTTGAGATAAAAGCTGGGCAGTTTTTTTCATGGGCGTTCACGGCGATTGATCGTTCATGAATGGAACACTGCCCACTTGGAGTGATCGATCCCGCTCCAAGACAATGTTGGACGAACAGGGATCCAGCAGGTAAATCCCTGTTCAATCACATCACTTTGGATAGGAAGGCTCAATCCCCATCCAAAGTAACCACCAGGGATTTAGCGGCCCAAATCATTTATCATTTTTTGCGTCACTGAGTTGCAAACGATTGTTCGGCAATCAAATGCGAAGCAATGCCTTTATGGCCAGCTTAACTCTGAGTGGTTATTAGTTCCCAAGCAATGTTGGTTTTGCTAATGCTATAAACCTCAATCAAAAATACCAAAAGCCCCTTATTTTCTGGGAGATGGAGGTAAAATTGTGTAAATTTAGTGCAATATCAAAGTTTCCTTTCAACTGACGTGCTATTCCTTAAAAGTAAAGAAACAGAACATTCAAGTACACATCCCCCATTCCTACCTTTGCACCTCCCTCAATTTGCTTTAAAATGTAACAGAAACCAGGAGATCAAGGATCATTACATGTGTTTAAAGCTATGTTTCTACATCTGTCGGGACCCCCTTTGCTAGGCACATTGCTTGGCCGGGATCCCTGTTCAATCACCATCACTTTGGATAGGAAGGCTCGATCCCCATCCAAAGTAACCACCAGGGATTTAGTGGCCCAAATCATTTATCATTTTTTGTGTCACTGAGTTGCAAACGATTGTTCGGCAATCAAATGCGAAGCAATGCCTGTATGGCCAGCTTAACTCTGAGTAGTTATTAGTTCCCAAGCAATGTTGGTTTTGCTAGTGCTATAAACCTTTATCAAAAACACCAAAGCCCCTTATTTTCTTGGAGATGGAGGTAAAGTTTTGTAAATTTAGTGCAATATCAAAGTTTCCTTTCAACTGACGTGCTATTCCTTAAAAGTAAAGAAACAGAAGAATCCAGTACACATCCCCCATTCCTACCTTTGCACCTCCCTCAATTTGCTTTAATATGTAACAGAAACCAAGAGATCGTGGACCATTTAAAAAGCAACATCTGAAGGATCATTACATGTGTTAAAGGCTATGTTTCTACATCCGTCGGGACCCCTCCACTTGGCACATTGCTTGGCGGGGACCCTACCGGAGCACTTAGACTTTACCTGCAGAGGTTCAACGTACTCCACTACATTCAGCCCTGCATCGGCGGAACGTGTTGGCGCTGTGAGAACATAGCGTCTGCAGAGCAGGTAAGTGAATGTGCTCCGTCGGGACCTCCCACCAAGCAATATGCTTAGCGGAGGATGTGGAACCCCCCCCCCCTAAAAATGCAGTATTAGAGGGTATATTTTTGATAAGAAAGACAACAATAGAAATGCCTACATTTTTTTACCCATCATGAAGCCTAAAATTACACTTTTAAACCAAACTGTAATGACTAGTAGTGATGATCGCGAATATTCGGATTCCGAATATTAATCGCGAATATCGTCAATTTGGAAATTCGCGAAGATGGTGAATATATTGCCGAATATTCGCAATTCCGGATATTCGGTATTTTTTATCCATTACACTTGCCTCTCAATGCAAGTGGACGAATGGGAAGGCTGCAACAAGAGCTTAGCAACACCATCAACAGTTTTTTAAATGAATATTGGGGTGATGCGAATATTGCGAAAATCGTCACTTTTAAAATTCGCATAAAAATTCGCGCCATGTTAAACATATATTGCGCGCGCGAAATTCGCAATAAAACTGCTGATATTCGCAATAAAAAAAAAAACGAATATTGCCGAATGCGAATATTTTCCGAATGTTTTCCATAAAATTCGCGGCATGCCGCGAATACGAATGTTGCCTATGCCGCTCATCACTAATGACTAGGCAATCAAATTGATAACACATGTTTTCAAGATAATTTTACAATCAATTGATTGAGTAATTGAGTACATTTGTTTCCCTATCAGTTATAAAAATGACAGCAAAAAAATCATATTTATTCAGCTGGTACCATACCAATATGAAGAGTCTAAGAGTTTTATAAGATCTCTTGTTAACTGATGTATTTTTTCCAAACTGCATAAAGATTTGCAGACAGAATAATTCCCCTTTTCTCTTAGCAGCTCCATTGATTGACAATGTCTTTCAATACACCCAGCCTTAACAAATACAGCAGCTGTTGCAAGCATAGACAGGTATCCATACACTATGTTTTTTGTATTTGTACAACATAGTGTAAGTTAGAAAACAAACAAAATATGTTGCTCAGTATAAAGTATGTTGCTCAGTAAAAAGTCAAATGACAACTAAATCTAAAAAGTGACATTTTCAAAAGTAAAAAATTATCAAACGTAATGTTCAGCTTTTCGCTGACAACTGTCAACAATGATTGAAATTTTTTTTTCTTTACATTTTTTGTCTCCTGTTACAAACTGTGAACACACACTGCAAGGCAGCATGGACAGGGGCTAATATATAAGGTAAAAAAAGGAGAAAGTGAATTCTATGGCACCATAACCAGAAATACACAGCACATACTTCTGTGTAGTGGGTACCATGGTTGCAGATAACATGATGGTCATTGCTTATTTATGATTTTAGTGATTTGGTTAAGAAAAAATCTAATTTTCCAAAATTGGCCAGAGTATTAACTGCAAATGCTACATAGAAGCATGTACCAAGTAAATAGCGTCCCATAAATATGAGCAATTATTGATATTATTGGAATTAAAGACATGTTTTAATCCTCCATCAGCCAGTCCATACCACTTTAAAAAAAAGAAGAAAAACTGGGTACAGGCCCTAACTGCCTCCCACCTTATATTCCTGGAGCCAGCGATGATGTTGAGGATGTGAGGTTCAAGCCTGATGAACCTGAAAAATCTGTGACTTAGAGAATCCCCATGGACTCCTCGGAGACAGGTAAGTAACCCTGAGGGTAGCATGGGGTGAGTTAGGTTTGTAAACAGATTTAGTGTATGTTTCCACATGTGTTGGGACCCGCTACACTAAGCGTATTGCTTGGCGGGAGGTCCTGACAGAGGTATGGTTTAATATGCTCCTGCCAGCTGTACCTGATAAGATGATGGGGCCAAACAATTTTAGGTTTTATAGGTTTACAATCTCAAAACATAGTAATATGTTCCTTTCTAATCACAAAACTGAACAGTTAGTAATTAAAACTTCCTTAGTGATGACCCTGAGTGTAGCTCTGTAAGGGTGGGTTTCCACTGCGTTCCTTGATGTAACGTAGACCCCTACGTTAAGCGCATTGCCTGGCGGGGGTCCCGATGGATCGCATACACTTTACCTGCTTGGCAGATGCTGTGTTCTCACGGTGCTGAGCCGTTCCACCAATGCAGGAGTTAACGTAGCCCTGTACATTAACCCCTGCATCGGTGGATGTCTGAACACAGCTGATGGATACCTGATAAGATGGCTCATCTTATCAGGTACAGCTGGCAGGAGCTTATTAAACCACACTGCATTATTTTCTACACCGTGATACACAGTGTTTTGGAAACTGGTTTGGATTTCCGAAATACTTCTATTACATTTCCAGATTTAGTAAGAGCTGCAAATGAATAAATGTTGGGAAATTATTTTAATGTTAAGAATTTCCTAATATATGATTTTCTACCAATATTTGGAACCTTACTGGCGTATCCTTTGTTTTATTTAGCAATTTTCATCCATCAGCTAAAAAAAGAATCTGCGTTGAAAACTTTTGGGGGCAAGAGATCATTCCTATATCACTAGATATAGTACAATAAGGTCGAATATATTTGATATTCATGTCAGAGACTGACTGTATATGTTTTCTTGTAAAGGATTTTTATTCTTTAGTAATGTCTGCATCAGTCCACTTTTTATCATAATTATAAGCTGCCTTTATTCGATAGACCCCATCACCTCATTAGGATGCAAATTGGATGACCTGTTGCTGTCTTCTCATGAGGGGAGGTCTCTATACTTCACACATCAGTTGATGGGTAAGTGATGCCTGCCCTTACTTCCCAGGAGATTTTAACTAATCTGTGTAATCTCATATTATCACTCAAACCCAACAGGACTATGCATTGTAAAAAGGCAATTACTGTTTTCCTTAGTGCCTGAGAAGAATGAGAAGCAAAGTAAAAAGCTGCTTAAAATGCTCATTACCAGGCACAGAGAGAACATGTAAACGGTTGCATTTCTATTTGTTCAGAGGAGTTGATGACCTGTTGGCATTCTCATATAACTACAAAAATAAGTCTTATTATTTAAGGGGATTCTCTAAATTATTCAAATATTTAAAATGTATGAAATCATCCATACATAGCAACATTTCCATAAACTTTTATAATATTTAGCTTAAATGAATGTAAAACCCTATGATTTATTTGACATTTAAGGCTGGAGGTGTGTTAAAGGGAGAGCCACTGGGTGAAAATATAAGAAAACTACGTAAAAAAGTACTGCAGATAGAACTGGCAGCCTAACAATATGGCAAAGTGTGTCTCATACGTACCGGTACCTATCCAATGGTGGCATTTAGCGTGAGCAATCTGCATCAAGTGATTGGACTTCAAGGTTGTCAGGAAAGTTACAGAAACACTTTTTTCATGGGCACTTGAGCACTCCAGGGCAAATACAAGTCTCTCTTTTCTCATTAAACTAGATACATGTTTCTAAAACATTACTATAATAAAAAAAATCAACATCACAACAAGATATATGACTATTATTTATTTCAACATATTCACATTTGAAGACCTGTTCTTGGATGTACATTATTCATTTAATGAAAGAGCAGCTGAAGTGTAGGAGAAGGGAACAAAACTCTAGAAACCTCTAACTGTACCACTAATAAGTATGTCACAGCAGAGAGGAGGCACTGCTTAGACCCATTTTGTGAATAGTTCTACTAATATTCAATATTTGTAAATAATACATTTGCACTTATTGCCATGATAGCGATGATACTAAACACATTGTGTATATTTAAAATGAATGGTCACATGCAATATTTATTATCGTTATCAATTTGTAATTATTATTATTATTATCGCTATGAATGGCCATACACGCAGGATCATGCTTATTTGAAATAAAGTCGAATATTCTAAATTGTGAATATCCACTGCCATATTGGCAAATTCTCTGACTGCTGATAGTTGCAAAAAATATTTGCCATTTGAATATTCTAGCTCAACACTATCTGCGAGTCTCCAGTATGTCAGTAATGCCTCCCCTTTTATCATGTAGTAACGATGGCCGAACTGCCCGCAAGGCGGATGTTCGTCCTCCTTCTCAACGGTGAACAGTACGGGTGTTCGACCCGCACCATTTGCCGGTGAGAAGGAGATCTCTATTCTTCCTCTGGCAGGATCAGAAGCAGCGAGATCCCACCTGCAGGAAGAATCTTTTCACTAGAAGACCAGGCATGAAGCCGGTCTCCTAGTGAAAAACCAGCTCAAAAACAGGAAGTAACGTCAGTGACATCACATCCGGCTCCCTTAACCGGAAAACAGTGCGTTCCAGGTACCGGATGTGCCATCACTACCCAGGAGTTACAACAGGTAATACATTTACTTCATTCGCAATTCTGTATGCACATACATCTAAGCCATGGAATTGAAAGTGCAGTGAATATATTACCCACACAGGTGCTGCATGTTACATGGTGATAATATTTTTATCATTTATAATTTGAACCTGGGCTTTGCTTATGTAGGGGCAAAGCAACAGATTCCCTTTAATGCAACCCTTTTCTGCCGGATTTACATACATTTCCTTTTTACAATACTCTTCAACTCCAGGGACTAAAGAGAGTCCGTTATACTTCAAGGTTTGAAAGACAGTGATTGACCCAATACTGTCACATGGGAGAGACTCGATAGCTGTTTAAAGCTGGGCATACAGGTCTCGATTTTTGTTTTAATTTTAGTGCGATCTTTTATCAAAATCGATCACGCGATCAGATTGAATAAAAATTGAAGCATGCCAAAAGTGTCC
>CM070032.1:74879998-74903210 GCA_036250615.1 Ptychadena robeensis | reverse complement strand
GTTGCAGTTTGCGATCGTTTTGGCAAATTAAAATCGATTCCGGAATCGGATGGGTGATCGAATAAAAAAAAAACGATTGCTGGATAATTGGTACGTGTATGCCCAGCTTAAGCTCTACATAGAGTGATCTGGAGCTTACACCAGTAAATGGTTTCTCTTTTACTAACAAAAAAGAAGAAAGATAAATACATGCTCTTATAAAGTGGACATTAACGTTAGGGCCCCCATACACCTTTAGATTTCTATGTCAGATTTCCTTTAGATCTCCTTTTGTTTTACCAAAACCATGTATTATGAGGGAGTCTTTAACCGCAGGGGACCCTATACTACATAGTTGTTGGTAGATCTAAAGCATATCTGACAGAGAGATCTAAAGGTGTATGGCTAGTTTTAGCTTTATTTTACTCTAAAGTTTGTTTTTATCACTTTTATTTATTGGTCAATCAATGTTAAAAAATCAAATAAAATAGATATTTCATGTTGCACTTTTTTTTTCAAACTTACCCTATGGAAGTGTTTATTTTTTTTTATTTTTTTTTTTTTGTATGTCCTTTGGGATTGCAGGCTTTCGTTCTGGACACAAAATGTTTTATGTGCCTCAGTGGTCTATACAGGCTGAAGAATTGAAAACAAAATTATTGAGAACACTAGAGTCAAAACAGGTTTAGGACCAGACTAGGCTGTCTAAAAGTGCGTATTACTTCTGACTAAATTGTTTTCCTTATCTAGCAGTTTGTTCTAAGAAGTCAAGCTTAGCCTTAAAACGAACCCAATAAGTCTTTTAGTTTGACTGGAAACTCCACATTTTTCCTTTTTAGAAACATGTCACAGACATTCCTCTGTTTCATTACTCTATGTTGCTTCTACTTTCCCTTGTATTAAACGGCAAGCAAGGAAAGCAATATCACTACTCATTCCAGCACTTTCAGAGGTCTGAAACCAGTCTCTATCTGGAAATGGGCCCAGACTGTCTGGACATTGCTCAGCAGCAGAAAGACCTATTGTTTAGTTTGGCAGGTAACTTATTTTTCCCAGAGCCAAAAAAGGCTGGACCAAATTACAGCCAGTGACCCTGGAAATGGGAGGAAGGTTCACTCTTGCATTCCCCCACCATTTTTTTTTCTGTGAAAGTTAATCAGTTGACTGAGTTATATTTTTCTGTTTATATTATCTAAAGCGGCTTCTCTGGTGTTAAGAGCATGGAGAATGTGAAAACGTGAAAACAGGAAACCATATTTATAAGCATTCTGTCTGTGCAATGTAGCTTGCATTTATTTCAGCTATAACCAGAAAGAAGAAAAAAAATCCCAACACATCAGAGCATTCATTGTTTAGTGCAGTTACACTTAGGAATTGGATGGTTTATGTTTGTCTAAACAAAAATTTCAGTGGAAATTGTGAAGTATCAATGTTTATTTTTAATGTTAGAAAAGTGTGCAAGAAGTTCTGGTAACGATGGAAACGTGAAGTTTAACAGTTAATTAGGGGGCATTTAACAAACCCAGATAAAATGTTTGTCCCTGGTATTTTATAAATATACGCATTTCTACAATTTATTTACCTTGCACGGTTTTACTGTGTGCCAGTTCTCACAAATGTCCTAACACAGTGTTATAAGACAACTGAAAACAAACTGAAATATCCATGTGAGCTGTTTACACTACACTAGAGGCATCTGAGCGTGACCTTTGGGGCAACACAGTGGTGTCTGTAGGCACATCCCATGGGCTGCCACTAGGCATTACCTGCAGTCATTGCAGCGGAGCGGAGGGTACCGAGATTGTCTTGTCTCCAATGTCTCCGCATTTTTACCAAAATAGAACATGTACACTTTCTTAAGTATGATTTTGTTAATTTATATATTCTATAATATGTCAATTTTTATCACAGTCATTACTATTGTTTTATTTATTTATTTAAAGAATTTTTTTTTATTAATATCCCTGGCAGTAGGATTTTTTTAAAGTAATATGATATGGAAATTTAAACAGATTACAATGTTGTAGCCCCTTCTGCACATCCCCAGCGCCATGTGTGAACTTAGAACACCTGCGCCAGACAACCCTTGGTTTGGCTCCTTTCTTAGATATAAGAACCCATTGTAGCCTACGAGTCAAAAGGTTTGCTCACCCCTGGGTTAGAACCTCTGTTATAGTTTTTTTGTTATAACCATCTGTTTGCATAATAGAGAACATTTGCCCATATTTGAAGGGCTGTTGTGATGAAACCAGTAACCAAACCTCAACTGATGCCTCCCTCTTCTCTTCTCGGAGTAAAGAAGGGACGGTATATAATGAGGGAGACATCAGTTGAGCTTGGTTACTGCCTGACCAGACGCCTAGATGAGGAGCTCTTGAACACTCTGTATTTAATTATAAAAGGCTGCTTGGTGGAAGCAGTTCCAGCAGGGACCAGTAGAGACCAGATCTGGAGATAATGAATAGATAATAGAACTACATCTGGAGATAATGACCTGGGCATGCTTTCTTTTCTCAAAAGATCATTGCATAACCCATTGAACCTCTGCTATCTGTATGAGTGGGCATATAGGAATGGTCCAACCTGTGCAATATTTACATATTACTATTTTGAGGATTCTGAGGAAGCCCCAAACAGGGGAGAAATGTGTCAAGAGACACACAATACTTGTACTATTGGACTCCTTCTGACCCTCTAGTTGTGGTGGAGTTGGAGATGGTTCAATCTCTCCAGAGCTCTTTTGGGGTTCTGTGGGACTTATCATATTTATATGTGGTCAGCACTTATAAAGACCCTTTTAGCAAAATATGGTTTGTATAATTTCAATCTATCTTTTAGGCCCCATCGTTTGATGTCCCTCATATTGAGTTTTGGTCTGTTGTGAATATGGGTATGGCATGCATATAAACATACTTTTAAGACCAGTGCCCAGGGACTTAAGGTTCTAGTGTTGTGAGAACATACTAAACATATTTGTTGAAGAGGCAAAATAATGCTTTGTGGTGTCTCATTTTACTTTGCTCTACTCTACTGTAGTGTAGTAAAGAAGGGTTTAACCCATTAACTACAATATTTAACACGTCATCTGAGATGGCTTAAAACAAATTTTACATTGATTTGTTTAGACTAGAAATATCCCCAACACCATTAATTTTCTGAATGCACAGAATATATAAAAAAAAAAAAAATGGAACTGTAAATGATCTGATTTCATGATAATTGATTTGATGATACTGTGTATGCCCTATATCCAGGCAAATAAAATGATAGGATAAAAATCTTAATACAAATAATCACATCATATATCTAACAATTTCTCCAAAACCTGCTTAAATTTAAACATTTTAATTCCAATTCCTATTTAGTATTTTATACTGCCTGACCAAAAAAGAAATGTCACCTGGATTTAACTAAACAAAAAGGTACGAGCCCCCTATTGGATAATTACTGAATGGGAGATTATCTTTCATTGAGGTAATTGAATGAGGTCAGCTGACAATATAGTTATACTGAATGACCAGGTTATTCCATCAATGGATTTTTTCTTCCCTGATGGCATGGGCATATTCCAAGATGACAATGCCAGGATTCAGTGGGCTCAAATTGTGAAAGAGTGGTTCAGGAAGCATGAGACATCATTCTTACACATTGTCCACCACAGCGTCCAGACCTTAACCCCATTGAAAATCTTTGGGATATGTTGGAGAAGGCTTTGTGCAGCGGTCAGACTCTACCATCAATGCAAGATCTTGGTGAAAAATTGATGCAACACTGGATGGAAATAAATCTTGGACATTGCTTATCGCGAATAAGCATAGCAAATGTGTGCCATAATCAAAGCTAAATGCAGTCCAATGAAATAATGTGAAAAGAATAGAATGTGTGACCTTTTTTTGGTGGTGACTTTTATTTTGTCCAGGCAGTGTATGGCCAATGCATTCTTAATGCTGCAGCAGATGTGGTTTTTACTGCACTGTGCTTGCGTCTCCCATACAAGTGTTTGGGAGATGCTTGCACTGAGTCTGCTGAACCCCGCATCGGGCGTTACCGTAAATGCAAAAAAGGGGATAGTGTGAAAGGTACATAGCTTTCCTATGCAAATCTGTGTACCTTGTATTAGCGCTGTGTTGTGGTACTGCAACGCAAATGCAGCTAGTGTGAAACCCTTTTATTGTTATTAAACCACCAATGATTAAAGAGTAATACATGTTTTATGTATGTTTTATATGTTATCCTACTCTAAGCGAGTTAACAAGGGATTAGATCTGATTCTTTTAGCAATATGGATTAGCTTACCACACCCTGGTTCCTTAATAGAACCCCATGCTTAGTCTTTTATTAAAGATGTAAAATTACAGTTATGTAAATGTTTTCATAGACCCACTACAGGGGACTACCAACCACTACATTATAATGCTTTAATAGGTTCCCTGGAGCTATGGGTCATTTGAATTGTCAGTTTAAGCGGCTCTTCATATACCCCTAGGCTTCCTGTATTTTAAATTTTCAAGATGCTGTTTGGTATAACAAATTTAATCTGGTTACATTATTTTTCAATTTAAAAAAAGCACTCTTTTATTTTTATAGTTTTTTGTTACCTCATACAAAGGATGATTAGAGTACAATTTAGAGACTTTATTTTGCAACATTTTGTAATCATTCCTGCTTGAGTATTAGTGAAAGAATATTAGTGATAGAGGTACTGGTAGCCACATTTCCTTTTTTGAGTTCAGATGTGCAGAAACCATGTTTAACCTCCCTAGCGCACTGCTGAGGTCCAGATTTCTGTACCAAAAGTGCACCATAGACCTTAATGGTAAATTTTTCTTTATGTTGTAAGCCTGTAACTTCCCAAAATATGTCCATACAAGGGTCTAATATACATCCTGAATATAATAATGTTTGAAACAAACAATTATGTAAAATAATTTTTTTTTTAAATAAAATTCATGAGAAAACACAAAAATCAGGGCACAAAGCTATGCTGCTATGTACTAAATCTCACCCAAATAAAGTCTCTGGTGCCCCAGATGTGACCATTTGCAGTTAACCCTCTCTAACCTGGTGTGATGGATGTGGTGAAATCACACCAGGGAAGAGAGAGTTACTGCAAATGGGCACATCTGGGGCACCAGAGACTTTATTTGTGCAATTTAATTTTAAAATTTCCCACCGCCTCCCCGATGTGATGTCATCACGGCACTCGGAGGGGGGGGGGATGAGCCGGAGGATCCAGCAGCCATGCCATGGGGACACCAGGACAGCACAAAACAGTATGCGCTGTCGGTGCCCCGATGTTCACTGGACAGCACCATCTCGGAACTCATTAGGTATCAAAATGTTTGGTTAACATCTGAAATGAAGTTATATATACCCATGACAAAAATTATAGGTATTACTGGATTTCTCACATGTAAAAGTTGACTTGCCAATTTAGTGTTCAAATGTTCAACATGTGTGTGGGCTACAGAGGCCCTCGAAAGTATATATATTGTGAAAGGGTGTCCCGTTGCATGGGAAAGTGCTAGACGGTGAATATATTGCACCTAGGTTTAGGCGCTTTTTACAATAAAGGCTCCATTGGTATTGGTATTTTTGGTTTGTGATATGGTTCAGAGTAAGAGCCGTGGTTTAGGGCCCTGGAGCCGGCCAAGGGAAGAGAAGGGAGGGTCCCTTGGCCACAAGGTCTGGGATTTGCTCACACAGAGTTCAGGTGTGGTTAAAGGGTAGTCAGCTGCTAGCTGACTGGGGTGTGTGTTTAGAGGAACGTACACAAGCTTGCTGGAGACAAGCTATGAGCATGGACTAAGCACTCATAGTACTGTGAGTACAAAACTGTGTATTGCTGCTATTCTGTGCTACACTCGGTAGTGAGTTAGCCTACTTGAGTGAGGTAGCTAGTCGCACAGACGGGCTGTGCATTTTGTTTGGATTTTTTGTTTTGTTTTGCCTTTTTTTGTAACTGGCTGACAATAAAGCCTGCAGGCGGATGCCTGAGGTTGCGTTCAAGGACAGTGTTTTTGCCTCAACTTGCCACAATATAGATATATATATATATATAGTTATACATATCTGTAGAAGATGTTTACAGAAAACCGTTTCATTATTATTGACAAAAAGTCATCTGATACAGAAACATTTTTCCAGATGGGAAATATTTTTTCTCAAATAAATAGAATGTCTGACCCATGAAGAGTGATTATCTTTCTAATATTACTTTCTTCTACTTGTACTTTGTGAGTTATGGGTCTTTCACACTCATAAAAGATAATCACCCTTCATGGGTGATGTAACTTGTATTTATACTATACTAGGGTTAGAATTGATAGACTGCACAATTAAACGCACAGAATATGCAGCACTAATGCTGTACAAGATTCATATAACAAGGAAACGTTATTTAGAACATGTCTTGTTGAGTCTCATCAGTGGCAAATTTTTCAGGACTAAAAGGAAATTAATTCCAAAGGGTACAGAAGGATTTAATGCATTGTATTTGTACTTAAAGCAAATAAACTTTAAATAAAGTGACATGCTAAAAACAATTTTCAAGCATATTTGTGTATCAGAGATTGTATACAATATATAAAGTATTATTTTATCTGCATGTAATTTACACACAGAATACATTTATATTTGATGTGATTCTGTGCCATAATCTTTACTGTTATACAGAAAATATCATAGTATTCTTTTAATATGAGAAAAGTTTTGGAGGATTTTCTATATGCAGGTTACATCTGTAAATAGTAAATGCTTGTTTCAATGAGTTTCCCAGGGGTGGAACAGGTTAGGTTTTATGGTGATTAAGGGCAACCATTTAAGTATATGTATACATATATATATATATATATATATATATATATATATATATATATATATATATATATATATATATATAGTGAGGTAAATAAGTATTTGATCCCATTCTGATTTTGCCTGCCAACAAAGAATTTACTAATCTATAATTGTAATGATATGCTTATTGTAGTTGCGAGTGACAGAATAGCAACAAAAACCCTCACAGACCTGGTGTGCAGGCTGTACAGATTGATGTGTATTGTAGTAGGTGAAATAACTATTTGATCCCCTAATATCTACTCCAGTTTCAGGCTCCTAGGTGTGTTCACTATATGCTGGTAACATTTTGGGATTAGGAGCAACCTCTGTAAAGGACGAGAGTGCTTTAAATCCCTGCTTGTTACAGTACATGTATAAAAGACACCTGCCTGAAAAAACATTCTGATTGAAAACTAGCCACCTTGGCCAAGGCCAAAGAGTTGTCCAAGGAAGTCAAGAGCAAGACTGTAAACCTATACTGGGCTACCAAATTAGAATTGTCCCTCTTTTTAGGTGAAGACTTATATAAATTGCACCACAGCTCTGTCAACAACTAAATATAATTACATATTTTACATTGCGAAAATGTTGCACCCTGTCACTTGGTATTAGTACCCAAAGCGACAATTTGGGACCTTTCTCTGCAGAACAAATTCATTGTTTAACATAAGTTGTAAAAACAAGTATTTACAGTTTATTTAAGTGTTGTATGTTACAAAGCTATATGACTTTCATAATGACATTGAAGAAAATCAAATCAACTCAACGCATTTCGTGACAAAGAGGCTAAAAGACCATTGACCATCAGCTAAGTGATGAGGTGACTGTTGGCAGGATAATTTTCAATGATCATGAGAACGGTAACGAAGCAGCTCAGAACTACATGGGGAGAGACTTGTCATCTCTGTGCAACTGGGACCAATGTCACCAAGAAAATAATTGGTAACACACTATGTCATAAATGACTAAAGTCTTGCAACATCCGTAAGGTCCCCCTGTTACAGCACATGTGCAATTTGACAATAGACATCTGAATGAACCGAGAAGAACTAGATGAAAGTGTTGTGGTCTGATTAGGCACAAATTTAGCTCTTAAGTATCAACTGAACAAACCATTTTTGGAGGAGGAGGAAATCTGCCTATAATGCCAAGAATACCATCTCCGTTGTCAAACATGAAGGTGGTCAAGATTGAGTTGGCAAACATCAGCCTTGAAACCTTACTGATATGGAGAGCATCCGCTAAGAGGAGGGAGGCAAACTGTTGAATGGAATAGTATTTTCATAGTATAAAAATCATGCAATTTGTGTTCATTTATGCAAATAGTCTCCAGTTAACCATAGATTAAGGGGAAATATTTCTAAAGTTAGGTGTCAGCTGAAAAATGCATGTGTGGGCATGAAACCTTTAAGCATATACAATTCAACACCTGTTGGGCACAATGCCTGGTATTAGATAAGACATTTAGTAATCAGGAGGCATTATTTTGGAAGGCAAATTAAATATAGATTTTATCAAAACAGTTTTAAAGAAAAACAGTGTCAAGAAAATATCTCACTGAAAATATATTTGCCAAAATATTGCTGTGATAAAGTGAACACGGGCAAACTCTTCCACCATAAGTGAATTATTCAAAGAAGATCTAAATGCACATAAGCAGTTTATATGTCTAAAAGGGCAAATAATCAGGATGTGTCTCTCACGATAAGAAAGCTTTTTTTTTTTTTACTTTATTCACAAAAAAACAACATTTAGCTATTCCTCCTGGGTTAACTACTGCTAGGATATATAAGAAGTACAACTTTAGGTTCACACAGTGGAATGTCAACAGTGGATACCACACAATGGAGGTGGCTTGAACTAATCAATAAAATGTGATATACCGTATTTTTCGGACTATAAGAAGCACTTTTTCATCCCCCAAATTAGCAAGGAGATTAGCCAGCAAACTGTCATATGAGAGATGCGGCCAGTGTCCAGATCTCCCATCTGAACTGTATTATTGCTTATGCCAGCAGAGCTCAGAGCAGATAAACTGCCAACTATCTCTCTCTCCCTGTCTGTGGAAACTGCAATCACTGCTGCTTCCACGGACACAGGCACAGCTAGAGAGGGAGAAGATTTTGCAGCCCGGCCCCCCTACTCTCGATCAGTGTGGAGAGAGTGTGCTGAGAGTGTACTGCTGCTAGTGACATCTACTGGTTGAATTTGATATTGCATAAATTTAATTCATTGCATTAACCCAATTGATAGTGATGGCCGAACATCGGCCAGGACTGTCCGCGAACGGGCGGGTCGGACTTCTAAGACGTCCGTGCCTCTAGGCGGGGGAATTTGAATCCGGGAAAAAACCGGATTGTGACGTCAGTGAGTCACATACGGTCCCTGGAACGCATACTGGAACGCCTAGTCCTGGTTCGTGAGCCGGATGTGACGTCACTACATCACTTCCTGCTCCGACCCGGTTTTTTTCACTAGGAGACCGGCTTTATGCCGGTCTTCTAGTGAAAAGATTCTTCCTCCGGCACGATCACACAGGTGTGATCCTGCTGGAGGAAAGAATACAGATCACTCTTCTCACTGGCGAACGGAAGGGGTCGAACACCCGCACTGCTCGCCGGCAAGAAGATGGGTGAAAATCCATGTTCGCCGCCGAACTGTCCGCCTTGCGGACAGTTCGGGCCATCAATACCAAATTGATGTTGAAAACCTATATATTTAAATTAATAGTATGTAATTTTTTTTGGGTCTGTGTGTCTAAAATACAATAATTCATTCTTGCAAGAGAATGTACAATACAAAAAGAATACATAATTCACAATAAAAGCACAGAGAAACATAGTGCTGTACAGAGTGTATAACTTAGCCTAATTACAACGTTAGAAACCAATTGCTTTTCCCATCTCTTCAACTGGTTTCACCCTACATTGGGGGAATCCCTCAGGAAGTACAAGGAAGTAAATAATACTGATCTATATATATAATATATCAAAATATTAATATCTGTTTATATCCCTTGTTAATAGATACATATTCCATTACTTTATACTCACAGATTGCCAGAATCCAAAATGCTTGTTTTCCATGATTGGGGTGACAAAACATCCTGAGGAAATGGATGAAACACTTGAAGAGTTGGTAAAAGCAATTCGTTACCAATGCAATAGCTGCAAAAAAGCAACATCTAATAAATGAATAATAACATTATCACTGACTACAGTTTTGACATTTTTACTGACTATGGAATGTGCATTCGTTTTTTGTGTTGTAATGTTTTTGCAACATTTATTCAGGGTATTATTTGAAATTTACCTTTTTCAAAAGGTTTATGAAATAAGTATATACAATATGAACAACTTGTGAAAATACATAAACACCTACTACTCTCATTTATTTTATTTTGATTTGGGTAACAGAAGCACTGTAAGAGGTGTTAAAAAACATTATTGAGTACCACTGCATGAATACTTAACGGCACAGAACAGTCTATTTGCTTTCACTCATCAACAATTAGTGAAAAAATCAGTGGTTTGGAAATCATTGTCTACTGTCTGCTCACCCATGGTTGCCTCTGTTTGCCAACAGAAACGTTATGCTGTATGTTGCTATACTAGTGCATTATTTACCTTGTTAATTTCTGAGGGAGGCGTTTTAATTGCTTTAAATTACTGCTGGAAAAAGTAGAGTGGCCTGCAATCAATCAGACTGATTTACAAGCCCTTTCCCACCCGCTGTGAGCAAGCAATCAGAAGCCGCCACAAGATCTATTATTGATGAACTTTGCTGCACTCACTAATTAACTGCAAACATACATCGTAAGCATTGTTCTACTAGTAAAATAAGGTAATAGAAGTAATCAGCCGAAATGTCATGGATAACCTTTCTTTAAAGATATATTATGCAAACCATTCTCAGGCTAAAGTACCTTTCTATCTTGGGTGCGTTACTTGTAATGTAGGTCAATACAAACGAGAGCACTATATAACACTCATTAAATATGAAGATATGGTATAAATGTCATTTTCAGCTCAATTTCAAGTGTGTTGCAGTTGTCACATGGTATCTGCTACCTTGGGTTTGCACATTTTTTTATGTTACAGCCTTATTCAAAATGGATTGCTCCCCCCCCCCTCACACAGCACACAGCCTGTGATCAGCTCTCAGCAACTGTCAGCTGAGAGTCGGGACAAAGCAGAGGGGGTGGAGCCGAGTCAGGCTGAGTAAACTACACAGGTAGAGTGAGCACTCACAGGCAATGTTTCAAGTTATTTTCCCTAAGAAAATAACTCACAACACCAAATGTACACCGGACCAGGGTCCCCATCGAACAGCAATCAGTGTGCAAAATGGTGCACATCGATTCCCGTTTGATTGACCCGTGATTGAGTGCATCAATTGCATAAGAATCTACCCGTGTATGCCTAGCCTTAGTCAGGGAGGTGACCAAGAACCTGATGGAGAGCTCCAGAGGTCCTCTGTGGAGAGAGTACAACCATCTCTGCAGCAATCCATCAATCAGACATGTATGTTAGAGTGGCCATACGTAAGCCACTCCTTAGTTAAAGGTACTTGGCAACCTGCCTGGAGTTTGGCAAAAGGCACCTTAAGGTATCTCAGACCATGAGAAACAAAATGTTCTGGTCTGATGAGACAAAAACTCTTTGGTGTAAATGCCAGATTTTAGGTTTGGAGAAAACTAGGTCAGGCAAATACCATCCCTACAGTGAAGCATGGTGGTAGCAGCATCATGCTGTGGGGATGTTTTTCAGTGGCAGGAACTGTGAAACTAGTTAGAATAAAGGTAAAGATTAAAACTTGCTCCATTCTTAATTGTTTAGAAGGACAATGACCCTAAGCACACTGCCAAGATGGCAAGCAGTGGCTTTAGGACAACTCTGTGACTGTCCATGGGTTGCTCAGATTGGACTCCGATTGAATGTCTCTGGAGAGATCTTAAAATGGCTGTGCACGGACTCTTCCCATGTAACCTGATGGAGCTTGAAGATGTGCCTAGTCTGTCTGCTGGACAGTTTTTGATGATTTTAAAGATAAAACAAAAATTTTTCATGAATCAGACAAGTGATTTATGGCAATAATAGAGAATAGAGACTACATATGACATGACAGTATACAATTGGACAGCAGCTTAATATTACTTATTAGCAAGGCCATATTTACTAAAGACAAAGATAACATGTATAATTTTTACAACATAAGACACTACAAGGACCTGGTGCCTAATGAGCAGCTCAACATCACATGCCCTTGCTGGCCTTGTGTATGCAGTCCATACTTCTGTAATTTGTAATTTACTTTTAGAAATTGTAGGGCACTGTTGGGTACTTTGCAGAATGGCACAGAATAGAATATTAGAGTACAATAATAAGTCCCACTTATTTATTAAGGTATGCCAACTTTGCCTCCCAACCTTTTCCCCTGTTTCTACGTGTGTGACCAGGAATTGCCACAGTACACAACTCACACTTGTGTAGCATAACATAACTATCCACGTTCCAATGTTAATCCATGGTAAGCAGTAGGGAAAGTGTTAAGCTGATGGTAACTGTAGTGTTTCAATTTGCCAGTAGTTCGGTATTTTTACAACTGTTTGTCTAATTTACATTACTAAGGTACAAGATAGGTAAAATATTCGTCTACTTGTTTCTTTTTTAAAATATTCTTCTACTTGTTGCTAAGTACAATGTTAGGAACATCATTTTCAATTAAAATCCATTTAAGGCCCTAATGGTGGCATGTCTTGTTTCAAGCACCCAAAGCACAAGGGCCAGATTAAAGATTAGTTTATTTGGAAGTTAATTGCAAAGCCCCTGGACAAGGTATCATCCCCAAAATTACTGAAGAAGTAGAGACAGGTTGTGGAAATATTCATAAAAATAGTAATGTTTTGCATAAAATAAGTTCAAAGTTAATTTTCAAACATTATGATTGGAAAAACATTATTTTGACTTCATGTGCTTTAGCAATATCCATTTTTTAAAATTGTTTTTACAACCCTTCTTTATATATCCAGTTTTGGTGGTGAAACCATGTTTCAGGGGCTTTGCAAATAACTAACAAATCTGTTTGCCAAAATTTAGAAACATTTAGTTGTCCATCTCTACTTTGTATTTTAAATTACTGTATTCATCAGACCATAAGACAATCCAATGTATAGGTAGCATCCTATACATGGGAGCATCCGATGGCCGAAAACATACAGGGCAGAGGCCAGGCAGCTCTCCCATCTGCATTTGCAGTGTGTGAGTTGTCAAGTCTTTAATCTGATGTCTCCTCTACCTCAAAGGCAAGGCTAATTGCTGGGGGAGAGAAGGTGTAAAAGCACGACACTCTTTGCACCATAAAGCTGGCCATACACCTTCAGATTTCTCTGTCAGATTTCCTTCAAATCAGATCAGATCTACCAACAACCATGTAGTATAGTGTCCTCCCTGATAGAATACATAGTGATTGGAAGGTGTAGAAAGGTCCTCATATTACATGGTTTTGGTAAAACAAAATCTGATCTGAAGGAAATCTGACAGGAAATCTGAAGGTGTATGGCCAGCTTAAGACAGGTATTTTTCTCCTCAAATTTTGTGTGGGGGAAAAAGTGTGTCCTTTTTCAAAAAATAAAAATATGGTATTTCACTGAGACTGTAAAAGAAAAACTAAGAACTGGAAAAATGCTAATTTAGGGTTAAGTCAAACCACTGAAATGTTTTATATTTGGAACAAATGACCGCATAGAAAAGTATTATCTTTATCTGAAGGGGAGTTGACAAGATCCCTAGATTAAAGCCTTTAGGCAATTTTCACCAAAGTATGCTAATGCTTATAACCATTATATATGTACTAGGAACAGGCAGATGTGTTGAAATATATTTCTGGACTTGTGGTGGAAACCCACGTAACCCGGCATTCTTTGCACAACGAAGCAGTAAATGGCTTTCTCACTATCTTAGCTTTGGCCTTTAGTTTAGGCTCCATTCAGCTTCTACACACGCAAGGAAACAATTCACTTTATGTATACTCCTGCCAAAATCTATTTCTATGTTTGATTACCTTTCAGCTTAGCAAGTTCAGTACATATTATCCTTGCAAATCATATTTATTTTAATCACTAATAAAACACTCCAGCTCCCCCCTTAAGATAATAATTGAAAATAAGCTTACATAAATAATCAATAAATGCAGGATATATAATAAGAATACCTCCATAATCATAAACATAAAAAATTGTGCACAAGTACCTTGAAAACAAAACCATTAACTGAGACATGCAGATTAAAAGCTTTGTCAGCACAGTTATACCGAAATGAGTATTTACAAAAAAGAAAATACTGAGCTATTTCTCATAGACAAACACCTCCCAAAATGTGTGACCCTATCTACAGTGTGTTGGCAAGCTATATGGTATAGTTGTCTTTTATAGATTATAAGAGTGGCTATGTAGAATTTAAATATTTCTGTAGCTATAATGGTTCATTCGACATTTGTCAGGTTTATCATCAGTTGTTTGTTTAGAGTTTTTTAGCTGATGAGAAAGCTATGCTTTTGGTTACAGTTAGTCATTTACCATATATATTTTAAGTTAATTACAAAAAATTTAAACATTTCTTTCAACTTTTTAGATGTTGACCTACCTCTACCACTAATACACAATCCCAATAGTTTTTCCTTAGGTTCCACGTTTATGAAACTATGCTGATCTGTTATATAACCCTCCAGCATCCACACTATGCTAACTCTTTCTTTCAGTTTCTGCAAGTGATTATAACTAGAGATGGTCGAATTTTATTTCAAAAATTCGACCATAAGCCCCTAAACATGGTATCAACACCAAACTTCCTGGAGAGATGTAGAGAAGGGTTGACTACAAAATAAGAAAGTATGTCTCTAACACAAATAGTTTTTGCACAAATAAAGTTCAAAGTCAAGGAAAAATTTCGAAAATCTGAATTTCAACTTTGTTTTTTAACTTAATTTATGCAAAAACTACATGTGCTAGAGCCAACCTTTTTTCAAATATTCCCACAACCCTTCTCTACATCTCCAGAAACTTTAGTGATGATACCATGTTCAGGGGCTTTGCAATCAGCTCACAAAGTTAGCAAGTCGAAAAATTCGACCATCTCTAATTATAACATAAAGTGGCACATTATGGGAAGTTTATAATGTTGAAATGAAACTAGTTTCTCTCCGATTTCCAAGCTGTGTCCAGCTGCTGTCCACTCACCGACTGTAATTTTGTTACAGCTAACCATTTGTAAACAGGACAACGTTATTGGTATTTTAGCCATTATTCATACAATATGGGTTAATGGATCCGATGCCTGAATACAGGCAGTTTTTATGATCTTCAAAGTATGTAACAGTGACTCCATAAAACCTATAATTTACTGCCATATAGGGGATGATCACATCATAACTTCACATTATTCTTGTTCTACTCTTTGATTTAAAAAAAATATATTTTACACATCTATAAAACTTTACAACATAGTTAAAACCTGTTGCTGATCTAAATCTTTCATCTGCGGCATATCATTTGCCCCCTTACTTGCTCACACTTTGTAAATGCAGACTATTCAACCTGCCACCGCACCATTAAACACATTACGGCCTAGTTAAGTATATAACCATTGCTTTCAATGCACAGCTGCTGGTAATTACCACTACTTAAATGGCACATTAAACATGTTCTAAGAAATTAGTAGTTTGATTCTACTCACTGCTTAACAATAATAGACTTTTTTTTTTACTTTTTTTTTATACAATTATGCATACTTGGAAAACAGTCATGTGATAGATGCACAAGTTACTATTTTTGCCATCTGTGGTTGAGAGTAATGATGATTAATGTCAGAATTAAATTATTAATCAAGACAGGCTAGATGAGATGCTAATTTACAGCAAGAATAAATTTGTTAAAAGTTCAGCAAAAAAAAAAGGTATGCATGGATGTTTGTGAGCATAGTGTTTGGGCTTTTGATAGGATGACAGCAATGAATATTCTGTTGCTGAGATAATTATTAATATGTAGGAAAAATTTAAACAGTCTAATGAAGTAGTTTATTAGAACCAAATTAATTTTACCCTTAAAGGTATGAATAATGTTTTGTCCTTCAGTAGGTTAATCAATACATATATATCTGGTATGATTTAAGTTTTATAAAGTGAGTGCTAAGGGCAGAAATGTATTTGCTGATATGAGCTATACAGTTGTACAGTATTGTGTTTCTTCTTTACAATTAAAGTGACAGATTAGTAGCTCAATTTTTTATGTATGTGCTTTTCAGTTCCTGCTTGTGTCCTGGCTAAAGCCCCCCATATACCCTAAGATCGATCCATACAATTTCCATTAGATCTACCAACAACTGTGTAGTAAAGTGGCCTCCCTGATGGAATATATAGTGATTGGAAGGTATCTATCACTGCTATAGAGTGCTGGGCCCTCCCTGATAGAATACATAGTGATTGGAAGGTTTAGCAAGATCATATTACATGGTTTTGGTAGAAGAAAAGTTGATTGTACAGAAATTGTATGAAAAGATTGTAAGGTGTATGGGGGCCTTAAGAAATGTATATAAAGGGTGATTATAGTCAAATACTTACCTTTATCCCCATTTTATCCCCTACTGTTGGTTTGTTCTAAAGCACGCTTTCACTTAGCAAATTTTTCCTTTTAAGCCATTTCCAAAATGTTGACATCTTAAATACAATGACGGTATCTTCAACTACAAACTTGCTATGTTTGGAGGAAGAGGAATGCAAGGACCCCAAGCAGCTGTGTAAGAACCACCATAACAGCTAGCTGACCTCTGGATTGCCAACATGAGTAATGCCACCATGTGTGCTTGGGGTCCTTGTACAATTTAATATTAAAATTATAATTGTACAGAATTAATTGTACAGAATCAATAGTCTACAGTTTATATTGGCCTCAAACACCAATAATAAGATCATAGAGCTGGAAGTCACAGTAAACACATATATACGTAGGGATATATCTATATACGATCCATGCCAACATCCCACTAACTATTATCCATAACACATTGTAGAACGAGAAAAGCCTTGATATCTAACTGGGATGGCTAACCCCCGGGATTTTCACAGCACAAAAATAAGTTACAACACTTGTAATGAAAACAAAAAGTTTTATTAAAATTCATAAATACATAATTAAAACATAAAATACAGCTAATGGCCCCACCTTATTTCCATGTCAGTCTCCATCATGGACTTGTCCAGCCCTCCACAGAGGATACAAGCAAGGAGAGGTGCAGCACACGGGGACCTGGAGCTAATGGCCCCACCTGGTGTTGTGTCAAAGCAAGGTCTGTGGGCTTGTTTGGACAATGGATCTTGGGGTCCCTACTCCTTCTTCAATGAGCCACACACTGGCCACACACTGGCTCTAGACGAAATGATACTCACCTTTTATGCTTCTATTATGACTGTTGACTACAGAACTTCTCCTCATGAAGCCCCATATAAGGGAGAAAAGCGTTTAACACCTCAATATTATATTTTTTAAGCATTGATGTAGTCTATGTATTTTATGTTTTAATAATGTATTTATGAATCTTAATAAAAACTTATTTTTTTCATTACATGTGTTGTACCCTTTTTATGTGCCATGAAAGTCCCGGGGGTTAGCCATTAGAGATTCATTATAGATTACAAATAGCCCATAATGACTCAGGCAAGGCTATTACATTGGGAAGGTTACTATAGACAAGTATTTAACCTTAAATACCTTAAATAAAGTAAACACCAAACTCTAAATGTTGAAATTATTATATAATATAGTAAAAAACTTTAAAAGAAAAGCTTACTTTACAGTGCCCTCGTAACTGTAACTAATATGTAACCATCAGTACCAGCCACCAGCCCCTATTTACCAACCTCGGTGAGTATATAACCCAAATTTACCGTTTAGGGCGCGTTTGTGAACGCTAGCTGCAGCGCTTTGAAACGCATCCGTGTCCCAACCGCATCCGCATTGCTCGATGGCCATTTTAAAAAACGCTCAAAAACGCAAGGAATGCGTTCCGCGCAGACGCGGACGCGTTTTTGGCCGCACAGTTAAAAATGCACGCATCCACAAAAAACGCACCAAAGGAAACAATGCCTAACTGATTCCCCTTCATTTCTGAGTCTACAGCATGCTGCTCTGTTGACATTAAGGCTTTGACTCCACTGTGTTAAAACGTACGTCAAACACAGGGATTTTGACACATCCATTGAAAGTCAATTGAAGTGTCTACACATCTGGTGGTGTGATACGTCAGCTTGCGTCGCATTAAAATCCATGCAGAGCACTTTGTTGACATTAACGCAACATAAACCAATGCAAGTATGGGTTTCGCACCCATAGAAAAGTTGAAACACAATGGTATGGCACAAGTTGAGTCAGTTGAAACACAATGGTATGTATTTTTTGATGCAGTGATCAATCCGTTCATGGTAAAAAAGCAAACACAAAAAAATTGACACATCACAAACGCTGATAGATCTCTAAGGCCTCCCTAATCCTTGGTTAGCCTAAGGCCTAATGCTAATAGATGTGTCAACATCCCTGTGTTTGGTACCTTAAATGCATGCTTGATATTCGAGCCGTCTGATGTACCCTGCCACAGCGTGACAACCTCATCACGCTGCTGTCAGATATCGGCTCAGCCGGGCAGACAGCTCTGCTCTCTCCCCGACTCTGCTGAAGCTTTGCCTGGAGACCAGCAGTCTCTAGGCAAAGCATCCGACATCGGCCGTATTTACGGTCATGTCTGATAAGGCTGTTTTCGAGCGGGATTGATTTGTCCTGTTCGGAAACAGCGGTGGGCGCATATTATATGGGACAGATAGATGGGCGTGAGCGCGCACGGCGCTCAAATCGGCCATCGATTTGGCCCATATCTGCCGGTCTGTACCCTGCTTTAGTGTAACTTAACAGATGCATAAAAACTCAGATTTGTTTGTTATGTGGCAAAGCTGTAGAAGTATCATAACTGAGTGACAGAAATACAAATTCATAGGCAGGGAAAACAGATCTTACATACGTATATATTTAGATATTTGCCGGAGTTCAGCTGTATATAACAACCATGTTATTTTTTTCCTTTTTAATTAGCAGTGGAACACAACTGGCTTAAACACAACTTCATATTTCCCTACAAGTAGGATTGGCACTGAAGAACAGAACAGTGAGCATGCAGGGAACAGAGAGGAGGCGAGTATTGCAGTAAAGCTGCTTTTTACTTTTGACACAAACTGGGCAATGGATTTTTAATTTTGTCGAAAAAAAGTGGTGGAGCTGGGCAGTAAAGTAAAAGCTTTGTGAATTTACAACCAAAGCCTTGTATGCATTAAATGCTTCAACATTGAAATTTTTTCCTAACAAAAAAGCATCCATAATGAAGTGTGTGATTAGTATGAAAGTGGTCAGTAAAGGGAATTTGTACAAAAAAAACGAACTAAGCTGGTTCTGCAGAAGTTTTCTTTTAAACCTCAAATAACCATAGCCGTCGTCTAATTTGGAATTTAGGACCATGACACATCCATGAAATATCATAAATTTCACCATGAAGATGTATGTACAATTGAACAATTCTGTCTCCCATGTAGACCAGGTATGCATGTGGAAAATGAAAACAGCAGATGTTTTACATTACCATGTTTTTTTTCAACTTTTCTTGGGAAAAGAAAACAGCATGTTGCAAAGTGTGTGTTTTATACTTAAAAAAAGCAAATAGCAATACATACAATGTGTTTACATTTCAAGGATTTATGTATCTAAATTTTTGTTTTCTTTTTTGCATTAAGACTCTGGATACCTCCAATTGAAATCATTGCAAACCAGTATTGAAGTCAATATTAGATCTTCTCTTGAAGTTACTTTTATCATCCTTATATCATTCATAAGCCTAAAGAATCAGCTTATATTTTTTCAGTTGTGTGCACATGAGGGCATGCTTTAAGTTACCGCAGGCTCACTTTCTCTCTATTTACAATTTAGTAGATGCGGCCCAGGGCCACTTTACATAACCGCACTTCATCTCACTTCAATGCTTTTCACACTCCAGAAAATAATTCCCACCAATGATCACAGATGACTTTTCAGTCTGCTGATATTGCCTGTATACTCATACATAACGTGCTGTTACAATTGCCATGTAATGAGATACATTTATAGTATAGGAAAACAGTGATCATAATGCAAAACTGCCATATTAAAAGAATGTTACATGGGACACTTTTCTTTTTTTTTTTTTTTTTTTAAATGGGACACTTTTCTAGTGTTTTTGTATTGTAGTCTGTTACCCTGTTGGGGAAATTTGTGTCTCTTTTTACACTTTGGCATCAAGAGAGCTTATAGGAAGAAATTTAAAAGTTTGCCGTTTTCAGTTGAAGTAAAAAAGAAATCTTCTAAAGGGGACAAGCACAAACAGGAAATACTTCCCAGCCCGGGTTGAACCAAAAAATTATCTATAAATGAGAACTTTAAATTCCATTAAATATAACTGTTCACATTGCATGTTTATAAAAAATGACTCTTTTATTCTATTTACAGTATTCTATAGCACTGTGGGTTAGCTATGAACAAATCACAGCAGATTCATTTAGTTTAATGAATGCTTCAAGCTTTTTCATTTGCAGGCACAGTCCAATTTTATTTTTAAATGTGTTAGTTGTTTTACATTTGTTTTCTTAGGCAATAGTAGAGTGTTGTACCGTGTTGGTCATCAATGAATACAGCAAGTTTGGAGTGCAAGTGATACCATTTATTGGCTTACTGAAGTCATTAGAGAAGCAAGCTTTTGGGATGTCGGAGATCCCTTTTTCAGCCTGAAGAAGGGATCTGCAACATCCCGAAAGCTTGCTTCTCTAATGACGTTAGTAAGCCAATAAATGGTATCTCCAAACTTGCTTTTTTCTTAGACAATGATAGCTGTCAGATAGCTCTATGCCAACCCTAACCCATTTATAATGAAAAGGTAAGGTAGTTTATTTACCCTAGCTAACCATACTTCATTAACGTTGCAGTGTATTTTGACTGAAAAGAAATTCCTGCAAATTTTATCTTTGATTTCATGAGTCTGATGATGTTTAAACATATTGGGTAGCCTCATCTTTTTATCATTAAAAAGTAACCTAAGTTTGGTGATTATCTCATTTATTGTATTTACATATAAATACTATTATACTTTCTGAAATGGCTGGACTTGATGTCTTTAAATGTAGTCTGCTCTGCTATTTATGAACATAGCACCTATGTGTGTGGGCTGTGCCTATTGTACATCTGTTATTAATCTCATAGGCATCAAAACACAATATTATCTTTATTGATTTTGTGTTTCTGGGTATGTGCTTGTATACATAATATACAGTTGCAAGAAAAATTATGTGAACTCTTTGGGATTACATGGAGTTTGGCATTAATTGATCACACAATGTGCTCTGATCTTCATATAAGTCACACCAATAGAAAAACACTGTCTGCTTAAAAATATTTTTATTGAACATTACATGTAAACATTCACAGTGCAGGGTGGAAAAAGTATGTGAACCTTTAGACTTAATAACTGGTTGACCCTCCTTTGGCAGCAATAACCTCAACCAAACGTTTCCTGTAGTTGCAGATCAGACCTGCACAACAATTTGGTGTAATTGTGCACCACTCCTCTTCACAAAACTGTTTCAGTGTAGCAATATTCTTGGGATGACTGGTGGAAATCACTCTCTTAAGGTCATGCCACAGCATTTTATTGGGTTGAGGTTAGAACTCTGACTGTGCCACTCCAGAAGCCGTATTTTGTTATGTTAAAACCATTCTTTTGTTGAATTACTTGTATGCATTGGGTCATTGTCAGATTTGATAATAATTTATGATCGATCAAACAAAGTACGATCAAACTACCTCCCACATGGAGAAACCAATATTTGATAGATGTTGATTCGATCGATAAAAAGAATAATTGAAGGAAGTCGTCACATCCGATCATTTTTCGATCAAACTTTTGTCCAATTTTAATTGATCGGTTTAGGACGGGAAAATCTAAACGTGTATGGGGGGCCATAAGCTGACACTCTACAACAATCCTCAACAGGATTCTTCTTTACCTCATTAAGCATTCTGCACTGTGCTCTTGCAGTCATCTTTACAGGACGACTATGCCTAGGGAGAGAGTGCTAAACTTTATCCAATTGTAAACAGTCTGTTTTACTGTGAACACGTGGAAAACAAGGCTTTTGGTGATACTTTTGTAACCCTTTCCAGCTACATGCAAGTCAACAATTCTGGATCGTCTTGTCTTGTCTTGTCTCGATTGTCTTGTGAGAGGCATGGTTCACATCAGACAGTGCTTCTTGAAACAGTAAACCCAAAACTGGTGTGTGTTTTTAAAGGGCAGGACAGCTTTCAGCAACACATCCAATATCATCACACTGATGGGCTCACTCCTGGCTCCAATTAGCTCTTGGAGAAGTCATTAGGCTAGGGGTTCACATACTTTTTCCACCCTGCACTGTGAATGTTTACATGTTATGTTCAATAAAAACATGAAAACATATAATGTTTGTGTATTTTAAGCAGATTGTGTGTTTCTATTGGTGTGACTAAGATAAAGATCAGAGCACATAATTCATGCAAAACTTCACAAAATTCTAAAGGGTTCACATACTTTTTGTGCAAATGTACAAATTTTTATGCCTTGAGACTTATGGAGTCTGCTCTAGGTTAATGCATAATACTTCAATATGAATCCAGAAATTGTAAAAGGCTGATAAATAATGGGGAGATAACTTTCCAGAATAAAACTCACTACACTTCAATATCCAGTAGGGTCCTTTCTAATGCCTGGGCATATTTCCTAGCTATGCAATACAAGGGAAAACCTCTCCTAAACGTTGTTACTGTATTTTACAGGTAGAAAAATATTATACCAATGCCCTTGCTCACTTCCAGCATTTGTACTGACATCAGTAGGGTTAATCGCGAAAATATACATATAACTGCATCTTTTATTGCGAAAATCTTTTGCGCAATGAAAGTAATAATGGCTAGAAATCACAAATTGTTGAATTAAAATTTTGGGGGGAATATTAGGCAAAACATTCCCGATATTTTGCGAATACAAATAATGTCTGTGCTGCTCATCACTAATTATAAAGTGTCTTAGGATTGGGTTCTTAACACAGTTTTTAGTAGTAAATTCAGCTAGATCATATTCTTGGGAAACGCTAAAGAATTAATAGGCCTACTGTATCTGTGACCACAATATGAAGCTGCAAAACATATCGCACTAAAAAGCAATCAATTACTATTTTAGTAGTAGACTAGTAGACTACCTAGAATCTACTTAGAACTTGGACAAGCATAATATATATATAA
>CM070032.1:74839491-74862495 GCA_036250615.1 Ptychadena robeensis | reverse complement strand
TATACTTGGAGCTGAACACTGTGAGAAATTTGAGTCCCACACACTTGCATAACCCCATTGCACATGTAAAGGATTGCATTATATTAATGTACTCCTCCATCCATAACAGACCCCCTTTTGGCATGGGATCTGGTAGGCCTGGTAAGGCAGGGCCAACAAGTGTGGTCCCCCATCAATCTAGATGAATATTTTTGGGCTTGAACTTCTTTTTTCTGGGAAATTTTTTGCCATTATTTCAGCAAATTGAATTTTGCTGAATTTTAACATTGCTATGTTACATTTATACGGACTGTTACATTAATTACGGACTTATGACTTGGCAGAAAAAAAATAGATTTTAATGCATGAAACAATTCATTAATTTAGCCAGATGTGAGGTAAAATTTAAACCAGTAAAACCCTTTATCTTTTTCTATAGAATTATAATCTAAGGCGATATTCAAAAAGCTATTCCTAATACTTAATCTTGTAGGTAGAAAGTCATATATCTCAAAGCCATAAACAATGCCTAAGTCTGGAAAATTATAATATTTTTTTTCTTAAAGATATGTAGTTATGTTTTTGCTCTGATTTGGTATTCATAAACTCATAAATGTTAGCTATTAATTCCCCTTCTAAACCCCCAGCAATTACAGGAATGATGCCATGTTAAGGGCTTTTGATAGTGAATTCTTCAAAAAGAAATTTCAGCATCTCTAGTAGGGATGGACCGAACTGTTCGCCGGAGAACAGTTCGGCCGCGAACTCGGCATGTTCGCCGTTCGCCTCGCCGGCGGACAGTACGGGTGTTCGACCCGTCCTGTTCGCCGGCCAGAAGAAGATCTAAATTCTTCCTCCGGCAGGATCAGAACCTGCGAGATCGTGCCGGAGGAAGAATGTCTTCACTACAAGACCGGGCATGAAGCCGGTCTTGTAGTGAAGATTCCGGCTCAGAGTAGGAAGTGACGTCAGTGACGTCACATCCGGCTCCCGCAACCAGGAACGATGCGTTCCAGGATGCGTTCCATGGACCGGATGTGACGTCACTGACGTCACATCCGGTTTTTCCGATTCAAATTCCCCGCCTAGAGGCGGGGAATTTGAATGTGTCCGCGAACAGGGCGGACGGCGGACATCTTTAAAAGTTCGACCCGCCCTGTTCGCGGACACTCCGGGCTGGTGTTCGCCCATCTCTAATCTCTAGTAACATTTAGTAACATTTAGTAACTTGTCCACAAGATGGCGCTTGCATTTATATTTCACCAACCCGAGTCCAGCTCTGGATTAGCACTTTCACTTTACAGAGAGAGAGAGCCGAGGGAAGTAGAAAGCTGAGCTTGCCGCCTCTCTGCACCTGGTGTTAAACCCCCCTCTGATGCCACTGATGCTGTAAACCCCAGCCCCAGCAATCTCCAGGGGAGACGCACACCCCACCCCATATTGGATACCATTAACAATGGCAGAAAACAGAAGTAAGCTGATACTGTTCTCTGTATAGTATGGTGTACAAATATATAAAAATATTGGAAACCAATAACATGTTTTAAGAAACAAAATCAAATTTTTTACAGATGTATTTACAGTTTTTTGATATTCCATGTAGTCACAAAATGCATGGACATCATTTATAAAATTTCTCAATAAATAAATTATTCCCAAGGCCTAACACGCCTGGGAATAATTTGTCAATTAATGTCAAACAATTAGAAAATCCCTATACACATTTTATTTGTGATGTTGCGATACAATAACTTGAGTACTGTCTGTGATACTTTGTAATATTTATTTCATCCGTGTTATCAGTTCAGTTGTAAGCCCTTTTCCCTTGTCCCTTTCTTTTTTTTTTCCTTTTCACAAAACCTTTAATACACAGCAAAGGTTTGACAATAAAGAAGGTGCAGGTTTCATCGATGGAACGAAAATCGAGAAATGCCCACATGGTACGATCGACGATAATTGTTCGATGAAGGCAGGAAAATTGATCGAATTTTGATCGGACATGTTGGAAAATCATCGTCGATTGTGCCAAAATCGTTTTATAATCGTCGATGTTTGTGGTGTTTCTCCTGGATCGATTAGATACGATATAATAACATAGACCACTTCAATCTAAACTTCAATCATTTCCATACCAAAATCGACGATTTTAGTAATCTTTTTTAATCGAAATCTCACCACAATCGCAAACTCAACGTGGGGTGTATGTTGATGCGATTAAGATCGGTTTTAGATTGAATTGAATTCCTCGATCTAACCGAGCATCGATTGAACCAAAATTGAACCGTGTGTGACTAGCTTAAGTGTTAATGTAAGGTTAACTCCAATAACTAGTGAACATGAAATTTAAGAACATGTGTACATTGACATTTAATACAATAGATAAACCACTGCAAAGAAAACGTATCTAACAAATTACAGTAGTTGAAACCACATATTTAAATAATTAAGACGTTAGATAGTATATCTCTTTCTGAGGTTTGGCCATGATATGGAGAATTCTACAAAAACTTTACAAAGATTATTACACCATCACATGCTGGGTGATTACTGGCACCCACAGCATTCAAGAGGAAGCTTTGTTGTTTTCTATTGCTCTACCAATACACATGGCTTCATAATGAACTCGTTTTACTTATCCACATACTATACTCAACATGTTTTATAGTATGGATGCACCAGGAGGTTTTTAGGCCCAGCTTTTCCCAGTCCTGATGCGTGCATTGCCTGTCATTGATGCAATGGTCAGAGCCACTTTGTCGTCACTGCAGTGGATCAGGTCCCATTCAAATGAATGGAATGGGTTGTGTCCATGTCTCTGATGCAGTGGACAAAATTCAAAGTTCTGTATGAACAGGCGGACAGCGGACTTTTTTAAAAGTCCCATCCGCCTGTTCGCGGACTGACACGGCCCATGTTCGGCCATCATTATTAATCAGCTCTACTATGTGCATTGAGACTATGTACTTAGCTGAATAAATCTTATCTTAGTCCCTCTATGTTCAGATTTGAATATATATTATATATAGATATTTTATATAGATAAAACAATGAAACCAACTTTTCCCCCAAAAACAACTATCTTCCATGCTTAATAAATAAAGCTACATAACAAAAAATGTCAATTGAAATAAAATAATAAAATAAATAAGCATTGAGCTTTTTATTGAGCTTTGAGCTGCACCGTAGAAGGACATTAATATGGATGTTTAAGACACCCAGTTCTTGAAAGCCAAGATGTTTTACAGACATACATTTTACAGTACACACATTTAACCCCAATTTCAAAGTAGTACATGGTTAGATGGAATGTATATATCATCCTCGGCTCGTCTTTGTTCTACATGTTATTCTCTTGACATTCCTTTTAGTCTGCGCGGCTTTGTTAAACTGTGAGGCCTAGTGTGTGAATCCATCAATCGCATGTCTTTCCAATTCAGAGTCCTCCCACCCACACAAAAAGAATCAAGTTAGAGCATGTGCCACAGCTGCTTCATTTTGGTCAAGGAGATACTAATTCAGGCAGCGGCTCTGCTCTCGAGAGGGGGCCACAAGAGCTTTCTGTCGAATAATTGTTGGCACACTCTTACAGCAAACATGAAAACACCCCTCTGACAAGCAGCATGATTTATTACTGCCTACTGCAAAAAACGGAACAAAATCAATTGCCTATTACCTCACTTAGCGATGGCTTGTCACTGCCTGAGAGCAGGGTGTTAAAAATAAGAGCCATGCAAGCAGCCTCATGCCTGGCCTTGCGCACCTGCTCTGGACAAGATAGCAATACAGACTGTAGAATGTAATGCAGAGAAAACACTTCATGATAGCCGCTTGCTGATGGGGATACTGGTTTAGGGGTGTGCCTTCTTCATTGTAAAATATATATATATATTGGTATTTGTATTAACACTCTTTCATTTTACATTCTTCTCTTTATCCATCGTTTGCACTCTTTTTCCCTTATCTCTTATATTATTCTTGAAGATCATAATGGAGTCATTAGATTTCATCAGAACAGTCAAGTGAATTAAACAGATTTCTAGTTTGTTGTTTAAGATTTTTAGCTGCAATAAAGATAATACATATCTATATCACTAAACAAAAACTATAAGAAAGCAAAATACATAAAAGCAACATGCACCTACCCAGTTTTTATGGTTTGAAGACCCCTTAGATGCATATTTTCCATTGATGCCCCTGAATACAACTGATGTGCAGAGTGATTGCAGTTTCCTTGGACATGGACAGATGGGAGTTCATCTATCCCTCTCTTAATTGCTTATGCTAGCAGGGCTCTGGGCTCTGTTGGCATAAGCAATTATACAGTTCAGATGGGAGATCCAGCCGTGGGCGGATCTCATATTGTACAGCTCCCCGGCTAATCTCTTGCCGGGAGAGCTGCCGGGGAGCCAAAGTGCGACCACTCGGTCGTGGGGGTCTCGCATTCGGACCATAAGATGTAGGCACTTTTTCCCCGCAATTTTAAGGGTGAAAAAGTGCGTCTTATGGTCCTAAAAATACGGTACTTATATTAATGCAATTTTGGTGACAAAACCATGATAAAGGGCTTTGCAATTAACTTGAAGTTGAATCAGCTCGTCAAACTTTCTAAAAAAAATAAGACTTGCTGGCTATACAAACATATCTAACCCTTTATATATAAAACAAATTCTAGAAACCGATCTGTTTGACATATTTACCATGACATTATTACAATTAAGGCTGGTAGGGTTCTCTTTAAATCAGAGGGAAGAGGGAATCAAATGTCCTTAGTCAAGTTCTAGGGCCATTCATCTGATCTGGTACAAAAACTGTGCAGTTTGGTTATGTGAAAACTGAACACCACTGCAGTTTCAGGTATACATATATACATACATACACGGTTTGACTTTTGCTTGGTCGATCTTAGATTTGATTGTCTTGTACAATTTAAATATCGTTAGTCTGGCATCAATTGATCATACCACCACACAGTGTGATCGTTTATACACAATTCATTACTTTACTTAGATCTGTGCCCATGCTCCATAGTATAAGCTCATACACATATTTGCATAATCGAATTACCTACCCGACATGTCTGATCACTTTTCGATTGATTTTATGTTTGATTTCAATTTTTTTGTACCAGGTGGGCAGTAGTGTTGAGCAGAATTTGGTATATTCGAGTTTGCGCTTTACAGCTTCTCTTCTTCATTCTGTGATCTTAGCCAGTACGAGCACTGTGCGTATTGCGCGAATCCATTTGCAATGCGCACAAATATGCGCAATGTATGCCGGTAAACAATGTTGAAGCATAATATGACAAATATCTGCCATTGCGAATATCCAAGTGCGCATTCGCTAAATATTTCAAATTATTGAATGTCGGATATTTTTGCTCAACACTAGTGGACAGTAATTCATTTCCATTCAATTGACATTGATCATTTTAAGTTGATTGAAATGAAATATCGAAGAGTGCATGGTCACCTTAAGGCTATGTTCCCACATTAATTGCCTCGCGCTCGTGAATTTAATCGCTTGTGGAAATCTGCGTTGATCGCGTCCATTCAGTTGAATGGGCTTGTCCCCAATCAACTGATGGCCGCGATCGTGCATGGCCGCGTTTGGACCCACGATCAGAATCACGGCTCCCTGCATTCTGGTTGTGGACGGTGGTGATAGACATGAATGGACTCTATGAGGGGGCTCTGGCCTGAATCTGGGAGTGACATGATGTATGTATTTTCGTTTTATATTTCTGGTTTTAAATTTCAATAAATTTAAGCACATTTTTGGAATACGTTTTGGTCTGTGCGTGCAGCCCAACAAACAATGAACTACAATGGACTCTATGGACGTGATTCATTCTCTATGGATGCGATTTTTTTTCATAATGGGGGCGTTTTTTTTTTTTTAAATCATCTGGTCAATCACGCCCGATCACATGTGCAATCGCACACGATCGCCCATCCGCAATTACATGCACGATAAAAATCGCAAGTTCCCACAGAGGCGATTAATGGCCTATGTGGGAACATAGCCTAAGAATTATGTTGTGGTTAGGGATCAGGATATATGGATTTCTGTTTTCACTTTTCCATGTCAAAAATGAATATTGGTAATAGTCAAAGCATGAATTAACCATATTACCATCAACAATATGAACAATATCACAGAAATATTATAATTTGTTAAATCTGTAGACATTGTTAATATTTCTGAAGATATTTTACACACATAATTACTATAAAATATGGGATGATATTCTGTGAAACAGTTAAGTGAGGCACACATATGATTAACACTTTGTGTCTCCTGATCCTTGTTAAAAAGGGAACGATCAGTTCTCATGGCGCTGAGATTTTCAGATGTTGAGAATTCTATGTGCAATAATGAGTGCTTCAGACTACAGAAATAGAAACTGGAAACTGATCCCAGCCTGATTATCACAAGGGAAGCTTCAACTGAGCTAAGAATGGCTCATGTATGGCTATGCTAACATGCTTGCACTGTAAATCTGACATTTATCTAGTGCTCTTCTTGTCCAGCTACCCAAATGTGGAATGCACATCGCAATGTGTGTCTCTGTCTACAATCTGAAAACAGGAAAGGTGTGTATTTTACCTTTAAGCTACAATATCTGTCTTTGTTTCCCATGTATCCGTGAGACATTTCACTCTTTGAGGAGATTTTTCAATTTGCTACATTTTCTATATATACTGCGTTGTCTGCTATTTCTTTTTTTGGCAATGATCCACATTGCTGTCACTGGAAATGTTTTCCCTGCAGCCAATACAGTGGAAGTTCTGGAGCAGACATAATAAGCCCCTAAGACATGAAGGGTAGCTGAGCTCATCTCCATGAGGTTTAGACAATTCTACCACAATGTCCTCTAGGAGAGTCCCACTTGTGTGAACTCTATGCATAGAGATCAACAAAATGAGCAGTAGCCTCAGTAGCCTTGTGGTATTTTGGAAACTCTCTTTAGAACCTGAATTAATAATTACGGTACGTTAATAATATGTTGACATTACATCTGGTTCTATGTTTCATATTGTTGGGTTTAATCAATTCTACACATCTGCACACTTTTAAATACGGTAGTTTCTTATAAAGTATTGAAGCAGTCTGGTTAGCATAAGAGCCAGCATTGGGAGAATATGTTAACTCACTAAAAATGTGTTTATCTGAAGGAAAGTGAGTGTAAACTATATATAAACCACCTTAGGGGGTTATATATTTTTTTCAACATTTTTGACTGTATCACAATCCCTGTGGGTCAACAATTTGCATGCTAAGCCTTAAACACCTTTATCATTTCAGACAAAAAAAGATGTCAAGCTCTTAAGCAGGGTACACACGTGTAGATATGGGCCAGATCGATGGCTGCTTCAAGTGCCGTGCACACTCACGGCCATCTATCTGGCCCATATCATATGCAGCCATCCCTGTTTTCATGCGTGACCAATCAATCCAACTCGAAAACAGGGATATCGGACATGACCATAAACCACAGTCGATGTCAGTTGCTTTGCATGGAGACCGCATTGGTTGAGCTGGAGACACAGCAGAGCTGTCAGCAGCGTGATGACATCATCTAGCTGCTGCAGGGAACTTCGAACGACTTCAATGCCGAGCCATGTGTTCCCTGCTTTAGGCAATTAGATTAGCTTCTGATAGTCTGTTATCTTAACTAGAGTCTACACTTGACTATGTTAAGATCTACCATTAAACTAGCTGCCTCTCTGCTTGACATGATGGAAGAAATCACCAAATCCTAAAATCCCCAAAAATCCATGGGAGCATACAACCCTCATACCACTCTGTAAGGAGACACATTATGCCTACAGAAGAATTCACTTTGGAATAAACAACATAAAAGCACAATTTGAAGGTAATGGAGGAAACAGGTAGACAAATTCCTGTTTCTACAATAAAAAAACAAGTTCTACATTTAGGGCCCATACACGTTTAGATTTTCCCATTCGATAATATGGTTCAATCATTCTTGATTGATTGATTAAAATCGACAAAAGTAATCGTACATTTCAGAAAATTTTTATAGATCGAGTATACATTGAATGTACATCGAATGGTATTTTGTTGTGCCTGACTGATTTTAGTTTAATTGAAATAATTAGCATACTTATACATTTGGTGGCAGACATTTTGGTGTGTTTACAATCGACTTTCTTTGATTATGTTTTCGATCGATTGAACCAACATTGATCAAATATCGGTTTCTCCATGTGGGAGGTATTCGCTGTTCAATCGAGCGAACCAACATCAACCATAATTTACAATGGAATCTGTACTTGGAACTCAAGGAAAATGACACGTGCATAGGGGGCCTTAACCCTTTGGGTATTTCACCAGGTCTTAAGACCCAGATTTAATAGGAGAAGAGTAGTCCACTTTTCACCATAAAATTGAAAACCATGATCTTGAAAAAGCAAAATAACTCTTTTTTGTTTGTTTGTTTGTTTGTTTGTTTGTTTGTTTGTTTGTTTGTTTGTTTTCAAATTTCCTTAAACCTGGTTTGGCTTTTTGATTCCTTTAATCCCTCCTCACCATAACCTTCAAGGATGTTCCTCCCAAGCCCTACTCCATAAAGCCATGCTTTCCATGCACTGCAATGATGATGGCCAAGGAGCAGTTTGGAGTTTGGAATAAATGGCTCTGTACCATAAGGCTATATTTGCACCAGCGGCTCTGGATGTGCATTTGGCAAATGGGAGTAAAGGAATAATTTGGCTCCACCCGCTATCCTGAAACTAGGGTTTTTACCTAAACTTTTGGGATTTGTGATGGATTTGTTGTGCTATCTTTCTGTTTCAATTTGATCTGTGTTTATAAACCTTATGTCAGATGGTCTTATGTAGTTTTGATAACTGTACCTGAAATATTCTTGTATTTAAACATCGAGTCCAAGTTCTGGCAAGCGTGAAGTGTGTACTACACATATCCTGTAGACGTAAAAGACATTTGTTTGTCTGTGTGTTCATGCAAAAATGGTATATGAACCAGATTTAACAAGATTAAAATGTTAAAGTTTGGTAATATCATTTTGATCTCCTGTAAAAAGCTATGTTTAATCACATGTGATTAAATTGATTACAAATTGATGACGAGGAAGAGGTGAACCTGGAGAATATTGGCGATAATCTCCATCACCAAGCATAGGTGAGTATGCCCGTATCCGAGTTTGTAGGTTCAGCATACTTACCCGAGCTACATTTGGGGTAAAAGCTCAGGCGGTTAAGACATGAAGAAATAAATGCACAACCAATAAATAATAAAAAACTTGATTAAATATAAATGATACTGCATATTTTTTGAGGGCACACAATTCATCTGTATTCAGCACAAATAAACTTCTAAATAGCTCCCTTGTTCTCTCAAATAACAACCCTCAGAGCTGCTATATTTTGCATTCTTTGTTGCTCTAATGGTGGCAAAATCTGATAAAGTGATTAAAGGGAAATAATTCTAATTGTTGGAAGGGAAGCCCTTGTTTAGCCTTGGCTCGTGGTCCCTGTTTAATTTTCCTCATCATTAGAGACTCTTTTAAAATGTTATCTATCTAGGAGAGGGAGGAATGGTACATCATCTTTTTATGCTAATAAGTATTGCTTGTTTTGATAACACAATGTATAAAAGGTGATCTTTCCATTTTGAGAAATGCCACAATTTTAAGCCAAAGTATTGAAAAAAAAATACAATTATTACGCCTTGATTGAAAAACCACAAGATCTAACCTTTATCATTGTCTATTTTTCCAACATAATTATCTATTTTACTTACTGTATTTTTCGGACCATAAGACACACTTTTTCACCCCCAAAATTGGGGGGGGGAAAGTGCCTGCGTCTCATGGTCGCACCGGGAGGAGAGCTGAGGAGGAGAGCTGCGGCAGCTGTGATTTCTGATGTTCGGCTCTTCCATCTAAATGCCGCATCCCCTGCATCCCCACCAACGAGAACACAGAGGAGAGCTGTGCGGGTACAGGTGATGCAGAAATGCTGGGCTAAACACAGAACACTGAACAGATCAGTGTGTGTGACGTGTTGTGCTGAGAGTGTACTGCTGCTAGTGACACCTGTGGCTGAATTGAATATTGCATCCATTAAATTCATTGCATTATCCCAATTGATGTGAAAACTTATTAAATCTTTTTTTTTCTGGATTTTCTGCCCTAAAAACTGGGTGCGTCTTATGGTCCGGTGCGTCTTATAGTCCGAAAATACGGTATATATTATTGTGTAAACTGTCATTAGCAGCTTTGAATAAACTACAAACAAAGGTTCTGATTTTAAACATACATACTGCAAGTGCTTGAACATCCATTCAGTACTTATTACGCTTAGTTTAGGGATAGCTTATGTAGAAAATCAAGGTACATGTACAAAGTGCCAGAACTCCAAAATCCAATCAAAATCATTCCTTTTGAAACTATGGAATTTTTTTTGCAAGGAATGCAACACCTAATTAACCAACAAGGACAACTGTAGTTTGTGGGGTGCAGGGGGGAACCTTTTGCAAATCATTGGTGTTATTTTTCATTTTTAAATTAAGATTTTCCTAACCAAGAACAACATATATTGTGGGAAATATGTAGACTGCCATTACTGACTTGCAATGTTTCTGATCAAATTGATTAACAATTGATTGACAATCCCCTCCTCCTCTGCGGATTCGCAGTATTCTTACTTACTGAGATCAACCATCCAATATGGTTTGTTAATACCCATCTACATGTTTTTCTTTCCTGTCTGCACCTGCCCATACACATTTATTGATCTGTATTCTAAACTGTGGACAGTAATAGACCAGCCCCAAAGAAAGTCTATAGGACTGTGAATCTGCAGGCAAGGGTGTAGAGCTGCTGAGCTGTATACAATAAATCTGTGGCACAGTGGCTGGTGTACCTTAGTATGGAAGAATCTGGAGGGAGAAAGGTAGGTTAGATAAGAAAAGTATGCCTTGTTCCTAAAAGTCCTTATCATTTAAGAAAGATCAATGCCAACATCCTAAACATTTCTTACCCAAAATTCAAAACCTCTCTAAAGATAAATACATTTAGTTTGCTAAAGTACTACTGAAAATGAACAGTTGCCATATTTACATAAAATACTTGATTTTGCTCCACATTTTTTTGCTCCTCATTGATCTCATGCGACTTCTACATGCCCTCATCTGATTTCTCAAGGGGTTTTCTAAACAGTTACAACAATGGAGAAGGCCTAAGCAAAACATTTTTAAACATTGTCTTTGTATTCTCCATTAGAAGCCTTAAGCTGGGCATACACGGGTAAATTCTTGTGCAATCGACTGGTGATCAATCACAGCGTGGTGACGTCACCACGCTGTGATTGATCGCTGGTCAATCGGACAGTAAATAATGTGCACCACATGGGCACATCAATTCCGTTCGATGGGAATCTATGGTCCCCTGGGCCTCTACTTCTTCCCAGCCAGTGACCGGCTGGGAAGAAGCAGAGAGAGAGTGTCAGCCAGCCTGCCTGCCCCCCCTCCCCTCACACAGAGATGTGCTGGGCATGCCTCCTTCCCACTCCTGGGACTGCAGCTAGCTGATCACAGCCTGTGTGCCCTTCAGCTGCAGCCCGGCCATTACTTTGAATGGAGACCCCCATTCAATGTAATGGATTTCGACTACGGTTTTCCAACATATAAAAAACCTTTTTGCTTGAGTTCCTTTGATCCTGCTCGAATTAACCGTGGATAGCTCAAATCTTGTAACAGATTAGAACATCATTGGGTGCCATGAGAGCGCATGGCGCCCAATGTTGCTCTAAACTGTTTCTTCATCGAGCCATGTATGCCTGGCTTTAAGGTACCTACACACATGGGGGTCAATTCCTGACTGATCGATCATTGTGTGCATCCTGTGGGCGGGAATCAAATGCGGTCCCCCTTTCAAGATCAATCAATCCCACTCGAGGAAAGGTCAATTGAACAGGGAACCAATATGTTGGTAAATCCATGTTTGATCACCATTACTTTGAAAGGGTGAGCATCAATTCGCCTTTCAAAGAACGCTCACCCTTAGTGGCAAGGTAGAAAGGGATAGCTAAGCACCACCAGATAGTATTTCAAAGTACCTACAACTTAAACAGCAGAAAAACATTCAAAATATGATATAATGTTACAGCTTATATGAGATTTTACTGACGAGGTTAAGATTTACTAACTCGAATGTTATAAGATACATTGCCTTAGGAAGTGTTCAGTTGTGAAGCTGTGAAAGTGTAACTGTAGTTAATTATAGTGACGACTAAAATAAATGCCACTTTGAACTTCCCATACTTATATCGTAAACCTTATACAGAAATGTGAAATATTTCTGTACCATAAGAGTATTTTTATGACATGGATTTGGAAGGCTATTTTCATCACAAGCTTGTGAAGGTTGGGTATGTGCAGGCACTACCAAACTTACGGTATACTGAGTGTATGTAGCTATGCAGAAACATTGAAGGTTGAGTCATGCAATATTTTTAGGCATGTTTTATATGATCTGTGAAGCTGGCATACAAACATACTTGTCTATATGTGAGTAAGTGGAAGAGCATATAAATAAAGCATCTGTTCTTAGACCTCTAGAAATAAGAAACACAGTGCTAAATATAAAGCTCTTCAGATTTACTGTTCTGCTTTGATTAGGAAGGAATTCTTCTGTCCTCTTAAGATTATTCAGGGGCTAATTTCTAAAACCACAATAAAGGAATGATCGCTGCATTATATCTGTTATATAAAATAATGACAACAGAAGTTTTCCATATTTTTCAAGCAGTGTTAGGGCTTGTCACCACAGTCGAAGCTGGCCGTGGGGGCGGTGCGGTCCCACAAGCCGCCAGCCGCTACCGGCTGTCAAAGATCACAAGCAGGCGCGGCCACAGCTACCGCTAGCAGCTAACTACATGTTAATGGAGCCGCTAGCTAGTGGCCAAAACGCGTGTGCATGCATTTCAAATTGGTCCCGCCACCGCCGCCACGGGCAGCCACGCAAGTGGGGAGAGCTCCATTGAAAACAATGAAGGCAGCCGCCCATGGCCGCCTCTCACGGCTTACAACCAAGCCGCCAAGTTCGACTGTGGGGACAAGCCCTTAAGTTAGTTACTGCTGGCTGATGTGCCCTATCAGTTATTGAGACACATTTACTTAAAAACGTATTTAGTGTAAAAAATATATGAGCTAGAGCAATACTTTTTTTTAATGTTCCTACAACCCTTCACTTAATCTCCAACAATTTTGCCACCATCTCTAGCGCTTATCACTGTGCTACATCTCATATCACTGTCCATTCATTAGTAAATGCGGGCTCCAGTTTACCTGGTATCTCCAATTTTTTTATTGACTTCTGTCTTGTTGTGACAAGCAGTGAACAAACCTGAATTCCTCTAGGACAAGATTTATACACTGATGATTGTAATGACAAGTACCACTTACATCAGTACTAGGAGAGCTAAGGAGTAAACAAACTAGAATGTGAAAAAGAAAGGACAGTGCTATCTATGTACCATCAAAACTAAGCAAAGCAATCTAGACCATCTATATTGCGCTGGAAAGTCAACCAAATATAATTAATATAAATAAAGGCTTTGAATAGGAGACATTTCATATTTTTAAAAAACTGTGGATTTATTAGGGCACCCATAAAATAAAAGCAGTATACAGAATGAGCTGGTGCACATAATTGATTAAATTGAATAATTTACATAATTAAAGTAAAAACCTGTTACTTTTCAATGATTAGTTGTGCTGTATTTCATAATATGTTTGAAATGGAAGGACTTGTCTATTTGTTCTTTTTATAACCCAATTCCATCTATAGTATATGTGGTACCCTAGCAGTCTGTAAAAACTCACTTACTTATCAATTCCTCTAAGTGAATTTCACATCTGACTACTGCAAAAGGAAAGAAAAGAGTAGTGATGAGCGGCATAGGCAATATTCAAATTCACAATAATTTGTGAATAATTCTACTAATAGAATAAAAAGGTTTGAATGCCCTCAAACGATTGGACTTTTCTTTGAAGCCGAATAATAGGAATAAAGTTTTGAACACATAAATATTTACCTATTTAAAAAATATATATTTATTGAAAAAATATTTAAAACATGATTTATTTAATCAAAATATTATTCACAATATTTCAGTGTAATTCACAGTAAAATTTATAGAAACCTCATTGTATTATTGCAAGATGAACTTCGACGCATTTTGCCTGTTTATAGGGCTTCATCAGGACATTCCACAGGGGATTGTTCAATTATAGTTTTTAGAACAAACACAGGATAGGGATAAGACGCAAAATCTTTGATGTTATTAGGCTCTGAATTTTTAAGTCCATGCAGGTTTGCTCTCCCCTTACCAAAACGTAACTCCCTAAATTTGGGAGTAGTTTGCACAAGTGTACAGGGTCTATGACCACCTGTATGCATCCACTTTCTATCCACTATCTATCCACTATCTAATCTTATGATTTTTATATATTGCCATATTTAAGGATAATGACTAGTCCATTTGAATCAAGATTCGTGAGGTATGCAAAAGCTCCACACATAATGATTGCTTCTAGTTTCCCATCTTATGTTACAGAAGTTTCTAGTTATTTTATGAAAAATATATTGAGAATCTCATAGTATTCAAAAAGCAAGTCAGCTTCTTTGCATTCAATTCAGTGCAGACCACTTCCAATTAGCAAACATTTTAGATCACATAATTCAAAAAAAATGTCATACTTGTTTCTTTGATTAAAAACTTAGTTATATAGCTAAATAAAACACCAATGATATGACTTCTTCTGAAAAATTTGACATTTACTTTATATTCCATATGTCTAAATGAACCTACTTTAAACTGCATTGTGTTGGCACTCCAAAACATAATACAGATCTCATTAGTCTTGGCATCTGCATCAGTATGAGACCAAATCATTATTTAGAATGTCAGGAGGAATCTAAGTAGCATGAACAATTAAGATAACATTGTCATGCCATAATACTGTATATATCATAAAAAATACACAGAAAATACCAGATGTTCTAAAAATGGAAATAAAAATAATATGCAGCAATAAGTGGGCACGTTTTTCTATTCCCTTTTTTCAAGTCAGTGTCTTACAGAATATTGAAGAAAGGATAAGGATGAAAGCCCTGGGTCATCCAACTTCAAAACAACAGCAGTAGCAGCTCCCATGGTTTTCTCCTGACAGTTTCCTTTTGAAGCTTAACTTAAGGAAACAGCTAAGTGCGGTTCAAATACATATGTTAGCTGTTTTACCTGGAAAAAAAAATTTCTCTGTATGCAATCTTGAGAAGACCTAACAAAAAGCACAACCAGGATGAAGACTAGAGATGGCTAGAGATTTTTTTTTTACTAGCTGACCTTTCAAGTTACTTGCAAAGTCAAGTAAACTGATGATTATACCTTATTCAGGGGCTTTGCTATTATTTCTAAAATAAACTACCATATTTTTCGGTAATTGGGGGCAAAAAGTGCTTGCATCTTATGGTCCGAATGTGCGACCCCCGCGGCCACTCGGCTGCCGGTGGTCGCACCTTGGCTTCCTGCCAGCTCTCCCGGCACGGAGATTAGCCGGGGAGCTGGAGGAGCTGTCAGTTGAGAGATGCCGGCTGGTGTTCGGCTCTCCCAGCTGTACTGTTTAATTGCCTATGTCAGCAGAGCTTTGCTGGCATAGGCAATGGAGAGAGAGATGAACTGCCATCTTTCCCTCTCTCAGTGTCAGTGGGAACTGCAATAACTCTACCACAGATTAAGCATGATCAGAGCAGAGGAGAGGGGGAAGACTGCCCCCCTGCCCCCCAGCCCCTCCTCCTTCTGCCGATCAGTGTGAAGTAGGACGCTGGCCTGAGAATGTACTGCTGCTAGTGACCCCTGACTGGCTGAATTGAATATTGCATTCATTGAATTCATTGCATTAACCCAATTGATGTGAAAACTTATTCAAACTTTTTTTTTCTGGTTTCCCTGCCCTAAATACTGTGTGCGTCTTATAGTCCAAAAAATATGGTAGTTTAAATTTCAAGGCCCATCTCTATTGGATGCTTGAGTTTTCTCTATTATAGTTCTGCAACACAATCTGGTCCTTGCCCTGCCCTCTGCCTATATTGAACAGGAAAGTGCATCAATCCAGATATTGGGTCATCTATCTCCTCTCCTGGTATGATGTTTAAATATTAACTTTTTACATGAGTCTTATTTAATAACAATGCTTTATAAACTCTATTTAGCAATAGAGTTAAAACTTACTGTTTGCCCTGATGGATTTGGTGCAGTTGCTTAAATTGTGAAATCATCCAGTGGATCTGTTTGAACCATATTTAACCAGGACACATTAGTACATTGGAATTTTTCCATCTCCAAGCTGACTACGACTATGTTTTTTCTGAAGAGAATTTGCACAGAAAGGGAAATCTGGATTTGGCTGTTCAATCTGCCGTCCCTTTGACCCCCTTATATGCAGAGGATGTTAATATTCACAGGAAGTAGAACAAAGTTAGCTGCGTCATGCATACACATATATAAAGCCATTTATGGAGATATGACAGCTGTATTTTTAGCTGTTATTTCCCTTTAAATGACTCAAATTAACCCAATTGCTGGGTTTAAGATTTTCGAACTTCCCTTTGTTTTTTCATTGAACACATCTGTTTGCTTAGGCAGTAAAATAAGGAAATGATGACCTTATCAGATTCAGCTGCTGCATTTGGGAGTTTTCTTTTTTCATTTCTAAGCTTTAGAAACATTGCTTCTATTTTTCATGCTTAAAAGAAACATGGAAATATGCCAGTGCTTACTTCTACAGATTTTTGGAGCATTCCTACTTGCAGTATGTTGAAATTATCTGCTTCCACAGGCATCCGGTTCACAAATTATCTGTCAAAAATTCAGAGTCTGTATCTCTTTTCTTAATATTCCACACCAAATTTAAGTGAATATGTGACCTCTTTTACATTTCATCTTTGGTGTTATGGTTTATTCTTAACACCTGTTTCCCCGAGCTTATGGAGCCACATCAGCTTATCAAAAATAAGGAAATGAAAACCTAGGTAAAGGTTTGATACAGAAACCATTTTTGCTTATATTGCACCATGTATAGAAAAAAATATCTATCTATGTAAATCCATTTTACTAAACCTTTATTGTTATTAAAATGCATCCTAATATATTTATTATGTAAAAACTGTGGGTAAATAAAAAGTATACCCAAAATGAGTATTTTAAGAAGTGTGGATATAGGATACATAAATTGTATGCTATTATAAAATACTAGTTTGGGATTTCTAAAGCATACAGTCTCCTCCCGTAATTGGAGGATGATGAAGACACCAGACATACACTGCTTGGACAATAATTATTAGTGGCTAATAATGACTGATTATGATTTGCTATGTTCGGCTAAAATAATAAGTAGAGTTGTTCTATTCTAATTCCAAAGTACATACAGACTACATACACATTTAGTTCATGAATTAGATATATTCCCTTGCATTCTAAACTGTTTCTAACTCAAACAGAAAACAATTACAAGTTATATTGACATAGGACTTTACTTAATGGATCGTTTGCCTAGGTCCATGTGGGAGTACCTGTGTCCAGGCTACACCACTTCTTGGAAAAATTCTGGAAAACTTCTGGCAATACAGCTAATAACAGCCAGCACAGTAATTCGCAGAGCTAGCACTTTGCTGTAATGGGCAACCATGGTAGGAGAGTTGAAGAACATTATTAGTGGTATACTATTAGTTTATGTTAAAGCAACATATTTTGAGTGTAGATCTTGATTAATATTTGATATGATCCTTCTGGTGCTGGGATACCAACCTTTATGTTGGGTTTGCCAAGAACTAGTATTATTGTATTATTACTGTGTTGTTGCAGGATTTCACCAAAATAGCTCCTGAGATTTTTTTCAAATGAATTGTATTTTCTGTGTCTCATAAGTGTTGCTATCAATGTATTTTTCTACATCCATTGGGTGAAATATATTTTCTAATACACCTAGCCTCATATTTAAAAGGGTCTCAGCAATATGGGTGTTTAGAACAAAGACACGTTTTTTATTCATTTTTGACTGTCAAGAAATATTATGTCCAAAACCATTGTCCCGCTTCCTGTACTGATATACCATTTGAAATCAATGAGCTGCCTTAAGACTGAACTTAAAATTCAGGTGTCAGGACTATGTAAACACCATTATACATGATGGCTCAAGAAAGAAGACACCAGGCCTGGTAGAACTGGAGGAGAAGATCATTCAAAAATAAAGACACTTTTAAGCACAGTTTGCAGCTGCTTATGTTGTTTTACTGACCCTGCATGCTGTGTATTCCACTGTTTCACATTAACTATCATGGCAGCAGCAGTAAAAAATGGTAAAAGCCATTACATTATCGCTAGTAAAGTCCCCCATACACCTTTAGATCACTCCATACAATTTCTCTTTAGCTCTACCAACAAGTGCCCGGTCCTCCCAGATAGAATACATTGTGTTTTGAAGGTTAAGAAAGCTCCTCATATTACATTGTTTTGGTAGAAGAAAAATGTATTGTACAGAAATTGTATGGTAAGATTGTAAGGTGTATGGGGGGTTTTACTAGTGTATATCAGTAACTCTATGTAACATTACACCCTCCAGCTTACAAAGTTTAGGAAACCAACTTTCTAGATTGTATCTTTTAACTGTGGTTGGAACCCAAATTTAATATATTACATGTTGATGATGGACCATTGCTTGACTAGGCAGTAAGTGTAGCCCAGGTTGTCATGTTTATGGCTACCAGAACAGTAAATATTAGTTTATTTGGTTATTAAGATTAGAAAGTGTGTTGATTTGCCAGAATGTTAATACATTTATACGATGACCACACTAAATTGTCATGATTGTCAGAAGATTTGCTATCCTAATCCCTATATATATACACACAAACATGTTATCATAGTGTAGCACTTAATAGCACAAACTACAATATACATAATTATTATTATTATTATTATAATTTTTGCTATCAGCAAGTAAGCAAATTGTCTTACTGTAGGAATGTGGTTTTTAAGTAGCAGATGTGCTTGGGCAACCATAAGACCATTAGTTTCATCAAATTAAATAAACAAGCCTGATAAAATCTTCTCACCACCATAGCTTTATTATATTTAGAATTTTAGCTAGATTGTAACCAATTTGCAAACAATCAAAATAAATATTTCCAAAATAATATTTAGATTACTTAAAATGAGTCCTGGGCATTTGGTTCTGGAGACCATTTAAGCTTGGAGTTGATTATATTGTTTCTTGGGATGTTGGCATTGCTACTCTATACAAGGGGTGAATGTACCCAAACATTTATAAAATGTTATACTTGACTTTATAAACTTTGGCTGCTGTTTTGATTTTTTTGTGTCACTCTAGTAACTAAATTTTCATAGGTTACCTAGAATATTTATGGATATTACATTTCTGTTTATTGATAACAACTGATTTCATGGTTTCTTAAACAATCCTCCAATCCATCAAAATATAGTGTTGTTGTGGGCGCCGATATATTTAAAGGGCTTTCAAGGCATAGTTTGAGCATACCTCAATAGTTTCATTAAAAGGTGTTTATACAAAAAAGACCTTTTAATGAAACTATTGATGTATGCTCAAACTATACATTGAAAGCCTTTGTAACTGTCTTGGTGATACAGTCCCATATAGGGTATCTCAAAAATGTCCTCTAATCCATCAAATAATGTTCTGGAGTTGTTCTTTAACATTAAGTACATCGCTTGCTAAAGTATTATGTTTGAAAACTCTTAAGCAAATAATAAGTTTTACATTTCATGCTTCACTAAGTTGTGACAGTCTGTAAGAAATATTCTTTTGTTCTTCTGCATCAAGTAAAGTGAGATATGGATTACTATTTTCTATCACAAAGCTTTAAATTAATTATTTCAATAATTGTATTATGGTGGATTTGGTGAAATCTACATAAAAAGAGTTGTTGTCAAACTTTTAGATTGGCAGTCTTGAGCATCATGTCAGCAAAACTCCAGACATCTCTGTTGACATCAGAAGAATTTAAATGTAGGGTTGGTCAAAAGGGGTTATGAACAGAGAGAGATTTATTTTTGATCTTATCTCAAGAGATACTGTGATCACAAAGTTAAGAATCAAGTCAATTCTGGCAATGATGAATAAGCCCTAGATATTAAGTGTATCTTCTAGCCCCAGGGTTAACTCTTTTCCAAAGATTATTAGACTCCACCTGAGACTTATTCCATATAGAAAGTCTGCAGAGTTTCTTACGGTACAATTCTCAGTTCCTTCGCTATCAATAACGTGGATGGTTATCAGTTAGATGTACAAGTGTGAATTCTTATATTTCCTTTAAACGTATTGTTCTATCAACTTCATACTTGCTAATAGAATATGTGTGAGTGATCCCACAGGGTCACAATTTATTGTGAATTATGCTCAGTGCATGTCAAATGCTTTGAGAAAAGTTTCCTGAAGTTACAGTCATATGTTTATAGAGTTGGTCTAAAAGTTGAAAAGGTAATGTGGGTATAAAAAGTATAATCTGAAATGTATGTCGATATTGTTTCAAGCACATTAAAGTGGCAATTTCCATAGGATGTTCCTTGAACTACACAGTCACCCTGATTGATTTTGTAAGGTTTAGGAAGCAGCTCCATTAAATTACAGCTACAAGCAGCAGGTACTATTAACTTGTAGAGATGGTCGAATTTTACATTTTAACGGTTTTGAGTTATTTGCAAAGCCCCTGAACATGATATCATCACCAAACTTGCTAGAGATGTAGAGAAGGGTTGGGGGTACACTCCAAAAAAGAAAGTATGTCTCTAACACAAATAGCTTTTTCACAAATTAAGTTCAAAGTCAAGTAAAAATTTCGAAAATCGGAACTACGACTTTAAATTTGAACTTCATTTATGCAAAAACTACATGTTCTAGAGCAAAACTTATTTTTTTCAAATGTTCCTCCAACCCTTCTCTACATCTCCAGCACGTTTTGTGATGATACCATTTTCAGGGGCTTTGCAATCAGCTCACAAAGTTAGCAAGTCGAAAATTTCGACCATCTCTATTAACTTGTTAACTGCTAATGTTATTAGGCATTTACTGAAACTGTGTTTAAAGTATAAATAGAAGAACTTTAAATTTTTTTAAATTTTAGTATAATTTATTTCTGTCTGTCTCCCACTTAGGGTGTGTAAAGCTAGCCATACGTGCATCTATTCCCCAACAATCGTTAAACAATCGATCACAGTGTGCTTACGCCAAAATCAACAGCAAACCGATGCGCACCACAGGACAAAAGACACTTTTAACCACAGATTGCTGCAGCCTATGTTGTTTTACTGCATGCTGTCACACAGTCCCACATTAAAGGCGGACCTACCACCTGTAAAAAAAAAACCTTTTTCTGACAGCAGGAGAGGCACTTGTTCTGAGTGTGCCACTCCCTTACGTCGCGCCTAGGCAGCTGAAATGGGGGTCTGGGACATCTCTCCCAGGCAGGAACTCGTGACAGCAAATTCCTCCAGCTTACAAAGATTAGGAAAACTTCTTTCTAGATTTTATCTTTTAACTGTGGTTGGAACCCAAATTGAAAAAATATATGTAGATGATGGGTCAATGCATAATGGGTAGTAAAGGCCCCTATACACTTAGCGAGCCGTGGTCGAGCGGCTGTGCACGCTCGTGGCCATCGGTTAGTGGCAAAATCGGCTGTGGGTTGTGGGTGCCCACATGGGACGACAGATCCCTGTTGCCCTAAAGCTTGGTCGGCCAGAGAACAGACATGTCAGTAAATCTCTGGCTGATGCCATTGGTTTGAATGGGGACTGGTGTCTCTGTGCAAACTAATGGCTGGCACACAAAGGGTGCCCGCCAATACTCTGAGCGACGGGGAGCAGCGTGATGACATCATCACACTGCACGTCTGTTGGCCCCCCTGCACGTCTGTTGGCCCCTGTTGGCCCCCACTCGCTACATGTGTGGGGGGCTTTAGTGAAGCCCAGTTTGTCATGCTTAAGGCTACTAGCGCAGTAAATATTAGTTTATTTGGATTTATTTAGATTAGAAATGTTTGTTGCCAGAATCTTAATAAATTAATACCATGACCCCACTACATTGTCAAGATTGATAAAAATATATACAAGCAAACATGTTATCCTAGGATAGCACTTAATAGCACAAACTACAATTTACATAATAAGTAATATTATCATTGCTATCAAAGTTATTAATCTTATAACATTTGAAGCACACGTTAGTAAATTATCTTACTGTAGGAATGTGGTTTCTACATAGCAGATGTGCTTGGGCTACCATAACCATAATATGGTTTCATCAAATTAGGCTCAAATTATTAGGCACATACTAAAACTGTGTTTAAAGTACAAATAAAGGCCATACACACATCTATTCCTGAACAATTGATGCGCACCAATTTGGGTGCTCGATCCCTGGCCGATACATTGAATGTAACAAAGTAACGCCCCTTTTCCTTCCTCCTCCTTCCTTTTATATATAGATGTGTGACATTGGAGGGAAATTTTGTATTTTTATAGTTTAGATACTAGATCTAGACCTAGATTAGTGTTTAACCTCCCTAGCGCACTGCTGAGGTCCAGATTTCTGTACCAAAAGCGCACCATAGACTTCAATGGTAAATTTTTCTTTAAGTTGTAGGCCTGTAACTTCCCAAAATCTGTCCGTACAAGGGTCTAATAGACATCCTGAATATAATAATGTTTGAAACAAACAATTATGTAAAATAAAATAATTTGTTTTTTAAATAAAATGAATGAGAAAACACAAAAATCAGGGCACAAAGCTATGCTGATATGTACTAAATCTCGCCCAAATGAAGTCTCTAGTGCCCCAGATATGCCCATTTACAGTTAACCCTCTCTAACCTGGTGTGAAGGATGTGGTAAAATCACACCAGGTTAGAGAGGGTTACTGCATATGGGCACATCTGGGGCA